>VIBL01000245.1:0-587624 GCA_008271625.1 Lutraria rhynchaena | reverse complement strand
AAAAATTACAAGTAGTTTATCCACTGAATCACAAACAAAACGAGCAAAGTTTGCCGTGTGTGGCTTTTTGAAAAATGCTTGATCCATCACGCAATCGTTGCCTTTGGAAAAAACACGCGATCTTTGTTGTCCTTTCAGGATTAACGAATCTAAATTATCTATTGACCAATAGAAATATCGGTTGAGTTGAATACTGTATTTCATACATAAAATAAGGCGAAAAACGTAGGTTTCTATATGCAGCAAGTTGATTCTAATGCTTTCAAAAACCTATACATACTGCATCCCGCTATCGTATTCTCTATGCAAAACCTCTGGCGAAAATATCGACAACTCATGAAATCCTATCGTTTCCTTATGTCGCATTACGCCTCTACAAGAACTACAGAATAATAACTTTCAGTTAGTACAATCCTAGCAGTATTGCTACGTATAGATGATATTGAACCATACCTATTTTCTGAATATCGTTTTTTTTACTCAGCAAAAGTGTATTTTAAGAATTTAAGGAGTAATACAATGTAAGATATCGCTTTGGTCCTCAATTTTGGCTTTGCACACATTTGCAGCTTTCACCGCTTTTCACGAGTTGAAACTTGTTTTAGAAATAATTCCTAATTCACTAGTTAAGCACTATTAAAATCTATTTCATGAACAAAATAATTTAGACACAGTGCATCAAACACCTTTAAATCCGCGAGTTAATTCAAAACAATTTGTATTTAACAATATTCGATATACAAAGATATTGCATGATGTGTACGTCTGTCCAGAAATGTCTATTTGTCACCTGCATATTTTACCTAACTTTGTATTTTATTTTTGTATTTATCGTGTATTGAAAATAATTATCTTCTGAATGTGTAAATATTTAATGATATATTTTAGAATTATGACAGAGAAGAAGAAGCCGGAGTTCCTCAAGCAATCATCAATTGGATAAACGGTATTATAGAAGAAACAGAACATAATGCTATTGTAAGTGTTTGTTGTACTTTGGGCGTATTCTATGTTCACGGTTTTATGCGATAATAGTTAGTTAGTTCATGTATAAGGATGTACCATACGGTTGCTAATTTTCTTTCTTGTGCTTAACGTCGTACCCACAGCTCAGATCATTTAGCGACTTTGCCAGCATTAATTGTATATTGTACTTCATCGCAGTAATTACGGTGTATTTATTTTTCATAATATTAACATTCTAATGCTTCTTAATATTTGTTAATTTCCTTATTTAATTTTGCAGAAAGACACTGATTGGAAAGGCTTTAACAATCACATCAGAGATGGCGTAATGTTATGCAAGTACGTACTATAAGTTGAACGTCTTACATACGGATAACCAAATATGTCTATTTATCAATGAATAATGATGATTACAATGCAGAATTGTACATATTACGTTAAATATATCATTTACGAGATGTGGTGTCTCAGACATGTTATTTTTGGAATGAATTTCATGCTCTGTATGTGTTTTTATAAATCTGAACGGTAAAAGGGCCGTTGTATTGTACAAATGCTGACTGTGTTAGTTGAACCGTGGATATTTCTTTCTTATTTGCTTTATTTTTTGAATACTGTGGTTTATTTTTGGTACTATATTCCGCGGATTTGCCCAAATCGGTCATTTCGATTGTACATAAATTCGTGTATTTTCAAATTTCGGAATGATGTCTTTGTAATACTCCTTAATTCGTCGGTCCTTCAATTCATGGACATAAACACCTATGAAATCTACGAATTAAATATTCCGGGAAAATTCATGATGCCACAGTATTTAAATGAAGTCAAGGTGAAATATATTTTTTGTTGGAAAGTTTATAACAAGGACACATAAGCTTCGTTTAGCTGTTAACCGACATATGAATGTTGTTCCTGGAACTTTTTAATATATCTTATTATCTTAAAATTAGAAGCAACGCCATGTTTGTTGTCTGTCACCTATTGGAACTAAAAGATTTTTATGTTGAACAAATGCTATTTCGATGTATATATATAAAACAATGAAACGACGTCCTGTAGTTGTATTGAAATATAGAGTTAGTTCAAGTTGGGTCGTAACTAAGATATGTCAGATTGTACGATTCGAAACCCTTTTATATTCGTTTTGGATTAGTCTAGTTGCATTTTAGCTTTGTTACGACTTCGGTAGTGAAAGGGAAATGCTCGTTAACTCATCCAGAAGAATATGATTCATGTTTATATGTATATGTATTTATATTTTGACTTGACAAATTCATAATCGTTTTATTTGTTGGTAAAACTCAAAACGAATTAAGAAAACTGATATTACATTTATCATTGGTATTGTTTATCTTTCTCTGATGAACATTCTGTCTGGAGTAATCTACGGTATTTCCCATACTTTGTATGCGTTCAAACAAGTTGTATACTATATTATTTATGCAAAACTTCGAAACGCTTGTTTGGACATCGTTTGTAAAATTATTTAAGTATTTGGCTTTGTTCCATCTTACACGTTCTTCTATACAATGACATTCGGAACACCACGGCCGATTACGTAGCTCCATTTAACCTCGGATGTATTTGGTTGCCTGTTATGCGTCTATACCTTGCAATTGTAATGCGGCTGTTGAGTCATTGCTAAAGAAATAGTACAGCAGAATAAAGTTAACCGTTTTCATTGCAAAACTTTCCTTTAAGCAGTGTAATCTTTTGAAATTTTACAGTACATGACATACAAAGAAAACTTGACAGGCATTCCATTCATGGGAGCCGCCATATTGGTCAGATTTACATTCGGAAATTCAAGGTAGTTCCAATGTTGGCTTACCTAGTACAGCCGAGATCAGACGCAAATGGTCGAGGTGTCCCGAACGATACAGTGGAACTTTTTTCATATTAATATTCAAATTCTTATGTTGCGCTTACCAATCGCTTCAAATATCAACTTAAGCATTTTTAGTAGCTGAGTAAGTGACAAATCTCGTCTTTTTACGTTGGAAAACATTCCGTAACTTTATGCACTCTAGGTGAACCAAATTATGTGATGAAACAGCAGTGGAATACGATATCATGTAGGTGGAATTTGAAAACCCAGTATTATTCAAAATTAGATATGCCACTCCTAAATCAGAGATTTAATTAAATTCCATCATAGCTGGACTGTTAGTTTTCCATACTTTACTAACTTTAATTTACGTGATTAATCTACACCAAAAATACTTTAGGTCGACGACCTACATCATTCCTCGAGTATCCATTTGCACGCTTGAAATTACTCATCCCACTGTCGCTAGCCTGTTCATATCTTCGCCTGTATGTATTCTGCTTCCTAGTCAGTATTTAGATGTGTGTGTGTGTGTGAGTGTGTTTGTGTCCACCACTATTTGTTATCCACTTACTAAAATATAGCTGAAGTATCAGTAAATCATCACTTTAAAATTTGGTTGGTTCAGATACTGTAAATTTTGAATTCGTTGGATTTTTAATTATAAAGCAGTATTCGAATAGATGATGGTCGTTGAAAGCCTTGCACTATAGGGAGTCCAAATGTGTAACGTGATAGATAGTAAAACAGACACAATGAAATACCACATGCAAAAATTATTTTAATCACTGCACAGATTTAAAGCCATAAACCAAACTTTACATCAATACCTATTTAATAACTTAAAACTCAGACCTTTATAAAAATACAACTATTCACCAGCTACAACATAACGACACTACAAAAATCAAATTGCCCCACAAAAGCCTGAAACAAAAATGCACCATCTTATCCTTTAAGTTCCATATTGGAACTCTGTATCCGACACAGCATGCAGCACTTGGTAAATGAAGCATTAACGTATCAACATCAATCCAAACCCCAAGATATAAAGCCCATGTGTATTCTTATCATTATGATTTTGACTTATTTAGCAATTTGACTCTCACAAGTATTTCTTCATTTCTTCTATAAATTCTGAGCAATGAATCCTGATTCTATCTCTCATAGTGTCATATTGTTTAAATGTGAGGAACTTTATCGCTACATTCACTAATCAAGACAGTTTATTCGGAATGTATCCGCCACCATATATGAATATATGAATATCTCCATTCATAAGTCGTCTGGCCTTTCTTATAATTAGCAAAGTCAACAGTCAAGTAAAATCCTGACAATAGTCACCAATCATCGAAGACTTACATGCTAGAGAAGAACGTTAATTATCTAGAACTAGAGCTATATCATTAGATTTTAAAGCTACATGGACTCAAGTGGAAAATATAGTGATTCGCGTTTCGGATAGATTTAAAAATTGCCAGAGGAGTTCAATTTGATTTTCCCAAATATCTTTATATAGAACTGCTTTTTTAAAACTGCTTTTTTAAAACTGCTTTTTTTAAAACTGCTTTTTTAAAACTCGTAACCCTTAAGAGGATACTTTTATTGTTATTTATCAATTTATAGCGAATGACTACAATAATAAGTAAAACGTTACTCTGCTGGCATAAATTCTCATCTGACCTGAAAGGGTCTGCGTGCTTGTATTACAACTAACATATTTGTTGCTATAAATGTATCTATAATAAACAACACAGCCTGCTTTGTAATATATCATATACATTTCTAAGATAATTTTAATTTGTGATAAATATTTCATTTAGACAGACGTATCATAAAATACTTTAAATGTGCGCTGTACATTACAAATGGCCTGATTTTTTAAAAATACAATTACAGGTTGATCAACAAGTTGCTGAAAGCTGACGGTAAATCAGCAATTTCGTTCCAAAAGAAGGTCATGTCTCCATTTGTAGCTATGACAAATATTGAGAACTTTAATAAAGGATGCATGGATTATGGCATGAAAAAGGAATCAACATTCCAATCCGGAGACTTGTGGGAAATGCGAAAAGGTGGATTCTACAATGTAATCACAACTTTGCACTCATTGGGATTCGAAGTAAGTGATAAGTTATTGTTCATAATAGGTAGTTAGGTTTGTTTGAATCTCAATGTTTGAACATGACGAATTGTTTCAGTTTTAAGAGAAAAGGCGCAGTATAGTATGCTCCATGCGCCAGACCATTAATGATGTCAGCCCGCAGTTAGTGGAATTGTATATATCGAGAGCTGATAGTCCTCGAACACTTCGAGGAAATGGAGCCCCAGTATTGAGCATGATTCATATTTTTTCATAGTAGTGGCGTGGAATAATAATAATATAGGTTATGATTGAACACAACCTTTTCAAATTAAAGCAGCCCTTAAACATCAATTTACTGGTAAATTAAGAAACACAAACATTTTAGTCATTTCTATCTTACAAACGTTTCCATCATTTTTGATGAACACATACATTTCAAAATGATATCTGATGTTCATTTTTATTTTTATATTGTTTTGTTAAGTGTAGAATTCGTAGATTTTAACATCGAAGAGAGAGCCTGGAATTATTGGACGTATGACTTTCCGACAAAAGATTTGCAATTAACTCTTAAAATTGACATAATATATTAACATGGTTGCATTGACAATTACCAGAAACCCAATTTGTAAACAAGCGTACTATAATGTGATAAATTTAAAAAGTGAAAAGCAATTCACTTCTTTTCCTTTATTTCAGGCTAATGGAAAGTGTTTCATGCCAGCATACACTGGGGAACTTTCAAAAACCATTGACAGGGAATAGAGTCACGTGCGCACATTTCGATCACGTGATCATTTCTCACGAGGAATCACCATTTTTTGTTCAGATTCATGAAACGCTCATTAAATTCTGAAATCTACTTTTTTTAAATGAGGACACAACAAGCATATGAAAGGACTATGTAAAGGTTAAATGATTTAATACCATCCGGTGTTTAGACTTCAACTTAGAGCGCACTACCAATAATATTAATATCATCGTGCTTTTGTTTCTTTTCTTTCTTTCTTACTGTATCAAAACAATTTAGTGATGTAATGTTTTAATTAATGTTCGTGTTTTGTATGAATATATCAAGTGTGTAAATCATCGTAAAAAGTGCAGGTTAGTAGTCAACAGTGTTCTACCTAGATATGGCTTGTTATAATATTCTGTCGTCTCGCTTTTCATCCTCTGGTCGACCGATCTCTACTTTCTCTCCTTTATTTTCAAAAATCGCTTGTAAAATAAATATTCAATTCGTTTACCATGTTGCTTTATCTTTTAGTGTATGTAAAGCTTGTATTATTATGTTAGACTAAAGTATCGTAAAAGGAAACTTCCAAAAAAGTCAAATGTGTAACAAGAAACAGCTCATACAGACAGATGTAGTATACAGTCAAACCTGAGAACAAAGGCCACCAATGAGAAAGGCAAAATGTGGTCTTTATTGACAGATGACCTTTATTTGGAGGTCATTTGTTCTAAATAATCTGTGGGTTTTTTTTTCAAAGAATGGCCTTATTCACAAGGAGGTCTTTATTCGGAGGTGACCTCAGGTTTTACTGTACTATGATTGTACAGAACGCGGGTACCTTTATACATATTTAAATGAAGGACTGACACGTTTACACTTGTTAAACGATGCTGTGTTTAAGTTAACAAATATTATCGTGATATAGTAAGAGCTTAACTTTCTGAAAGGACATAGACATATTTCGAATGAGATTATTTCATATAATTAGGTGATAATCATGGTAATAACGAAGTTGAATTCTATAAATACAAAAGTTAATCTAAATGTCTTTTATCCTGATAATTCCATCCGGATTTGAATGCTGAAGACGCTCATAGACCATTGTACGACGTCATGAACGTAAATGACATCTCTACGCTTTAAACACTTAAGTCACCATTCTGATATTTACACCTTACATTGATGGGTAGCACGGAAACATAAGGTACGACGTTTTAATGCAATTAAAATACATAGCAACCTCTCCAGAGCGGTCCTCTTTTGGGCAACAACCTCACTTCCACAACAGAATGATCTTCCCACTCTGTGATTAAACTGTTGATTTAACCTCTCTAGAGCAACACTCTCTCAACCACAACATAATTTTGTTTCTCCCAAAGTGTATTGCTTTGGAAAGGTTGCACTGTACTAACAAAGAGCCATCCAACTTAACACTGATATGAAATATGAAAAACATACACATCTAGTATTCGCCAACACGACACTTAACCTCTGATATATTTACCTGATGACAGTAGTGCAATCAAGACACTAGCAGATTACGCGGGGAAAATAAAGGTCAGAAAACATGCTGTATGTAGAGAAGGTGTACAGGGAACACAAAAAGACAGATATGAAATAAAGTATTTCAATTCAGTCGACTCTCGTAAGCACGAACTCGCTGAACTCGATTTTTTCGTTATCTCGAAGTTTTCCGTCAGTCCCTTATTGTTCCTTCTTTGTCTATATGACTTTTTTTCGGTTAAGACGAATTTTTGCCTCAATATTTTTAGTTATGTATAATTTAACTCGATTTCAGATCATATTCGGTCGGCGATGAATGTTTTTCACACCACGCCTTGACGAAAATTTCGAATGCTTACTTACATTTTAATTATCGATCATTACCACAATGCAATAATTTGTGCGTGTTTTCGGTACCTTTCGTTTATTCGTGAACAGAAATATTATTCCCATGAAGCAGGCAGCCATTTTTTGAAAAAGAATATAATCCTCTCAAAATATTGCGGAATTGACCTTTCGACGTTTACATCAATTTTTTCGCTAATATGAAACAGGAATCAAGAAAATGTCGTGCTAATGAGGGTCCACAGTTGACGTTTTTGTCAATTCTTTATAGATGGGTATGACCTGCCGCGACCGGGATTCGAGCCCGGATCCCTGTGTTACAAGTCCAGCGCACTAACCACTGGACCACGGACGCGGCCACAAGTCGTCGTAGAAGGCAAAAATTATTATTTCCCTTTATCCGCTTTTTATAGTTAATACGCAAGTTCTACATTCTATAAAGAGTACATCAGGTTTTCAAGGTAATACATCGAGCCATGAGAAAAAATACGAAATATCGATGCGTTCAGTGGTAGATATCACTTCATTGCTGTATTTTGGCGATCACTTGAACGCAAAACAATTATACATTAATGGTACACCTTTCAGTTTATGGATTAAATTGCATGCAAATAGGTCTCAGACAGATTGTAAATATATAATCTTTTGATGTTCAAACGTAATGCGCCAAATATAAATATAAATGCATTCCGTTCCTAATGAGAACTGTTAATTTACGCTAGAATTTCACTCCATGTGCTGCACATTATGAGCAGGATGAAGGTCGCCCTTTCAATGTCAGTAATATCGTACATGTATTCATTCCTTCTACAAGGTTATGATATCGTACACAAGTTCATTCTTTCTAAAAATAGATAATACCGTACACACAGTCATTCTTTCTACAAAAATGTAGTATTGTACACACATCCATTCTTCTTCAAAAATGTAATATTGTACACACATTCATTCTTTCAACAGAAATGTAACATTGTACACACATTCATTCTTTCTACAAGTAGATAATACCGTACACACATTCATTCTTTCTACAAAAATGTAATATTGTACACACATTCATTCTTTCTACAAAAATGTAATATTGTACACATTCATTCTTTCTACAATAAGATAATACCGTACACACATTCATTCTTTCTACAAGTAGATAATACCGTACACACATTCATTCTTTCTACAAAAATGTAATATTGTACACATTCATTCTTTCTACAAGTAGATAATACCGTACACACATTCATTCTTTCTACAAAAATGTAATATTGTACACACATTCATTCTTTCTACAAAAATGTAGTATTGTACACACATTCATTCTTTCTACAAAAATGTAACATTGTACACACATTTATTCTTTCTACAAGTAGATAATACCGTACACACATTCATTCTTTCTACAAAAATGTAACATTGTACACACATTTATTCTTTCTACAAGTAGATAATATCGTACACGCATTCATTCTTTCTACAAAAAATGTAACATTGTACACACATTTATTCTTTCTACAAGTAGATAATACCGTACACACATTCATTCTTTCTACAAAAATGTAACATTGTACACACATTTATTCTTTCTACAAGTAGATAATACCGTACACACATTCATTCTTTCTATAAAAATGTAACATTGTACACACATTTATTCTTTCTACAAGTAGATGATATCGTACACGCATTCGTTCTTTCTACAAAAAATGTAACATTGTACACACATTTATTCTTTCTACAAAAATGTAATATTGTACACACATTCATTCTTTCTACAAAAATGTAATATTGTACACACAGTCATTCTTTCTACAAGTAGATAATATCGTACATATATTGGGAAAATGAAGAAATTAATGATGTCACTGGCAGCGACGGCAAAGACTCGTCGGTAATGAAGAAAACATGGAATTCTGCGGCAAAATCACTGAATATAGACGGAGTATCCGGTATTTTACTGATTTTGTTTCAGAAATATAGATATTGACCAAATAGTTAAATATATTTAAGCATGTTATTTTGTGGATAAAGTGTAAGCTAATATGAAATTAATGATTTTTGTACAAATTAATGAATTTCATCAGGAGCGTATTATTTGCAGTTTAATTATTTTTAAGCTATAATAATCTATCTGATCTCCGAACATTAGCCAGTAGTTAAATGTAACAATTTTTATAGAAAGAAACATTCTATGAAGCTTAACAACTAAAGAACAATTAATTAGCTTATACGTATATACTACAGGAAGTATGGAATACCACTTCATGGAAATAAAAATAGCGGATCCACACACGCACACGGACCACGCACACGGACCAAGCCCACGGAACAATGAAATGCCGGCCTTAAACAACAGAAGTTTTAACCAATAATACATCAACTTAATAACTATCGAAACTAGTGTACCTAACATAGAATTGTTTCAATGTAGTAACAAATACGTAAATATATTGATGAATCAAAACAGAATTCCGTAATAAACATTTACTCAGCGCCTTTTGGTTCACAAAGATCACAGACTAACGTGTTTTCGCTAACAGCAGCACCAAGTTGAGCTATAGCAAGGATGGAAGATATAAAAGCACTAAAGGTGACATCAGGAGAATGGAAGTTATATACCGATGTGCTAAGAAAAAACTGAAAGATCGTAACCTGAGAATTGGAATAGAAGAATACAGAGGCCAATAGAGCGCTAAATGAATTCGTAAGAGAAGAAGAGGAACATACCCACAGTGCACGTGTAGTTTGAAACAAGCGTTATGTTATCAGTAAATTAAAAAAGCACTTTCACGGTAAGGCATTGGATATAAAATAGCAAAGTCAAAATAATTCTCGATCCTGACTTTATACACGCTATAACAAATTATGATATTGTATTCTTGAAAGAAACGTGGATATCTAGTAAGATGGCTATAAATGGTTATAAAATATCGAAATGGTTTATTGTGGTTAGAAATAAGAACTTTTTTTAATTTTAACGACAATGTTTACATCTATATCACTTATGTACCGCCTAGTAATTGAACGGTCCGAAGTTCAAATAACTTTATTTAGAATTAGATACAGGACCAGAAAAATATAAACTTCTCGGAAAGCATTTCATTACAGGTGATCTAAATTGTCGCGCTTTCAATGAAACTGATGTATTAGACTCCGACGATTGTATTAATAATGATAATGTTATTAACAGCATTACTATAAGAATATCTAGTGATCACCAATATAGAACACCATGGTAACCGATTAATTGAATAATGTAATAAACATCGAATGCTGTTGGTAGCTTGCACGATGACACGATAACAAGTGAATTTACATATTATTCATAAAATGGTTCTAGTGTTGTAAAATATCTTAATTACCGATGACATTATTTGCATGCCTCATTTTGTAAGCTCAGCTTAACGAGTTCTCGGATCACTCCGGATTATCGTTCAGTACTAGACGAAAACAATACAATACACGTTTGATTTATGATTTATTACCAAATCGACTCAATCCTTAAATGGGATTAAACAACTGTCCAAGGTAAAATGACATTTTACACCTTACATTGTTCTAAATACAGAATATTATGTCAGTATTTATTTGATTTCATCAGACTTTGCTGATACCTTAAACTAATGTGTGCATACATTATTTGGACAACAACGTAAAGAAATAATGTGTAAATAAAATTTAGTAAATCTTAGGTAAATACAACTTGTTGTAGTGCAAAGTCCGAGTTTAAAAAGTATAGAAATGTTTTCCTGGAAAACAAAGCAAATCAAACTTAAAGACAAAGTTATACAAACTGTAAGCACACAACAACAACAAAATTAAATTTACTAAAACAATAAATATATAAATGAAGAAAGAGATTGTCTTAGTCGCGATCATTTTGGAAAACTATCAAGAAACAAAACACTAAATATCTCAACATTACACGACCTTTTAAAAAATCTTTACTTACTAAGATAATCAGACAAATAGAATTTTGAACATATACAACAATAGTACTAATGCATACGCTGATAATCTTAATATGTACATCACTGTTATAAAAATAAAGGATACAGTTTTCTCACAGAAAACTAACAAAAGCATTGGTATAGACTACCCAACTGCCAAGATGCATAAACATCATTTTCACATTCCTTTGGGCAATAACAGGAAAATGGGGAGGGTGGCATTTTGGGGAAGGTGAGGTATTTTGTATGTTTTTTTTTCTACAAATCCTTTTCTTTTCTATTTTCACATATGTTGCTAAAATACATAATAGCATTCAATATCCGAAAGCTTATGGTATAGCTACTATCGTCATATCTTTAAAATGAGTGATTTTGAAATGAAATTATCGAGTAAATACTTGAATATTCTTTGTATAAAAATTCTACTCACAAGTTATACTCCACTGTTCAACATATTATTCTATCAAAAAATAAATATTTGATAACCCATTTGGGTTCTTGGATTTCTTTTGGAAAGAAGTGTTTTAGGGAGGGTAAGATTTTCTTGAATACTATTCTTATTTATATTTATTACATTCCATAATAGCAAAATCCTTTTTTTTCTCAATTCTTGACAAACGTACTAACTTCTTCCGCAATTAACCGTCTTTGTTACCCCATAAACTCAAATTACATTTCTTATATTCGTACTTGAAAAACTATACGTGAACAATATGTGCTAGTGCCCGCCGATAGTTAATAATAATGTCATGGTTTGAAAACTGTAATACATTAGAGTACTTTCAATGAACTCAGCACAACTAACGCTTATAGTTCAATAATTGTTTAGAAAATGACATCATGAATGTCAGGCACAAGCATTATTTATTACTATGCTGCCTGTGGCCCAAGCATATATAATTTTACAAGCAAAGTAACAAAAGAACATAGTGTACATAATTATGTTACTGTAGCTATCAGCGTGCACGGAAACATTGTCTCATCACATTATCACACAGAAACTTTGCAGTCTAATCTATAAAATACTCATTGCTTGTTCCAAACCCAAATCATCTTTTACTAACACCTGTATCTAGTAATATGCATTTTTACTTGTTGTGAACTCATTGTGTCTCTTTGTTTCCTAACATTTTTGTGAGGTTTGATAGTTTGGTGTACAAACAAGATATTCCAATTGGAGTCAGTTGCAGGCCACTTATGGCTGACCTATTCCTGTGTTGTGAATACATGCAGAACTTATCTGTGAAAAGCAAGCTGATACTATTGGTGCATTTAATAGAAATTCGCGATATTTAAATGATTTACATAACACAGAAAAGCTTATTTCGATACATTATACAAAATTATTTACCCAAAGGAACTCCAATTGAACGAAACTAACATGCACCTTTTTAGATCTAGACCTGAGCGTTATTAAGTATAAAATATTTAAATATGTGAGAAAAGATATAGCTTTATTTTTTTTAAATTTTCCATTTCTGGATGGCGATGTCCCTCGTAGCACATCTTATGACGTTAACATTACCTTGCTCATTCGCATGGCTAGAATATGTAATCAAGTTAATGAATTTTATGAACGAAATCTTATTCTTAAATGAAAAATTCCCTAATCAAAGTTGTAGATATCATGGAAAATAAAGAGATTTGTAGTCAATTAGAAGGGAAGATTCAAATAAATATAAACAAGATAAGAATTCCTAGATAGCTGATAAAACACATCAACTGGGGTCATCATTTCTCATCCTCTTTGTTGCTAACACCCAGAGTTACTCTAGCAGTAAACTGTTATGGTGCTTGGTATGAATACAACAAACATATGCAGAATGGAAGAACCCGCGAAAATAATTTTCTCTGACGACTTTATAAAGCTTGTATTGTTTTATTCGCCCTTGATATGTTTAGCATTTTGAAATTTGATTTTTATGTTATGTTAATGGCAATGGGCAATGTTATGAAACAAATTCAACAATCGACTTTATTTTCAAAATGTACAATTACGTAAATTCCTTTATATTTTATAGTTCGTGTGCTTCGAGCAGCATTTGCCTAGGTGTATTAGTTCGTAGACTAGAATGTAAATACCAAGCACGTGCATGTTATTGTTTAACTAAGATTTATTGGATATTTACTGGCAGATACAATGAACATGGAATTTCAATAAATATTTATAAATCTCGAACAAGAATAAAATATTTGACTGTTGTTGTATGATATGTGCATTTCTTACATTCTGCTGATAAAATGCCCCATTTTGTGGTAATAACATTTTGTATCAATAATTTGGCCACGCAGTGGTATCACAAGGGTCTATGACACAAAGTCCATGTGGCAATGTTCATTTCAATCATTTTATTTTTGTGTGATGTGCATTTGTTGATATGTTTCGTCGTGTCTGTACAAGTCGTACAGTGGATCTGGAAGTATGCTTTGGAAGATGGAATTTTTAACAAGTGGTATTTCTACAACTATTCCTTCAAAGCATAAATGATTGAAACCAAACTGACTGGCGTGTATCAATTGTTCACGCTTTGCGTCTACCTGGTTAATTCTTTCAATATACAAAATGTTAGAACCAAAAATAATTACAACGTGTTTTTTGCGATTGTATTTTTTGCAATTTCTACACTGCATAGTCGTATTTCTTGTCTTCTTTAATTAGTTAAGCATCTTTAGATACAAAGATGAACACACGTCCAATGTGTTGAGGTAAACAGGTATTTACATTCTGACGTTAAGAAATTCCTGTTGTCATAGCAACGCAGGAAAATACACTTCGATGCATTTCTTAATTAATCCAAAAGTTTCCGTGCGGATATAGTTAAATATTTAAAATATTCAGATATTGTATTGATTGCTTTTACATTTTTCTCAGCTAAAGATGTCACCAGCGCATTTTAAAATACCAGAGTTCTATCGAACTTGTTTTATCAATAACACCCCGTCGTTGGTCTGGACTATGTTTTTACGCGTCAGCATATTTACCTGACAAAAGTTGAATTCGAAAGAAGTTCTACGCGTGGTAGAATACAGAAATTGTTGTGTGTATGTGTCATGCTACAAACTCGAAATTCTAGGAAGTCACTTTTAAGACAGGTAAAGCGCTTAAGTAAATGATCTATTATAAGAAGAGTTTGAAGAATATTTCGTTTAGTTTGCAGATTGTGGCTTGAGAGCTAGGTTGGATAATCTGTTTGTGGTGAGAATTTTGGATGTTATTCTATTAAATATAATATTGCGGATGTTACCTATAGTTAAATAATCATATTTTGCTGACAAGTTTAGCTATTTACTTAAGATGAAAATCGGATTTTATTTGTTTTAAGTTTGTATTTAAACTATTAATTTTTGAAGTGATTTTTATATACATCGTTTACGTTCCCTAAGGGAGCAGTGACGTGTTTGTGAAAGATGGATGTCTTTATAAGGTTGGATAGAATTAATACAAGTTTGCTTTTTGACTCAAGGTGTTTTATAACATATTACGTTTATAAATGACACTAATTTCATTTAGATAATATGCAAAACCTGTACATGTATTTCGTACAATGCAGTGACACAAAATGATAATTAGATGTATCTTGAAAGAAAAGGCGTGAAAAAAATGTTGAATTTACTATAAAATAATTCAGCAATTATTTTTCTAAGTTTTCCATTGTGATGGTATTCTATAAGTCATATTGTATTTACTAGTTATTTTGTGATTCTAAAATTATTGTCGAAAAGCTCATGATAGGATCGCTTGTTTACTAAACACAAAACCATAACAGGCATCTCGCGCATGCGCATTTATACTGCAATTTCTTGGCATTTCAATCGAACACCTGGAAACCGACGCATACAAATGATTCAAGAGAAAGTTATTATTAGTTACTGTAACATTGCCCGCAAAAAATATTTTGCCTCTTCTGGAAAGAAGCAGTGTATCATATGAACAAATTATACCTTTAGGAACCCTGTAATGTCGTTAATAATTATGGAATAATTCAGAGTTATTTTACATCTATATTCTTTGCATGCAACCTGTGCCTCTCTTGAACAAATATTCTGGACATTTTCCGTTCTTTAAAATTCGCTTCACGTTCATAAATCCATATAAACTTAAGTAAACTATACCTCTGATGAATATATTTTGATACGTTTAGATATAACCTCGTACAACGGATAAATACCGAATTAAAGTTAATACAATATTTTATATTTTTCTACGTCGACAATGGCATTCTAGGGCAATATTCTGATTCTAGTCTATATTCATTTTGTAAGATGAATGTATTTTTTTTTAATTTTCAATTCATAGATAGGTTTGTTGTTTTCTTTTCGCTGAAATTGCAGCTTAAAAAAAACGCACATTCGATGTTGCTAAGGTTACTTACAAAATGAGGGCACGAGATATCAGTGACTTCCGAGATAATATAGCTACCTATACTGCTCATGTCAATCATTGATGCCATGACGTCATACATCAGATAGCTGTATCAGCGAAAATATGTAATCATAGACGAATGACAGAAACATTAATTCCATGTTAATGAATTAGATATTACTAAAACAGTAAAATAAGTTCCGAAGGTTCAAGTTTCTCTCTCAAATTTCTTTTAGTATTTAACAAATTGAATTCCTGAATTTCTTGCGAGTCCGAGTGAGAATTGACATTGCACCACTCTGGCAACCAGACTTTATCTATGAATTACAAAAATAACACCCAAGACATGAGAAAAATCTGACCTAACCACGCACTCTGATATACGGACATGACAGCCATCAAAAACATTGCCAAACTCATCTCAGATAACACAAACCAATGCATTAAACAGGAAGATTCGGAAGGCCTTGGTTTGTTTAGCTATAAGTAACACGAATGTCCGGCAAAACAATTACTTTTGATTGGATACAACATTAACAACAAGCAACCAAGCTCGAGTTGATCTCCTAACTTGTCCTTACGTTAAGTTAAATAGTATAAGTGAAATTATTGTTGGATGAAATAAGTACACATACATCGACGTACTTTATTATTAATACATCATTTTGTTAGTAAATTATACATCAACTAGATATCACTGAGTACCAAACGTCCATTGCAATTTATATAAGCACTATCAAAATAATACACGTTTTAACCTGTGTTGGCAGCCACCTCTGAATAAAGGTCATCCTGCGAATAAAGGCCATTTTTGAGAAACGTCATTGATTATTTAGAATAAATTGACCTCGGAATAAAAGCTATCTGTCAATAAAGACTACATTTTGTCTTTCCCAAGGGCGGCCTTTGCTTACAGGTTTGGCTGTACCTTACAATTTGCAATTACAAATGTATATGTATACTCCTTTTGATTGCTTACAAACGGTTATTCTTTATTATTATACTCTAGTACATTTTCGCTCTCTTACTGTACTTTCATGGGATGCCTAACATTGTAAACCAGTATAAAATTTGTCCAGCAAAATCATTTCCCTGTGATCAATTAAATGAACTGGACTGAAAGAAAGACATTGAATTACTAGAATTGCCCTGTAGATTATATTGTTTATATTCATTCAAATGTCTTAAACTGCTAGTGTTATGATGTTTTGAGCTGCGCTGCAGTAATGATTACCATTGTATTCATCTAACAATGGGAGACAAATGGCTTTTGTTTGTGAAATAATGAAGCCAAATTCTTACAGAAAACGTTCCGTGCTTCGCAGACTGAGCTTACCGGATGGAAATATCAACCATGTACATGTTTATTCCGAATGAATTTTGCTTTTCGAACGCTAACATTTGTTCACTAAGGATCCATTTACTTTTAGCTAACCATGAATACGGCTGACATATCTGAATTCTGCCAGCACCTAATTCTTTAGCCAGACTTATAAACCATTGTCAATAGTCGTGAACCATTTGATAACAGTAACACTTTGACATTTGCTCGGTGTTTGCAACGTTCATTTTTATAAACCTCCAAAGTATCTGTACGAGGCAAAGACAAAAGGGATTTTTAATGAAATTGTCTGTTTAATATTAGGACAGTTTAAGCATGGATAATTTAAACATTTGGATGTTCTAAAATGTTTAATGACATAAATGATCATGTTGGTGCCAATGATTACCATACATACATAGGGTACGTCAATGTCTAACATAAAACCTAGTATAAAATAACAAAACTACATCATGATGCTAATTCCAGATTACAAACCAACACATATAAATTCAAGTTTTTTTCTTAAATTCGAAGCGTTAATCTTTCCGTATCTGTGGCAGCTTCTAGCAAGTAGCATAAGGCAAAATATAGGTGTCATACTTTGAAAGTCATCCTGCATTCAAAATGTTTGCGGTTGATTTGAAGATAATGTGATCTATTGTTATAGACCGTGGAAATGTGATGAGCATTACCCGAGGTTCCATTTAATAATACAAAAGTATCACACACCTTCTTTGTTCAGTAATAACTGTTTTAGTGTCTACAAATTACTCTATTGTTCTTGCAGTTGTTTGACAAATGTGAGTCAACTATATGAAAACTTGGGTCGTTGAGGGATATACTATAGTTGAGGCGATACAGTTTAAGTCTCATTCAATGCAGCTCATGACTTAAAGCGCTACATGGCCATTAGTTTTCGATGCACCAAGAAACAGCATTAATCTAGGTTTTAAGCCTGAAACATGAGAATAAACTTTATTTAAATTTAACAAGTATACAACAATTGGCATTTGACTTTAAGTTGAAGTAACCAAACACAATATTCATATTATGAAGCATGGTCAGATATCCAGATATCAGGTGCCTATTTTGTTTTTGCTTTTGTCATTGATGCTTGATGTCACGCATTGAATGTATTTTATGTTTTTTTCTCGTAGTTGAACCTTCAGTTCTAATCGTACCATATATCCAAGATGTCCTCTTCAGGATCTAACCGTGCACAGAAAACTGGCATTGGATACCAAACGGAGAAGAAACAAGAACAAGTGAGAACTACCTAACATTTGTAGCGCATTACAGACAATCCTCTGTTTGCGGCCATCTCTGAATAAAGACCACCCTGTGAATAAATGCCATCTTTTGAAAAACCGTCATGAATTATTTAGAACAAATTGACCTTGGAATAAATGGCCATCTGTTAATAGAGGCCACATTTTGTCCTTCCAAAGGGTTGCCTTTGTTCACAGGTTTGACTGTGTTTTATTTAACAGTCCAATGTGTACAAATTGTTTCACGTCCAATTATTTCAGATAGATTAAATCGGTTGTCTCCAGTAAAGTTTGTATGTGTTTTGGCGTATTCCGCTATTGGGAAATACTGAATGTTAATTACATCTCATTTGTATATAATTTTAGAATTATGACCGTGAAGAGAAGGCCGGAATTCCAAAATTTCTTGTAGCCTGGATTAATGGATTCTTCGGAGAGGACGACCAGATAGTAAGTATTTAATTTGAGTGTATTTAGAGTTTAGAATTTGTAGGCTAATGTTTGAAAAAGTAATGGTGCAATTGATCTGTTTATATCAGGGACACGGTTCTAACACACGGCCACCAAAGTGATCTAATGACGAATAGGTATGCTCATGCAAAGAAACATTTTTTAATAGAACATGAAAATATTGACTGTATGATACATTCATTATTATAATTATTGATTTATCTACATGCAGTGTGTTAGTTGTAATATATAATTTCTGATTCTTTCACAAGTAAGTTAGCTGCGCAATATAAACGGTACATGTTGGCTACCAAACCTACAAGCCAGTCAAACTAGCTGGTACTCTCATACCAAGTATACAAACATCTTCTGTGAGTCGCGTTTAGACGATCGACAATGTACAAGTTCTGGAAATGGAATCGTTTAATATCTATTTTTCAGAAAGATTCCGAATGGAAAGCGTTCAACACACATCTTCAAAATGGCGTCTTGCTGTGCAAGTAAGAATTATTACGATATGTTATATATTTTATATTACAATTTATAATATCCACACAGCTCCGAAATGTTAAATTTAGAGAAAGACGATAAGGACCTGAAAAATATACAAATGAATACATAACATTACTTAGGCTAAAATGAACATTCTGAAACATGCTTGAAACAGTTTATACAACTGAAGTACCCGCGGAATCTACATATTTCATCAAATGTTAGATAAACGTCCTTAGCAAATGTTCTTTTTATTATGACAAAGCATGATCAAATAATATGCTTACATTTGTTCGCTCTTTTTGCAAACGGTGGCTTACTTAAATATGTTCATTATCATCATTACATTATATTCCTGGTTGCAAAGCCAATAGAGTGACCCGCTCATTCATACCACTGTTCAAATCTGTACATCGGAAACAATATATTTACCGTGAAATTAAGATGGTAAATGTTTAAGTGTTAAAATTTAATTTACAGTCAAACCTGTGAACAAAAGCCACCCTCGGGAAAGAGAAAAGACACAATGTGGCCTTTATTGACAGGTGGCCTTTATTTGGAAGTTAGTTTGTTCAAAATAATTAGCGACGTTTTCAAAGAATGACCTTTATTCGAAGTCGGCCGCAAACACAGGTTTGACTGTATTCCCTTAACACCTTATCACTATAAGGGCTCAGCAACAAGTAATATGGTATTAACAAATGCTTCGCACCTCGCGCAAGGCTGTACTATGTCTACTTTAGACTCGAAACTAACTATGTTCTATACACATCCATTCAATGAGCGCTTACATGCGTAACTTTATCGAATGTTTTGACATCATTAAAACACATGACAATCGTCTTCAGAAATTTTATTTATCAATTCAATGTTATTCCTATGAAACGATGGTAATTGATTTTGTCAGATTAGGTGTATGATATTGCTATTTATCACGTGTCGTGAATTTGCATTACGGTCGAAAATAACGGTGTCAATTCGGTGCCAATTTTAAATTGCTTGCCTCTGTTTTGGAACCACATGGAGTGTTATTCACACCAATGTCTGATACACTTTGAGATAATGCAAATATCGTTTATATATTCCATTATAAACTTTTTAGTTCAGTATATTACAGGAGCATGTTGATACAGCAGTGGTTTCGCAATATTGTGGACTTGCTGATACAGACATGCAAAATGTTTAAGAAAATGAATTTAGTCTAGTCTATGATAATACATAGTTATAATATACATGGCAAAATTCTTACGATCTGCCGCCAACAGGACATTAGTTAAATGACATGATTTTATGCTCTCTAGGTGAACGAATCATACATGGTTAACAGCAGTGGAAAACGACAACATGTATGTTGATTTTGAACTCCCATTTATTCAAAATTAGCTACTCCATTCTGGAATTAAAGACCTATTTAAATCCATAATAGCCGCACCTTACATACCGTATATGTTTTCCAATCCATATATTTACTAACAAATACGTGAATTTAATACGTACTGCTTCATTAGCTTGCTGTGTCTTCTCCAGTAGCAAACCGGTCTTCAGTATTTTCAATGTGTAGTTTCTTTAACTCTATATCATTTTTATCACTTTCACTTTCAAAATACGTCCTGTTCTGTCTGCTGCATGCTTATTGTCATCTGTGTGTTTCGTTTACTTTCATTTTAGTGTAGAAATTGATACGAGATTGTAAAGATATTCATATTTTATGTTTGTCTTGTAGAATGTGCGCGATGTCCATAATATAGCATCATTTCATTTCTTATATGCGTGCTACTTTGAAATGAACAATAAACTCAGACAAAGATAACTGAATCAAAATGTTAGATAAATAAAGACGTGCTTTCAATAACATGATGTACAAAAAGGTCATCAAGCGTCTTACTTTCCATTGTATTCGGATATTATATTCAAGCACATATTGTTGAAATGGTTGAAGTAAGATTTATCAAAAAGTTGCTGTACATCAAATTAAATTAAACCAAATGGAAATGATGAGGTCTCATCAAATTATGCTTGCAAAATACTACACAGAGAAAAGTCTTTTCTGATAGTAATACATTGTTTAACATAATACCCATACTTATCACTAAATGCATTTCCAGGTTAATCAACGAGCTGTTAAAAAAAGAAGACAAAAAACCAGTATCGTTCAGCACCAAGATCTTGTCATCATTTAATGCTTTGACAAATATTGAGAACTTTAATAAAGGATGTATCAGTTATGGTTTACCACTGGAATCAACGTTTCAATCTGGTGATCTGCACGAATTAAGAAAAGCTGGTTTCTACAACGTATTGACAACTTTGCATGCAGTGGCTGTCATTGTAAGTGTTATTTTTTATGTAACTTATTGTCACTGGGTTTAAAGCCGTTTTTCAACAATTTTTCAGTTAAACACGGTGGACGGTTCACATAACCAGTTTCCTGGGCTGTATACTAACCAGTATTAATTTACCCTTCCACAAGCAGCTGACAACGCCTCCACATATGAAGGATAATCGACTTTTTGCCAAATTTTCATAGAGGGGTATGACCTGCCGGGATGTGAACTTGGATCGCCGTGTTACAACTCCGGTGCACTAACCACTGGACCACGGTTGACCACCATTGAGTTTTAATCAATTCATTTGATTTGACTCCAACCCCAAAAACTGTTACTTAAAATATACTATCGCCGCTGACAAAGATAACTTCTTTTGTAACAGGTCCTTCTGAAAGACTATAGATTTAATGAAAAAGGAATAACACAGACCGCAAACATAAATGAACAATGTAACCGGTCAAATAGATTGATAGGACCATACATTAAGAAAAAATATACAGATATTTGTTGCTCACCTGAGCTCTTAATATTAAAGCTCATTGGAGATAGGCCGGTGATCACTAAGTCGCCGACGTCGGTTATAAAAATCCGAGCCGACGCGACAATCGATTACGATTTGTACAATCACGACGTCGCGATAAACGTTAGCTTTTTTTACTGTATACGTAAAGAGAGATAAGTCTAACGAAATTACTAAAGCAATCACAATTATGGATGAAATCAATAATGACGAATTGTTTCCTCACCGAGGGAATAAGACAAAGTCAGTTGCCTGAAAACACAATAATTTGACATTATCTAACTACTAGTAATTACTAATTAATTGTAAATTTTACATGCTGGATAAACCCTATATCGATTATTTCGCTTCCGTTCTCCAACTGATTAATAATCGGAAAGTTATCGATTATTGTCCTATAAATTAAACCGATAAGTGTTTGTGATTTTTCCCAACCGATTACCATCACTAATGCTCATTGAGTTATTAGGATCAGTCAATGTTCGTCATCCACACTTTGGTGTTGTAAACACTCTATTGGTCAGTTTTGATTGGATCTTCATCAAACTGTCCGAATATTTGTCTTAATGATATCTTAGACAGTTTCGAATATAGGTCATCTGGGGTAAAAACCTAGGTCACCAGGACAAATCACATGAAAACATTGTAAACACTCTAGAGGTTATAGGTTTGATTGGATATTCACCAAACCTTGTCAGAATGTTTGTCTTAATGATATTTTGATCAAGTTCGAACATGGGTATCTTGGGTCAAAAATTAAATCATCAGGTGAAATCACTGGAAAACATTGTTAACACTAGAGGTCATAGTTTCGATTAGATTTTCACAAATTCTGTTCAGAACGTTTGTCTTAATGATATCTTGGACAAGTGTGGATCGTCTGGAGACAGAAACTAGGTCACCAGATCAAATAACAAGAAAACCTTGTATACTGTCTTAAAGTAGTTATATCATTATATTTCGAAATATTGTATTTAACAATATTTTGTTTAAATAATTTGTTAACTTTGCATATTGTCACTGAAATGTCATTATGTGACATGTATTGTGGTACATTGTAGTTTAAAATGTAAAGGTGTGTTTCATAATATACAATTCAAAGTGCTATTGTTTGTCTTAAAGTTTGTCTGTGAAACAAATGTCTGCTTCATTTAAGAAGTTGCAGTCTTTACTCAGGTGAGCGAATAAAGGGCAATCGTGTACCTCTTGTTTGTTAATACGTCGCTCAGATTATCATTAAAATCTGCTGATAAGCATTCAGTAAGAATATTTACTAATATAACTTAATTAATTATAGTTTCTATCCTTTCCCTTACTGAAAACTTTGAGCAAATACTAGTAATATTTTGAGCTTTTGTTGTATATACAAAGTCTAATATAAAATATCAATCATTTAGTCATTTGTATTTCGTTTCAGGCAAATTCAAAGGGCGTGTCGCCAAATTACGAAGGGGCAAATGTAAAGACCGGTGGTGATTAGTTCCACAAAACAACACGTGCTATCATTGATTATTGTTCTGACATTTGATACTGCTCATTGAAATTAATATCAACTACTTTTAACCAATGAAAATGGCCACCTGAAGATCTCTAGACATTGGCAACAAATCTGAGCAACGTCCGGATAATACATTTACAAAGCAGCGCAATTCTCGTATGATAATCATCAATTAAAATACGTTCTGCTACACCTTTGTCTAGTCTAGCCCGTTATGCACATTTCGACAATGTTGTTATTGTTGTATTGAATTGTTTGACATGTGGATGTGAAATGTGCTATATTATATATAATATACATTCTAAGCAAAGACGTCTACCGCTTTGGAGCCTCTTGTTAGCAATTAACTTCTAGCTCTTTTTTTCTTATTCTTCCCTTTATAGTCAATTGTCGCTTTTACAATAAATATTCATTTCGTTAGCTTGTTTGTGTTAGTACCGGTATTGTTACATATATTTACAAACTCTGGACTCTGACGATATACCCGTGAGCGCAATAAACCAGTGAGTACATGAGGGAGTGTGTGCGTATGCATGTGTGTGGTACACTAACCTGTGACATATAGTTGTTTGTATGATACACTTGTGTTAATAATTCGCCAGCCTGTGTAATACACCAGTGTTAGTAATTCACCAGACTATGTAATACTCCTGTGTTAGTAATTCACCAGCCTGTGTAATACATCAGTGTTAATAATTCACCAGCCTGTGTAATACACCAGTGTTAATTATTCACCAGCCTGTGTAATACACCAGTGTTAGTAATTCACCAGCCTGTGTAATACACCAGTGTTAGTAATTCACCAGCCTGTGTAATACACCAGTGTTAGTAATTCACCAGCCTGTGTAATACACCAGTGTTAGTAATTCACCAGCCTGTGTAGTACACCAGTGTTAATTATTCACCAGCCGGTGTAATACACCAGTGTTAGCAATTCACCAGCCTGTGTAGTACACCAGTGTTAGTAATTCACCAGCCTGTGTAATACACCAGTGTTAGTAATTCACCAGCCTGTGTAGTACACCAGTACTAAGTGATGTATCAGTAAGCGTGATTAACCAGTCAGCATGATACACGAGTCAGTGTGATACACGAGTCAGCATGATACAGAAGTCTGAGTGATGTGCCAGTCTGTGTGGTGCACCAATCAGCATGTCGCACCAGTCTGTGTGATACACTGGTCTGTGTGACACGCACTGTGTGAGTCCGTGTGATACGTGAGTCTGTGATACGTGAGTCTGTGTGCAGATTGTGTGGATAGTGAGATTCAGAAAAAAACTGTATTAATATACGGTGTCATTGTTATTAAATGTTACCTGATAAGGGAGAGGAAAAGCGAGAATGAGCAACAAATGAAAAAACAGCACGTAAAATGTACAACAAGGTAAATGCTTCTATTTACCAAATTCTAGTTAATTGTATGAATGCATAAGAATGTACATTATAGACATAGACAGTGTTCAAAAACACGACTGGACATGAATGGTTTGGTAAACCATAGGTCATGTAAAATAGGTAGCTTTATTTGAATTAATGTGAAAAAGAAAACGCATTCACATCATAAACAGCAACATACAAAAGACACGAGTTAAGATTCTACTACAAGTTTGCGTTTATACATAAACACACTTATCTACGAACCAGCAAACACGCTCAATGTGGGATTCATTATGTAAGCACCGCTCATCGTGTTTTAAATGTACACTAAAAACATTGATGACAACGAAATATATTTACATATGCATATTAATACAAGTTATTTAGTACATAATACATTGCATAAAAAGGAACTATTGATAGTACAAAAGATTATATTTGAATTTCCAAACAACTTCAGAAAATCACAAATAGAACATAGCATGCATCAGCATTGCTAAAACTAAAAAAGATAATGCTGCTCGTTCATAATTGTGTGTTGTACTCATTGTCAACAGTAAGCAATTATATAATCGTTCCAATTAAAGACACTCACATCACTATGTATACATCGCAGAAATTGCAACACGTTATAATGGTTCATAAAAAGCACGACCGAAGTATTTACATGAAGCAAATGGCAATATTGTTTATTTTGCCAGTAATCGTGACATGTAGATGTTTGCTGCGTTGTTCTGTCTTCGAAACTGAAGTGATTTTTCATAATAGTGGAATGCATCATTTGGGAGATTCTCCTGTTCCATACATTGTCCTAGTAGATTCAGCGCTGTATCTTTGTGAGGTATAATTGGTTCATTACGTACGACTTGTTGTAGTTTACGTAGAGCTCTCTGTTGTTCTTCATGATTCCTGAGACGTCCATAAGTTTTATACTGTAAGAAATACAAGTATGGAAGTGAATCTACGACCGCTAAGTCCATCCATTTATCAAATAAATTTCGATGCTGAATATCTTCTTGTATTGACCGGAAATATTCTTGTCTCATTTCTTGTGGTATAATGTTCATTTCACATCGCATGAATGTCACACAAAATGACACAATTTGTCTGAAATCAGTGATCTGTATTTGTTTGGCGACATTGGCGAATCCTTGTTTTAACATAATTTCAAGCGAGCCACAACAACCACAAACTGGAATCACAACATCTCTGTCATACTTCTGATCAATATGACGTAATAAAGCCTCTGTTACTTGGATATCACCAGCACTGTAACATACAGTTGCAAGTTTTAACCAACCAGATGATACATCAGAGTAAAGTCCACGCCTTAACCATTCCAGTGTAATGCCTGGTAAAGGTCTGTTTATCGTTACACAGTACGATGCTAGCAGTGAACCTATAGAAGAACACATTAATGATATCATGTAGCTGAATGCCTCTTTCTCTAAATAATAAGAAAGCATATACTGTTGGCTACTTTGGACGTAACAATGTACTAAATTTCGCATTACAGTTTGGACATTGTTATCATTTGCATTTGAAACATAGCGTGCGTATACACACTGAACCCTGTACGCTGAATCAATGCAAAGCTTATTGCATATCCATCCTTGTATTTGTACAGCAGAATCCATCGGATGGAGACAAACTGGAATTCTATTCATCTTATTCTGAAGTCGTTCGCCAATATTATCGATTTGTAAGCCAAACAACACACGACCATCACTACCAACTATCTGCTGAATAACTTCCAACAAATCGTGTTGTTGTTGTTGTGTAGATATTTTCCCAGCTAGGAGATTGTTCTCGGGAATGATAAAATGGGGACAGTTTTTATAATAAATAAGGTTAAAGAGTATCAGTAATGTTTGATTTAGACAAAGTATTAGATTGTGTTCCTGCCATAAGTTAGTGCGAGTATTTTCTATACAGTGAAACAAAGCGGTTTTACACATGTAACTCGATATCACGTCGTTAAATACGACGAATGATTTCAACAACATTTTTAGAAGTATGTAAATTCTCATCTGTGTAATATTTAAACTAAACATTAGATATCTCTCTGCCATGGATGTGGAAATTCTCCATTCAACATCATCAAGCCCATTGTCCCTTTTACTACCAACTGGTACAAGAAAACATCCTGACATCTCTGCCACAGACTTCAATTGAGCAGAAGGCCATCCACCTACACTCCTTCTATTTAACCAACGTCTGCCCTCTACCGGCCAACTATTACATCGATATGCAAACACTAAATCAGCATCTGATGCATTTCCAGGTTCAACCATTGCAGCCGGACCATGAATAAAGCAACCAACACGTGCATATGCATCATGATAAATTGTATTTTTCAGAAATATCCTTCCTTTTACATCCACAGAAAAATCAGTATTTGGAGAAGTAAAGCTTACTGCGAGAGGTATATCATCTCTCAGTAGTTGTAGGAGACAGTATCCTGGTGCTGTAGTTTCATCTTGTACTATAACAAGATTCTTCACATTAGGTTTCCAATTAGCCCAGTCAAGAATCACATGGTACGTATCCTGACAAATCAACATATCGATATCAGCATTAAGTCCAACTGTCGTACTTCCCTCTGACCGACTGCCAAATTTATACGTAATGTCACTAGATCTAGTCATCCAACTCTCAATGATATTAATGGATTCTTCAAACAGACAGCTTTCTCGTCTCTTCAATATCACCTCTTCGTTCACTCCTATATCACTGAGAACTTCTGATAATCTCAGAGATATACATTCGCGGTTATATGAAGCACTTGCCATTCTAAAACAATGCAGATATTTTAGAAATACAAGTACAGTACGAATTTATGTTTCGTACAATTTTTTCAATGTTGACAGAAGATCAATCTCAGGGAACACTGTATGCAAAACTTTTCCCCGCAATGAATTAAATACGACATAGCGGGATCAATAGCTTAGGTGATAAATGCGGTATATTCCTTATCAATTCATTACAAATCAAACCACTTTATTCGATCATTACTAAACTGAAAATGTTGGACTAGCTCAGTTAAAATAGTTACCAATTAATCACTAGAGCTGATGTAGAAATGATTCAAATAAAATGATAACGAGAAAGACAAATACATAAATATGATTTCCAATTCAATCGAAATGAGTCAAGGTCATTTAATTGTAGATAAAAGTAATGAAAGGATTATAAATAGAAACAAGTAACATCAATGTACATTTTGTTACTATTTATATCTCATCTATGGAAATCCAAATCATAAATGCTAGTTAACTCGTGTAAACATGTACAGTAAAACCTCAAATAGCGACCATCTTGTTATACCGACCACTTATTTTCCGACTTACTGTCAAAAACTCTCCCATATTTCAACTTGATAATGAGATCACTTCAGTCATATGACCGATTTTTTGGGTCCAGATGCTGGTCTCATTATTGGGATTTTCTGTACTTATAAGTTATATACTAACGTATACATGTATATCTTGTTAACATGGTTGCAATAAATCTTTGATTAAATCAATCATAATGTCATACACAAAATAAGTAATGAATAAATAAAAGCCTTGTTTATGTATTCTCTTTAGAAAACGATGGCAAAAATACATATCGAATTACAAATAAAGTGGACATTACAGCGGGTGAATATAAACAATAACCAAACCTTTCAATTCATTCTGTTCATGACAAAATGTTTGTACCAATTGTTCCTCCTCTAAAATGGCGAACGTATGACATCAGCTTGGGGAATTCTAGCAACTTTTTCTTTCGTTTTTAAAAATCATTCATAAGGGAAATAACTCTGAAAATGCTCGAATAGTTGAACGTGTATTTGGTTTAAATATCATTTAAAAGGATGGACTGTTTTATTGATTCATAATTATGCAATTAATGATTTAAAATATGAAAAAATTACATTTCTATAATGTTCTTTTTTTGCTGCCTGCTAAAATTGCCGAGAATCAGAAAACGTTTTTAGCTTGGTATGCTTGGTAAAGATATATTTTCCCATTTGTTGTCGCCTGGGACGAAAAGTTGTTTATTATTTTCGTACCAATCAGAAAGTCAGTTAACTCTTTAAACAGAACTTCTTTGCGTTTTGTCCTCCATTTTTTGTATGTTACTGTATGTTGGATATGTTTTGAGTTGAGGGTTTTGAGTTGAGGGTTTTTGGGGAAGAAGTATTTTGGGAAAGTAGGATTTATTATGCGTTTTATTCAGGAATCCTTTTTCTTACCTATATTCATATTGCCTTTTATATAGGCAAAAGTAAAAGCTCATATTGAAACAGGTCTGGTGTTGATTGTTTTGTCTTTCAGGTTTGATTTGCACTTAGTAGCCAAGATCACCAATTCAAATGTCAGCGCTAGGTCACTCGGGGGTACAGAGTTTGTTAACAGATCTATTAATTTATATGACGGAATTAGTAACTCTGTAAAACAAGAGTGCCACGGCGGCCCTGCATCGCTCACCATAATAAATGTTAATTTCAAAATTAAACGATACTTACCGAGTAAGTTGAAGTTTGGTTGGAATTCTATGAGTCAAATAATTAATGAGGGAGTAAATGAGATGCGAACACGCATGCGCAATCAGTTTTCAAAGCATTTTGACGTTACTTACAGTAATTAAGGACGCATATCCTTACAACAAATTCCATTCTATTCCACGTGTAGCTAAATTATGTCAGGGAGGGTGGGAGGCATTTACTCCCTCATTTATTATTTGACTTCCAATCAAACTTCAACTTACACGGTAAGTATCGTTTAATTTTGAAATTCTATTTCGTCAAAATTAAATCGGTCATAAATGAGACTTCAAAGCTGTAATGACAAAATGATCTACTCACCTTACGAGGATAGAATGTTTGAGGTATATTTGTCTTCAGTATTAATTTTCTTCTCATAAAACTTAGAAAATGTTCGTTTATTGGTCCAACCAGCTTTTTTCATTATCTCTTCAATTGGCACCATCTTCTGTTTAGCCTTTGAGGTTACTGCGGAACGTACACTGTGAGCTCCAAATATAGTAATGTCAATTCCAGCCTTCAACATAATCACCTTGATCCATCGAGATACAGTGTCTCTAGTGACATATTTAAATGGCTTGATATAACTTATCAGTAATTTAAGTTCTATTGCACTCCGTAAAGCCTTTGTTCTTTTCAAATATTCTTTAAGAACAGTGTAAACACAAAGCCTCCTATCTGAATGAATGAAGAAAAGAAAAATCAACATCCGTCGACTTTGCTTCAATAAAGTGTCAAACATCAAAACAAATTCAGAATTTAACTTCCTTAAACCTTTAACAAGTAACATATGTACAGTTTGAACTCGCGCTGCATTCGTAAGAGCAATAAGCATTACTAATTTCAATGTCAGATTCTTAAGTTTCACTGGCGACAACTTTCTCAGGTATACAAGAACCTCATCAACATCCCAATATGAGCGTACTTAGGCACTGGAGGTCTTAGGTTGTAGACGCCTTTCATATATATATATCTCACTACAACAGGATGAATACCTGCTGTGAATATTCCAATAATAATGCCTAAAGATGACGACGCTCCTCTGAAAGAAACCTGAATGGTATCAATCTGTCTTGCATCACAGAACTGATTCCACTTTGAAATATATACTTGATATTCGCGTTTTGTTGATAACCTCCAGGACGACATGGGGATATCGGTAGATCTTCTAGGAAAACCTTGTTTTCTAAATGATTTCCAGACACTCTGCATGCAACCAGAACTAGTTTATTGATCATTAGATGACATTGATCTGAGTGTGATAAGGTCAGAAGATTCTGAGACCTTGGTAGAATTCTTGGATTGTCTACCTGTATCGACATTAGCCTGATTAGGATTGTAAACCACGGCTGTGTTGGCCACAGCGGAACAACTAGTATCGCTTGAGCCATGTCTGTTTTGATCTTCTGAATGCAGCGCCCTATCATGCTGAAAGGGGGATATAAGAACATGTAAATTCGTTCCAATTTAGAGTAAATGCATTAATGTATTCTGCTTTCGGATCAGGTTTCCACGCACAATATTTTTCAAATTTTTATTCAGTCTTGAAGCAAACAAATCAATATAAGGGTTTGTCCACAACTGACATATAAGGTCAAATACATGTATACCCTGTCGTAATTCCCATTCTATTTTATCATTAAACTGCCGCGAGGGTTTATCAGCCTCATTGCATTTACCAGATATATGCGAACAAGACAACCAAACATTGTTCTCTATACACCAATACAATATTTCTTTACTGACTCGATCACAATAATTGGACTTCGAACCACCCATGTTGTTAACATAGGTTAAGGCTGTAGTACTATCAGTGAGAATTTTAACATGTTTGTTTTTAGCTTCTTTAGAGAAGGTTTTCAGTGCTAGTTTTATAGCCATGGTCTCTAATACATTAATATGAATTTATTTCTCATGTAATGACCATCTTCCACCAGCTTCTGTTTGTCCTAACACACAACCCCAACCGTTCAAGCTACTGTCTGTTTGAATAATTTAAGGACTTTCTCTGTTAAATTTCCTGAACTGATTACCAATGTTTTCATACCACCACTTCAATTCCAGTTCATGTCAAATGAGATTTCCATATATGCATCAAAATCACCTTTTTGACCTTGTAAAGCTTTTATTTTGCTATTTTCTAACAGGCGATAATGGAGTTTCCCACATTCTACCGCAGAGAATGCAGAAACTATTAGCCCAATAACTTTAGCTACAAATCTTATTTTAGCCTGATCACAATTATATAGCTTGCGACATTCAGAGGCAATCGTAGCGTTCCTACCGTCAGGCAGAAACACAATGCATTTTTCCGAATCAATCGTATTTCCCAGATGTCTGATAATATGTGTAGGCAATTTAACAGATTTGTCCTCACTTGTAATAAAGCCCAAAGTATTCACAAGAGTTGATGTAGCTCTTATATTATTCAAACAATCATTAAAAGTATGACCAGCTAATAAATTTTCAAAAGTATCCATTTTAAAATGGTGATAAGGAATAAACTTATTAAATTCCATCAGATTCAAAATCACGCGATATTCCCCGTTCTTTTTCGGGCGCAAGAAAATTGGTGAGACAAACTGACCCAATGCATATTCAACTGGTATAATAACTTCCTGGTCTAATATTTTTTTTTAAATTTCGTTTTGTATTATTCTTGTTTCGCTTTCATTAAATTTAATTTGGTTTAATTGATGATTATTTGGCAGAACATTATCTAAAAGTTCTAACTCACAACCAGAAACCATGTTTAAAATAATTTTATCAGTAGTGATTTTTCCCAGTCGGAATAAAAATATTTCAGTCTACCAGCCTTGAACAAAGTTCTTACCTTGTTATCTACATTTTCATCTGACCACTTGGACCCCTGCGGCGGCGGAAGTTTTTTGGATCAACACTGTAGTTTGAACCATAGGCACCAGAGCCATACACTCCACCTCGAGGTGTAAACCCTCTGCCTCTCATTCTGAATCGACCTCTCACATAGGCACGACCTCAAAACCTCTTCGAAGAGAAGTGTATTGCATTTTTTTACCCATCTTGGCAAATCTTCAATTCCCTTCGCTGCTTTTGACACATCATCGCCAAAAAGCTGATCAGTATATGGCAAGCTATGATTACAGAGGTGACTATACTCTGCACTAAGTTCTGGTTTCAACAGGTCACGCCCAGTTAAGTTCAACAGTCTATTAGCATGTCCAAGCAATGATAACGAATCGTTACATTGATCTAAAATCCCACTCACGTCATCAGACTCTCAGACTCATCTCCTTTGTCTTTCAAAGTTTTTTTCAATGACTGCTAATTTGTCAAGCGCTTTGGCTAAAATCACAGCACTTTTAACCACAGACAGTTCTACGTTCTGTAATTTCTTGTCATTTGTTCTGGCAGTTGGAGTTATGACATCCCAAACCAACTGGTTGGTTTTCACTATCACCAAACCATCACAATTCCCTGGTCTTGGCATATTTTCATCTTTAACCAGGTTAGCATATTGCTCCAAATCCATCCCTTTTCTGAAGAGATCTGTTACGTTTGATGCAAGAACACTGTCTATGTCCTTATCACAGACTTCCTGTGATTTAAATCTCTTCGCCATTTGATTAAATCTGCTCTAAATGTTATTATTTTCATCACATTTACGTTTACAACTTTCAACTTCACTCATTAATGGACACTACATCGGTGAATTTAAGTCCTAACAGTCCTCACGCTGTTCGTCGTAACATCCTTCCTCAAACTCAGTATATTCATAACCTTGCTCCAATTTATTGATGCGGTTTAGTAAACCGTCAATCTTATTATCATAAGACTTCTGACTGGCTTGTATCGCCACAAGACATGCCATAATTTCAGAGTCCGCTGAATTGTCATACAATTTCGCGACCTTCGTCGCGAGCATTTTCCTTTTGAGTCCGACTTTTTGTTTTTTCCACTTCCTTTCGCGGAAGAATTATATTCTATTTTGTCTTTATCATCCGCTAATCCAACTCCAGCATCGCTGGAAACTGACTTTTTCGAAGCCATGCTCTAATTGCAAACGAAAACAAGACGTGTTTTCAATTGAATTTCTTCTACACAATAAATCGTCAATTTCACACGCACAGTTGAGCACATGCACAACTGTGTATCAATAATAAAAATCGTCAATCCAAACACTTTGAATTATATATTCCTCTCTAATTAAAGGTATATTAATGGTCAATATTATCATTTTATCGTATATCTTACATTCACGAAATTTCACTGTAAATCATAAGTTCAATGATTATAAAAATGTTTGACAATATTTTTTCTGTATATTTTCTTCTAATAAACTCGATGCAAACCGATACGATTCTACTTATTTTCAAACAAGCCGCCATTTTCAAACCGCTCGGAAGAGATCGGTTACGTTCGGAATTCATCTCATTTGCATACGGAGACTACCTGTCGATCAAAAACGTTGCGACTTCACGGTCGGTTTTCGCACGAATTTCTTCCTTCGAAGTTTTCCAACGACTTGCTTCGCTGCCTAAGTATATTCTTGTTTGAGCAATACCCTTGTCTCTTTCTAATTTCCTCCTTTTTCTTTCAGAATCGGACATTTTCTTTCTTGTTCTTTTGATTCCTCCCGCTTGATCCGCCATTGTTTTGATTTTCCTTATATGGAGAGACGCTAATCACGTGACTATTTCCGAATATTTACGGAAACAATCGGAATGCTTCGCGGCAAATATAAATCTTATTTGACAAACCTAGTCAAATAAGAAAAACGATTTTTCGATATGCAATTAAATGCACAAAATTATGATTTCAAGTTGCAGAAATTGGCGAATACTCATATCATTATTGGTCCCAGATATATCTTTAAATCAGAAACTGACGAAAAACTTGCAAAAAATCTTTCTCGCGACTCGTAATGGCCGCCATGCGCTAGTTCACTGATTGCGCATGCGTGTTCACATCTCATTTATGACCGATTTAATTTTGACGAAATAGAATTAACTTGCTACTAAAAATGTAATAAAGGTACACTTGTGGGCAAATAATAGGGAACAATAATAAACTCGATAAAGGACCATCGAAGGATACTACAAAGGAATATTCATGATGACTGAAGGATGCCACGCACCAAATTTGGTGATCCAACCACTGGTTCACGAAAAGAAATTTTAAGTATTTCTATTTTTAGCTCTAGCGGCCCCTAATTGGGGCCAACCATTTTCATTTCAGCAAATATGATAGATGCTATCCAAAGATGCTAAAAACCAAGTTTGGTAATAATCCATCCATAGAATCATGAGAGTCATTTTAAGGTATTTCTATTTTTAGCTCTAGCGGCCCCTTAAAAGACCGACCAAATTTATTTGAGAAAACTTGAGGGAGGACCATCTAAGGATACTACAAACCAAGTTTGGTGATGTTCCATCCATTGGTTCATGAGATGATTAAAGGTTTTTCTATTTTTAGCACAAGTGACCCCTAAAAGGGACCAACTGGTATAATATGAGCAAATTAGAGCAGTTAGAACGTCAAAAGGCGTCTACACAGCAAATTTGAAGTAAATCCAACTGGTAGTTTCTGAGAAGACCATTGTTGGCGCCAGACAACGGACACTGGAGCATCCACCAACCCATCCTAACAGCTCACCCTGAACCTTCGGTTCTGGTGAGCTCAAAACAATGTCAAACTAAGTACAACAATCAGTGTCACATGTTTTTATTAATATTTTCTCCAAGACAAATTATGGCATAATAAAATAATCACAATATTTGTTTGGTTACAAATACATCCCTGATTTACTATTCATTTATTACAAAACAATTAAAAAAGGACAACTGACAAATATCACAACAATATAAAAACAAAAATATCCAAATTTTATGAAAAAGCAATGGAAAATGTCTTATCATTGAATTACTGAGTACGAAGAAGTGAAACCATGTGAGTCCATCCATAAAAACTGATCATACAGCACTGTTACTAACTGCTGAAAATTGTCCAGTGTCACTCAAACTGCATTCATAAGTTACTAAATGTATCTAGTACAAACATGTATCAAAATGGTACACAAGTGTTCTACCATTCTGGAGTGCCAAATCTTAACATAAGCTTGTCTTGGTCTTCAAGATCTTTCTGTACTTTCTTCCTCATGTAAAATATTGGACAGTCACGACTGTAAATCAAAAAATAATATCAATGGATAAAACTCCTCAATGAATGTACACATGTAGTTAAAATAACTCTTGTTGTACAGTAACAATATACTTTCAACAAAATGTACCCATTTTGAGCAACACAAATGATAATTGTACATTTTAATGGCTAAATAACATTCATTATCTCAAAATCATTAAATGATTGAAAAGAGAACAATATTATTTGTAAACAAAAAAATAATAAAATAATCCAACAAACATAATGGAACCAAACCTGGTACACAAAACATCTTCATGCAAACTGCCCTGACATCTTTGACATTGTGTCCACAATCGTGAGAATTTCTCTTCCAAGGCACTCAGTGTTGTTATCTCTTTCTGATAGAGTTCTGATTCCTTAGTTTTACAATGCTTACACACAGCCCCTGTAATTATCAAACATATATTTTGAGATGTAAACTCCAATTTTTACAAATAAAAAATTATTTTTGGGAGTTAGTACAGTTAGGCATTAGTTATGTATAGGTTCAGTTATGTGTTGGGACAGATCTACAAGTACATGTGTATTAATTCATTTATGTATTAGTTATATATAGGTTCAGTTATGTAATAGTTATATGTAGGTTCAGTTATGTATTAGTTATATGTAGGTTCAGTTATGTATTATAATGTATATTCCGTTATGTATTAGTTGCGTATTATAATGTAGGTTCAGTTATGTATTAGCTATGTATTATAATGTAGGTTCAATTATGTACTAATTATGCGTAGTTTCAGTAATATATTATAATGTAGGTTCAGTTATGTATTAGATATGTATCATAATGCAGGTTCAGTTATGTATTAGTTAAATGTAGGTTCAGTTATGAATTAGTTATGTATCATAATGTAGGTTCAGTTATGTATTAGCTATGTATTATAATGTAGGTTCAGTTATGTATTAGTTATGCGTAGGTTCAGTTATATATTAGTTATGAACTGGTTCAGATATGAATTAGAAATGCATTAGTTAAGTTATGTAATTTTGTTTGTTCAACACAAGTAACTGTTATCCATGTAACTACATTGTACAAAAAGTTAAAATTTCTACAACTATGATGTTTATGTATACAAGGTATACAAATTATTACCAAGTAGATCTATAAAAAAACACATTTGTACACACATAATTATGTACATAGAAAGTTTGTCAAACTAACAGGCTTATTTAGAAATAAAATTCCTAGTTTATAAAACTAACAATTTTATAACAAGCATGTGATGAAAAAACAACTGAAAACACCACATACAGATCAACCAACATGCTGCAGTCGCAATTAACTAATTGTTAACTCTAAATACATGTATCTCTAAACAAATTATTATCATGAACTTGCATCATACACTTACCATCATTATCTAGCGGTACTCTACAACCAATACAAGAACTTTTTTTCTTAGCGAATGCCATTAATCCTCCGACTTTTGCAGTAACCTTCGTCTTAGTTCTGGTGTGATCACCCTCTGAAAACAGATGCATTTAAAGTCGACAAAGTAAAAAAAAATATGGTATAACAATAACACTCACTACAATGAGACAATGAATTATTGAGACTATTTGCAATAAATTTTCTACTAGTTTCATTATATTACAGTTTTGAAAAAAAATCAATATTTTTAAATCAGACAGTCTTCATGGTAACCCACTAGCCCAAAACTCTGGACTGGAAAATTTCTATTTGGGAAAGTTTATAAAAATAGAGTTGTTTTGCTTTGTTTTTATGTGACATATGTTTTATGGTCACTGGGTTTTTAAAGCCGTATTTCAACTATTTTTCAGTTATATACGGCAGACGGCTCATAACCTGTTTTCTTGGACTGTATATTAACCAATACTAACTTACCCTCCCAAAAGGAGCCAGCAACTTCTCAATATTTGGAGGAAAAACGACATTTTTGTCAAATTTTCATAGAGGGGTATGACCTGCTGCTAGCAGGATTTGAACACGGATTGCCAGGTTACAAGTCCAGCACACAAACTACTGGACCACGGTCACGGCCTAAAAATTGCGTACTTGGGCTAATGGTAAATCCTTTATTTTCAAAAGCCTACTTATAGCTTGGGCTAGTGCCTAACAAAAATGATGGGGTGTCCATAACAGTGGGGTTGACATGAAGTGCGTTTAAATAATTATCTGGTCAAAACATGCGACCATAACAATGGAGGTCAATTACAGTGTAAACATGCAGTTTGGTACTGCCTTTGGTAACCTTATTACTGGAATAGTGGTGAGTCCGAATCTCTGAATCAGTAGTCAGTTGAAGAATGAAGACAATGTGTTTGTTCTTTCATAAACTGTTCATACTACTGAGGTGCAAATAATACCGTGGTGTCTGAAATTGTGGAGTGTCCATAAAAGTGAGGTTATACAGTATAAGATTCTGGAACTTACTAAGTAGAACAGATTCTGCTTTTTTCTCTCCAAGGATAGGTTCAAATATTCTCATTAAAGGTTTAGACAACTGATTATCCAGGTAATACTCAGTATCTATAGGTATATTGTTGTCCAATACATAAATAGGATCCTGCGGACGAACAAGAAAATGAAAAACATATTGTTCATTATTAAGAAAAAACATGGTAACAATTTTGCTGTCTTGACATGAAAAGAGAAATCCCTGTCACAAAATTAAATATAATATTCTGGAATATTTTTTATGTTCATCAACAGTACCAGTCAATTTAAGTGCAATCTAAATTGCTAAGGATAACATGTATTAAGTAGGAAAGTATTAAAAGATCTCTCTAATCACACAGTTTTAATGTGTGGTGTTGAAGAACAAATTATATTGTAATAACAGTCAACTTTGTTTAGGATCATATTTTTTTCATCTATAAGGTGATTTCTCAATATAAGTTGCAGTACAGGTAAGGTAATATTGGACCAATTAAATGAACTTATTTTAAAGAAACTGACACAAATTGACAGAGGAACTAAAACAAACCTCAGATTTAAGATATGCTGCTGTCTTCTTGGCTGCAGCTATAATAACATACGGTACACGATCACCTAACTGTGGGGCGCTACCTGGATCACGTTTACGCATTCTGTCAAGTAAAATTAAAAGGATGCTAAACAATTTAACAAAGCCTGATTACACATTTCAACAAAAATCACATCTTTGCATCTTAAAACAAAATAACCAACATTTCAATAAAGATTAAATCCACAAACACAATATTTGACATATAAGTCTAAAGTGTCAATATTTTTTTTCAACCTAATGAATATTATCTTATCCTTGTGCTTTTCGTGCTTTATAATCATAGGGAGTGAGCACAATAACGCGATGGTGTATTAAATCCTAAAATGGTCAGAAACACATTTTTTTCATATATTTACATACACAAGGGTAACAACATGCGAATTGACAGACTTCACTTAAAATTCACTGTAATTTCTAATAACTGGTGTTTACAGATAGATACATAATATTATACATAACAAATAGCTAATATATTATACTACACATAACAGATAGCTAATATAATATACTACACATAACAGATAGCTAATATATCATACTACACATAACAGATAGCTAATATATCATACTACACATAACAGATAGCTAATATATTATACTACACATAACAGATAGCTAATATATTATACTACACATAACAGATAGCTAATGTATTATACTACACATAACAGATAGCTAATATATTATACTACACATAACAAATAGCAAATTCATTATACTACATATAACAGATAGCTAATATATTATACTACACATAACATATAGCTAATATATTATACTACACATAACAGATTGCTAATGTATTATACTACACACAACAGATAGCTAATGTATAATACTACCACACAACAGATAGCTAATATACTACACTACACATAACAGATAGCTAATATATAATACTACACATAACAGATAGCTAATATATTATACTACACGTGACAGATAGCTAATATATTACACTACAAATAACCAGTCAGCATTTTGTCTAATTCAAAACAATGAAGAAGATATTTTATCTTTTTCCATCATAAAAATCATCTGGATGGTCACCTGTTTGCTAGTTCCACATGGGCCTGTTTCCCTGCATAATCATCCTCTGTTTTTGTAAGTTCCTTTGTAATAACAAGGTTAGATATGTCAATTCTGTTGCACAGTAAATCTGAGATTGTTTGTTTGGCATGTTCTATTGCACCACCAGGATTCCTACAATGGTAAATGAAAATCATGATTCTAATTATTCACTGGGGTCCAACATCCTACCAACAGACAGGGTCATTTGGTAACTTTTCCAGCGTAAATGCTGGAGGAAGACCCCAATGTATACACATGGATGGAACCTTATCTTTGGTAAACTAGCTGGACAGCTTCTTCACATGTGAAATTAGGTCCCAAGTTGGAATCAAGCTTACAGCATTGATGGGCTAATGATTAACAGCCAGAAATCTTGACCACTCATGGTTCTAACACTATTAGTTTCAAAGGTGGGAGTTTAAAGTAAATTTTGATACAGATAGCCTGAGAAAAGGGTATCTGAAAACACAATATTCTGTACTATCATATCCCTTAATTCTAATGATGTTCATGATTTTCTTCTCTAATTTTTTCTTACCATCATTTACTGTAGTTTTATTAAGACAACAGCAATGCTTATTTGAATCAAACTCTCCTTTAAAAACCATGTCTAATGAGACATGACTGTAACCTCTGATAATATCAAACACAAACTACAACTATGAACTGTAGACATCCTATCATGCTATCACATCCCTCATAAACATTTTGTAAGGAAAGAATTAACAATATTTAAAAACATTAGACAAATAAACAATCATGAATACAAAATGTGCTGTTTACCTGTCTATAAGAATAAGTTGTAGACATTGATTGATAAGGTTGGCAACAAGAGGGCTGTTATCTCTACGTACAGTCTCTAAACCTTTACAATCCATTTTATCATATTTGACAGGATTCGTCCAATATAAGCCAGCATATCTTTTCTTGTTGATCAATAAATATGGAAAATATACCTAGAATATTTAATATATCATGTAAGTTTATTGTATTGATAAGGTGTTGTACCAACTAGCACTGCAATGTTTTTGAAAAATTCACATCTTATAATACTTTCTTGACCATACGGCATAACTGTATTTAATACATTCCTATAAATCAATGTATTGCTTTATTAAAAAAATATACCAAGCAAAAACATCTCATACAACAAATATGACTAATACTGATACAGCTTTCAAGTGTCAGTAATCTGTTAACAACTTAATTACAATGTAATATAGCAAATACAAGTATTACTCTTTCAAGTGTTGATACGTTAATTATTCTTCCCTCAGGTTTAGTATTGCACCAACAGCCAGGGTCATTTAGTGACATTTCCAGCTTTTACAACGAGGAAAACCCCCAAGCATACACCTGAATAGAACCAAAGACCTTCTGTAAGCTACCAAGACAGCTTTCTCAAATGGGATTCAAACTCGAACTTAGAGAGGCTGGTGGTTACTAGCCCGAGTCCATAACCACTAGACCACAGCAGCCACTTGATATGTTGATATAGCAATTACCTTTTCAAATTCAAGCTTGATTGGTTTAACAAATTTCTCAGAGATGTAGTCAGCGGCTTCCTGACCTAATTTCATAGCTTCCTCCACATTATCTACACCAAACTTACACATAACAGAATCTGTATCACCATATATTACCTGGAAAATATTCATATTACAACAGATTTAAAACAAGTTCTCAAATTATTTAAACTGCTAAAAAATTAAGCTATGGATCTGTTTCAGATCTTTTTCTTGTAATTTGTTGTAAATAAGACCCTTTAGTTCTGATACTCAAGAGTCAGAAGCTTTATTTTACAAATTTCAGGAGTCAAAATACCATCCTAATAGTCAAATGAGCACCCTGACAAATGACTTGGAATGCAATATCTTCAGTCAAATTGTCAAAGAAACATGTGTAAAGAAACCCAGGTTTTGTACCAAGGACCTGTGAGATCAGGAGTCCAAAACACTTCCTGATTCAGGTTTCTCTCAATCATCAAAGTAAGATTCACCAGTCTGTAAACAATTATCATGAGCTCTTACCTTAGCATTGTGTTTGTATCCATTCTCAATGGTATATTTTTCCTCTACATAATTTTTGGTCTGTTCAATCATACTACGTCCAAATGCAGTCACACTCTGCAGTACAAGATACAAAATAAATCCACAAAAGCCATCAGTTGTTTAGTTTTAACTTGTTTTTATTTTGATGCGGAGTGCAGAAAATGTATGATGCGGAGTGCAGAAAATGTATGATGCGGAGTGCAGAAAATGTATGATGAGGAGTGCAGAAAATGTATGATGCAGAGTGCAGAAAATGTATGATGCGGAGTGCAGAAAATGTTAATGCAAGAATATAAAACTAAATATAAAATTGGTCGTAATCTATTCCTTAATGTATTTTTAGTGAGTATCTTTTTTTCAATGAGGTTTAACTAACATCCAGGGTTATTTGGCAATACCTCAGGCGTACACCTGGGTAGAATCACCTACCATCCGTAAGCCAGCTGACAAGCTTCCTCTCAGGTGAAATTTGGTCCCATGCGGGATTTGAACATGGAGTCTCTGACACTGAAGTGCATGCCTGATTCTATTTAATTAAGAACACAATAAATCAATACCTGAGATATTTCAAGGCAAGGTAATTTTCCAACTTGAGCACCTGTGAAACCATACACAGAGTTAGCACTTATTTTCAAAGCTAACTGTCGTCCATCCAATACTTTTTTCTTAAATGGATCAGTTTCATTCTTCAAATCTGTCTTAGCCCTGAAATTTAAAAACAGTGAAAAACACTGCCAGTTATCACCAGATAGAATTGTTCATAGAAACTGTCTCAGCAATTTCAATAATAAAATGTAAAACAATTTTGTAACTTCTGTTCATGACTAAACTTGAAAATGCCTACTTTGTACTAAGCAAAGTCAACTAAATATGACTTAAAGCAACAAAAGGCTACATAAATTCATACTATCCAAAAAAGAAACTCACTTTTTCCTGGCACTTAGTAAATGTTCCAAAATTTCTGGTAGAAGACCCTTCCTTACAGACGACTTAACAAACAGATTGCTCGACGGTGTCTTGATATACTGATCTGGAGTTAGTCTGTGTGTAAATAAAAGCAATAATTTACAATCAAATCAGGAGAATATTATAAATCAACATCACCAATCACTACACCAAACTAGTCTTATTTTTTCCTATAAGTCAAAAATATTTAACGAATTTGTTTTTCTACAAATCATGATAGTATCTAGTGCAGAATGGCTGTTTAAGTGCTGTTTGCAAGTGTTGAGGAAAGTCCTTTAAGTTTATCACTAATGACTATAAGGAAGTGGATCTCTGTGGTCCAGTGGTTATGGACTCAGACTGGTAGCTAGTCCCTCAATGCTGCAAGTTTACTCTATGTCATGTGACAATATAAAAATGAACAACAGAGAATAAATATAATAAGGACTTTCGAAAACCCTCAAAGAATGGTTTTGAAATATCCATATTTATAACAACCGCTCTTTCCTCAGTATTAAGACGCAGTGAAAACTAGGTCATACAATATGTACATCTGTTTTTAATAAATTCTTCAATAACATATCAGTACCTGAATAGATGTAATTGCCATCATTAATTTACATTTATTACCTCCAATATTGAAAAGCATGTTATAAATACAAAACTGAAATAAAATGTGTCGAGTATAAACAAAATTAACATTAATCTAGTCATAGCATAAAATATCAGCATGATCAAAAAAATTGACTTCAATATGCATAACAGATTTACCTGTTCAAGGCATTCCTTTGCAAAAATTAACTAGGCTAGAAACAAACCTACGAGATTGTAAAAAACATACCCTTCTTTGTTGATTGTATTCTGGTTGAGTAAAGTTGTATAACACAAGTTATGAGCCATCATGATTGATGGATAGAGAGAGGAGAAATCTAGTGTAGCTATAGGCATGTCATAGTAACTGAAATAAATATAAATATTTCAACACTAAGAAGTTAATTTGATTGCTCAGCATTTACAGATACAAAAAAGACATTACTACAAAACTATACATGAAACAAACTAAAACATCACAAATGATGTCAAACTATTGTTTTCATTTTATCAGCTGAATGACCTGATAACCATTCACAGCAAATTTACATATATTGAAGGCTTAAGGCACCAGGTAAGTGTTAAAACTGAAAGTAGTATATATATTTTCAGAAATTCAGCAGCATGCAGATATTCTCCAAACAAAAACATATATACAGTATAACTTAAAATAGCGACAGACTAAATTTTACAACCACCTTACTATAATGATCACTTATTTGCAGATCAGCCGTAAATAATTCCCCTGTAATCCAACTTGATAATGAGAGCACCTCATTACAGCCAATTTTTTCGAGTTCCAAAGGTGGTCTTATTTTCTAGGTATCTCCAAAAAATAGACTGATAACTACAATGTTTCAATTCTCATGGAATTACATGATTCTCAATACAAACTCATGAAAAATAGTTCATTTTCATAAGTATAACAACAAATAAAATGTAAGTAAAAGACTTATCAATCTTACATAAAGTTAAACACAAATATGTCCATACTTGAGCAAACATACTGAAGTTCAAATAATACTTACCCTTTATTAGGTTCAATAACAGTGGCCCCTTCATATTCATCCCCAGGATCTATCTTCTGTACAGGTAACAACAAATCTTGTTCCTTTGCCTGTATATATCATATATACAAATATAATCATACAGCCTGTATATATCATATATACAAATATAATCATACAGCCTGTATATATCATATATACAAATATAATCATACAGCCTGTATATATCATATATACAAATATAATCATACAGCCTGTATATATCATATATACAAATATAATCATACAGCCTGTGTATATCATATATACAAATATAATCATACAGCCAGTGTATATCATATATACAAATATAATCATACAGCCCGTATATATCATATATACAAATATAATCATACAGCCCGTATATATCATATATACAAATATAATCATACAGCCCGTATACATCATATATACAAATATAATCATACAGCCTGTATATATCATATATACAAATATAATCATACAGCCTGTGTATATCATAAATACAAATATAATCATACAGCCTGTGTATATCATATATACAAATATAATCATACAGCCTGTGTATATCATATATACAAATATAATCATACAGCCTGTATATATCATATATACAAATATAATCATACAGCCTGTATATATCATATATACAAGTATAATCATACAGCTTGTATAGTTTATATACACATAACTATGATTATACAGTCTGAAATAAACCCAGCTACCCAAACCTTAGAACCAGTAGAATGTTTCCTGATGTGTGTTCATCTAATATCAAGAATGAGAGAACTGCAAGTAGTACCAACACTCGTCTGGCTAGTGCAATTTTGACCAAAATACTAAGTTAAAAAGGGGCATAACTCCAAAAATATAGCTTTCAGAATAATGCCACTCATCTTGCAAATGTGCCATGTCATGATAATCCAGTATCCTAAGCAGGGCATGGAAAATTTTGAAATCTCAATCGGTCCAGGCTGCAGACCCCCCCCATTCCATTCCCCCCCCCACAGTTTCTGAATATGGCGAATATTTGTTCATAGTTACATTACACTTAACAGTATAAACGAAATAAAAACGAAATTTAAATTTCAACCTGATACTAGTACAATAGAATCACAAACATGTACTTGATCAAAATAGATAATATCAAACAAAATCCCATTCACCAATTTTCGATTTTTTTCTAGACAAAATTAGAAATATCAATCCACGATCTTAATCTTTCGACATCATCATAGATAATACGTAATAGATGACGTATTTCTTAGTCACATGACTGCTAAACCAAAGGAACTATTAAACTGTAAACAGATTAGAAGGCGACTTTGATATCGACAAGCGTCTTGCCTTCGAAGCTGTCATTGGTTGATCGATGAATTGCAATATAGTCTGCAAAATCTTAGCAATTAATGTCTGCTTCCTTTTTGATGTTACTAAATTTTCTTTGTTTCTGTTTTCTGTTACGACTTCTAAAACAATTCACCACCTTTGATTAAACCGAAACAATACTAAATTTAAAAAAATGACAGTATTTAATTCACTTATGGAACGACATTTGAAGTCTTTAACTCAAATATTAATATATGCGGCAAACACACCACTCAAGACAATTGATCACTTCATTAATTGTTTTCTATTATCTACAATGTAATTACAAGCAACCCCTATATTGACAGACTTCCATTGATCGGATTAGCAGATGATCGCTCCAGGCTATTGATTATCTTGACATATTTATTAGGGTATTGAGAATTGTGCAAACAACATACAGTAAGTTTTGTGACATTTTGCATGTACTTAGCGATTTCGGACCGAAATTTATAGAACGTTTATGGACCGATTTTTAACAAATTTTCCTAACTGAAATCGGTCCAAGAACTTGAAATTCGGTCTGGACTGGGAAATTTTCGTTTTTTCAACGCCCTGATCCCAAGTGTCACGTTGATATCTTTAACAGTGTTTGAGTAATGGGCTACATTAATGGTTTTGCATGACAACGATGCCTCAGTAATCTTAATAGTTTCACCTTTTCACCGAAATACATGAGCTAAAAACACTCAGTTTTCAAGTTACATGCTATAATCATATAGTTATTTTAAAATAAAACAAATCATGATTAATAAAAACAAAGCAACAATCCACATGTCATTGAGATATTATAAATTTAATTTTGCTTCTTTTTTTCTCGTTCTAGGGTAATTCATGCTTTAACAACAATGAACACCACGGATCATCATCATTAACAAACTACAACACTTACTTTTAGTTCAAATTATGTCAAATATTGTCATTCATAATAGTTAGTAAAACTTTCAGGCATAACTATACACAAATATATATATACATCAAATTTACCTTTCTCAGCAGCTGAGATATGACCTTGATTTGTTGACCTCTAGACAGTAAGTATGTCAGCGGTACTCCAGTAACACGAGCCATTTCCATGTAGTTGATAACACACATAAGTTTATCTAACAGTCGGATAGGAAGTATAGCGTCTTTCAAACAGTACACAGCCAATCTCCTTCTTGTCTGATCATTTCCATTCTAGATTGAGAAAACACATCCAAAAATATTTAATACCAGGAGGTAAAATTTTCAAACTACACCAAGTCAAATGTCTAAACATCCACCTCATAAAACTCCATTCCTCAAAGAACCCGTTATGACATTGTTACTGTGCTTAATGTCGTTTTGACAACAATTTTTCAATTATATATAGCGGCCAGTTCACCAAGCCAGTTTTCCTGGACCTACACTAATCAGTACTAACTTACCCTTCCAAAAGGAGCCAGCAACTTCTCTAAATATGAAGGAAAATTGACAGCGCACTAACCACTGGACCATGGTTGCATCCCCAAAAAACCCAAATAAGTGAATTAATTCTTATGTTTTACAAAGAAACCGAGTATTCAGTAAATGTTGTATTGAATAAATTCAATGACTGAATAAAAGTCCACCTGGTAATCAACTCAAGAGTGTTCAATGAACTTTGGTACAGAGTAGGTAATGCAGGCAAAAACAAGAACAGAACAGTTTTATGTAAATACAAGAACTGTTTGAGTTTAAGTGATCTAAACAGAAAACAGACAGAGAACAAAGGCGTCTATGTAAATTACCCATGCTTTAGACCTGGAATTTGTGGCACATAGAACATTGTAGAATTAAGAACCATCAGTGAATATAGAATACAACACAAGTCACGTAAGTAATGCTACAAACTTGTAGATCTGTAATAATCGAATGATGGACATCCTCTTTCTGTTCTTGTAGAAAATGGAACGAGACGGCATTCAATGAATAAGATCGCAGCTTATAGTCACGAAACAAAATCTGAAATAAACAAAGTAAATCAATTTACAAAGTAAATCAAGGGAGAGTGTGAGGTTAGACATTTAAAACCAGTAGACCTGCTAAAGCTTTTTTAACCCTATTTTATTTACTGGGTTTAACACCTTTTTTCAACAATTTTTCAGTTATATACAGTGACCGGTTCACCTAACCAGATTTCCTGGATGGAATACTCACCAGCACTAACTTACCATTCTGCAAGGAGTCGGCAACTTCTCCACATATGGAGGAAAATCAACATTTTTGTCAAAATTTCATAGAAAGGTATGACCTGCAGCGACCAGGATTTGAACCCCGATTACCAGGTTACAACTCCAGTGCACTAACCACTGGACCACAGTCGCAACCTCATAACTCTGTGCCGATAATGGATCTTTTTCCTCGAGGACATACATTGTTCAGATTTATCTATTAACATGTACAACCTAAGAATTGCCTATGATGTTACAAGACTATTGGTGTGAGTTGCGCTGGTTGACTAGAAATCTGCCATACTGAGATAATTCATGCATTTTGGCATGATCTGATAAGTCCTTTTTTATGTTCTACTTACAAACTTGGTGCAACATATTAGACAAGCTAGCAGTTTTTATCAGGGTTGCATATGAAATAATAGTTAAAATCGCTTCATTTATTTTTTGACAAGTCAAACAAAAGCAAAAAAATACATAACACAACCAGTATAACTGGAGTTTAACAGCCAGGGTCATTTAATGACTTTCCAGGTTTAACAGCAAAGGAAGACCCAAAATAACATGGATGACACAGTATGTTTACCTGTAAAAGATCCAGCTGCACCCGTCCCTCGATATTAATTACTTTATTCTCTCGTTTCCCCATCTGTTTGCTCTGTATGGTCGACTCTTTTATCACAGACTTGGCATCCTTGATTCTACCCATGTATGTAAAATCTGCCACTTTTAAATGAAGGGCCCGGTTTATGAGGTAAGGTAAATCGAAGTTCTGTATGTTATATCCTGTGATAATATCAGGATCTACTTCACGAACAAATGCTGCCCATTTCTGTATAAGATCAAGAATGTACACACATAAAATCCCTGCTTTCACATAAACAAAAATATGAGTACAATACTTATTAACAGCAAGTAGAGACCAACTCATTATTATCATAAATTTTTCAGGGCTGAATGTGGTCTCCTAATCAAGGTTTTACTGTAAAACATGTAAAATAAATTAATACAGTCAAAGGTTCATTTAAAGATACAGTTAATAGAAACAGACGATGACCAAAATGTATCAATCGATCATTAATATGGAGATTCAGTCCCCAAATTTAACGCTTTGCCTCATAATACCACATTTCCGCAAGCAGACGTGGCAAAAGAAGCCATTGCTTGTAACAAGCATAGGCATCTTTTGCCACTATGTTTTTCACTCGGTCAGAGAGAAGTTATCCAATTTTCTTAAATAAATTCACGTTTTGTGTATTTCCTATGACTTGTGAAGAGTCCAAAGCATGTTTGTGAGGCAAAGGGTTAAAATAATAAATACAGTAAAACTTCGTTATTACGAGCATTGATATGACGAGCTCTAGGCTTATCTCGAGGAGATCTTGAAGTCCCGTAATTTTTTGTTCTTAGTTGTATATAAATTTCCATGTTTATTACGAGCATCGTTATTTCGTTATCTCGAGCACAAATCATGGTCCCTTGACTTATTTTTAAGCGTTAATTACCTCGATTACCTCGAGGGGTGTCATTTTGGATATCGTTCGCACCTGCGCGCCGGCCATCGCCATGTTTTCTACACATCATTAAAGTTACGCAACAAAAGAGCAAATCTTAATCGAGCACTTTGTTTTTCATACGTTGTTAAAGCTACACAATAAAAGAACGAATCTTAATCGGGTACCTTGTATTTCACATGTTGTGACATAAAATGACAATGAAGCATGTACATGTATTTGTTTGTTGTAAGTTTGCAGTAAAATTTTTAAGATCAAAGACTAATGTTATAAAAGTTAAAAATTATTGAGAATTTAATCACGAGACCTTAATTATGAGAACTTAATGACAAGTTTGAGAAGCCGATACTAATAAAAACAGAGACAAATCTTTTATTAGCATGCTTCGTGCTCTTCTTTTTTGCTACAGACGTACATAACACATATATCTTTCACGATGTGTCACTATGACGTTTTACCGCATGTCGGTGACACAATATTCGAACATGACATTGTACAATTGAAAACTCGAAAAAATCGTGGATAAAGTGCTTAGAAAAAAATGATCCATAAATATTTCAGCAATCAACTATCATGTTTATTCACCTTAGACATCATAGTGAACAATTTACGTAAGCATTTCGTATTATTACCGTAAACACGCCCATTTATGCGCATGATGCACGGTTTATTTTCAGTCAACGAACAAAAACCTCGTTATTACGAGCACTCAGTTTATCTGGAGCATTTCGTCTGTTCCGATGACTCCTCGAGATAACGAAGTTTTACTGTATTTCCAAATTCCAAATGTTTCCAAACATCTGGACTGTCAGATATCTGAATACTCATTTCATCAGGAGATATCATAAAAAACATGAACAATAAAAATGAACTTTATCACTGATTTAAGCTTTTCCTTTTTAGTAAATCTGTTCAAACTAATCCAAATGCATCATTTTTACTCATCAGACAAAATTAGACAAACGTAAAAACCAACAGATTCAATATTTTATGAGATTTCTGACTAATTACCAACTTACACTCAATAATTCTTTCTCTGTCATGTAAGACAGTACTTGTGAACCAATAACCGGAGCACAGGTATTCAATGTGAATACATTACGTATAAATGGGGAATGTTCTCCTTGACGTATCACCATGTTGGCTATCTGTATCACTGGATCCTTATCTGGCTCAGGAAACACACCTAGTGATATAAAACAATTAAAGTTGGTCATTACATTCAAACTCCGTGACTGAGTTGTTATGGTTTATAACTTGTAAACACAAACCCCTCACCACCGCGACTTCAACTCTTTAACTCCTAAAGGACTAAACTGTGACTAAAAAATGCTGTTAATCGTTCAAGACAGTTGGACATCTGGTTTGGTACTTATCGAATAGTTATTGGACCAGCTTGAAATTTGCCTGAAATGTCCGATGGTCTGTCAAATTTTGGGAAGCCTGCAATTAAACTTATTTCAAGATCTTGTAACAAAACAGCCAAGTCATCAATTTGTTCCTTCATTGTTTGGGTCCGGTAAACAGACTTGTCCAATAAAATAAAGACATTTTTTCCCAAATCCCAACCCTAAAATTCCCAATTTTGGCATCAACCCACACATGTTTTCCCAATTGGACTGGTCCTGGACCCTCTCCCAAAATCACAGAAAAAAAATCACCCACTGTAAATACAAATGAAGTAAAATGAATTCAAGTCTGTTTTTAAGAACACACTTCATACTAAGTGATCACTGAAACATTAGATAAAACAAATGAAAACTAGCATGATTCACTTTAACAAAGATGCAAAAACGGATAAGCTGTAAAAAAAAATGTGCTACAGCATTAATTTTTAAATGTTTTCCATTCTTCAATTATAAATTATAAAAATAAAAAAAAATCTCAGAGGTTTTCAACAATTGAGATACCTTTTCTTCCTGCACATTCAATATCAAAACTAAGAATTCTAAATGGAGCAACTTTAGACCATTCTCCTTCGGGACTGTGAGAGATAAAGTGGTCACATGACACATCGATCTCAATCTGTGACCTTGTCTTCAATGGGGGTCGTTTGGCATCAGACTGGTTTGAGTTTTCTTTGTCTCGCAGGTGATATTTTCCAGCAGGTATCTCAATCCAGTTACAACCTACGACATCATGATCCACCATGAATCTTAAGTATGAAAAAACCCATTAGTATCATCAGAGTTGAATATTAAAGTTTTATATTTAACGTTTTATTGAAATGATTCCTAATCTGAACAGACATGACCAATAGTTGCATAATGCATGATATGCATCTTTGTAAATATTTCTGTACAGCATAATGCAAATACTTCAAACAGCCGGTCAAATAAATAATCATCATTAGACGACTTCCTCGTCCAGAGGAAGACCTTAAGCTTACACCCGGGTAGAACCTTACTCACACTTAAATTTTTTCTTTCAGTGGTGACAGGATAATGATGACTAATCAGAGACCATGATCTCTCTACCACAGAGGCATCAAAGAATGTACTTATACCACAGGGCAACAGGTTGAAAAATAACCAGATAAAAAAATTTCTTCATAATTAAAGCAATCTTGCTTATCTTATCCTGCTAAGTGCATATTTACACACAGGGTGAACATCTAATATATACCTGATTTCAAAATCAATATTCGTTTCATAACACTGGAAGCCATATTGTCCATATCCTGGACAGTTAAATCCCTGTTCTAGAAGTCTTTTTGAAGGAGCAATCAATCTAGGTAATGCAACTGTTATCTTTATAAAAGGTGTTTTCCTGTTGCCATGGTAACCATAAATACCTGAAATAATGAATAATTTCTTTATGTGAACAGTATATCAAATGAACAGCAATTCAATCACAAAATTCTCCAATCTTGTTGCTATATGTCAAAACAATCCAATTTAGTCAATGAAAATCTACAAAAAGGTACTTCTAAACCAAGTCCAAATATGAATACTTTTTTAGTACAAAAACTATGGACAATATTTCTGCCAAGCTTTGCAACAACTTTTATCATTTTAGGGGACCAGGTATCAGGTCCCTTTGATAGGGGAAATTTGCATCATGAAGTATCAAATAGGGGAATTAATAAAGACTTACATTCATTAAAGAACTAAACACAAAGTTATGTCTAAACCATTTTTCATTTAACAGAGCACTTAACACAACTTTTTACATGATTAATTCCATGGAAAATATAGTTTCATACAATTATATGATGATAGAATATTTCCGATTTTTTTGATTATGGGGATTTTTTTCTTTGTCAATGAGGAAAACTTTACACTTTTTTTACTAAAAAAGGCCTGAAATACAACAATATTGCCCTTGTGGTCAACAAGTCAGTCAACTTATTCAGTTGACCAGGTTAACTTCAAAAGAATCCCAATCACTGAGGCTAATAGTGGACAGATAATCTAATAGTGGACATACAATCTAATAGTAGACAGATAATCTAATAGTGGACAGATAATCTAATAGTGGACATATAATCTTATAGTGGACATATAATCTAATAGTGGACAGATAATCTAATAGTGGACAGATAATCTAATAGTGGACAGATAATCTTATAGTGGACATATAACTAAAATCAAACATACTACCAAAGTCAGCCAACATTTTACCTCACTTTTATGTAACAAGCTATACACAGTAAAACCTCAAATATAAGCCAACCACCAGGACCCAAAAATTGATCAAAATAATGAGGTAGTTTCATTACCAAGTTGAAACAAAGAGGAGTTATTGAAAGCTGGTCTGAAAATAAGTGGTCATTATAGTAAGATGGTCATAATATTGAGGTGGTGGCTATTTGAGGTTTTACTGTAATATAATAAGTCCTTACAAATCTTACTTTCTTTGTTTAGGAGTTCCACACCAAGTATAGCTCGATTAATGCCTTCTTTGTTAGATCTTAAATCACCCATGACAACAGTATTTAGACTATCCTACAGTGAATTCATTAACATGAAATTATTAATACAAAACAAAAACCAAAATACAAACCATAGAGTTTATAACAAACATAGAACAACATTTACCTGAATGTCAAATTAACCATAACAAAATAAAATCCCATTTTCAGTGTAATTCAAGAACGTTATGGACTTGAACTTCCTGAAATAATAATTAGGCTATCAAATGGATTAAAATTTAAACAACTAACTTAATAAAGTTTATTAATTAAATCATGGACTGCCCATTTATTAATTGATTCATTGATACTCCTTAAATTCATCAGAATGTTTTCTATTCATCCGAATTACACAATTTACACAAATATTTACAAATAAGTTTATACCAACCATAAATTTCTTACAGAGATCCTCATTGAAGCCAGGATATGCAGGAACAAAGAAATAAGGAGTGAACCCATGAATATGAGCAGTAACACTGTGACCCTCATCTGTCACACCAAACATACGAATCACAGGGGTGGGACCTAATGTAGCGCCCGGCATACCTGGCATATGAACACCTGAAAATAATGCACATAAAATGCAGTACTAATTTATTCCAAGAAGCCTAAATTTAATTACATGGGTACAAGTTGAAAATTTTCCAAAAAAAAAAAAGAAATCTGAGCCTCGGAGACTAGGAAACAATAAAAACCAGTACGGTCCAGATCAGGGAAAAACCGGAAAACTTTTAAGTATGCAATTATTTTACAGCAATTTTCTACAAACAAGACAGTACAGAATAAAATGAAATTTAACTTCCTGTTAGAAATCTGATAGCAATGTTTGTTACAGTCTTAAATACATAAAAACAGACGCATCAGGCTCTTTTCTCTGTAAAGAAATCTGTAGAAATTTCACTTTTCAAAAGAACGATTTTTGAAAACATAGTCTGATTAGTTATACATTGAGCAAGCAAGACATACATATCTTTATCTTACCCAATACTCATTTTCATAATTCTTTTTAACTTATATCAACAAGCCTTATGCAATCAAATAATAGTCAAAGAAACGATGCAAAACACTTTAACTGAAGTAAGAAACATAAATTTTCCCCACACTTAACATCAGTATACATAATCAATGTTTCTTATCTTACTACCTGCATATACTCTAATATCACAGTGTTCAAACTAACTTTTAAAAGCACTAGCCAAAAACTGTGAGTTAAATTGAATATAAACAATTTATCAGTAGACAAGATACTTAATTTTGATAAAGTTCACTAGCCTGAAAATAAAGTTACAACCTGGAAAATATAAATAATAAAAATGAAAATATAATACAGTCACATTATCACTACTTATTTTTGAGGTTTGTAAGTTTTGTCAGCTTAAGAACAATTTTTTACAGAAAGTAGTGAAATGAACAAATAAAGGCATCTAATATGAGAATGTATCTTGCAACATAACCATGGCAATCTTGGTTATTATACAATAAAATAACCTGTATAAGTTACATACCTATATAATGGTCAAGATCAATCTGTTGGAAAACTATTTTCTCGTTCTTAGGATCAATGACGGGTAGAGCTGGCCGCGCCCACTTAGTACTTGTCATTTCCTCATCAGGTCCTGGAGCTTAAAATAAACATGCAAAAGATACAACAGGTACATAAACTGGTCATGAACACAAGTATTATCTTGGGAAACCTAACAATTAGGTTTTCGTGTTAAACTACGATTGATATTTTATGCTTTAGCTTTGAGTGATATTTTATGCCTAAAATTAACAGTATGTGCAGAAAATGTCAGTCCTCCAGTCACGACTTACAACATTTATTCATACTGGCAAAATACTTCCTAAAATAAGTATCTTGTATACATAGATTGGTCCAGTGACGAACATACTCCCATACTGTATTACACAGACTATCAGATCATTTCTCAAAGAACAACAGTTTCAAAAAACAATAAACTCCTATGTTATCTGATACTTCACAAAACCATACACGAAATCAAAGAAGCTATCAAAAAAGGCAGCTATGAAATAATTCCACCTAAATGTGAATATGAATTTTTTTTGTTGCTTCATTGTTTTGATTGATGTCATCACATTATACAGATTAACAATTAATGAAAGCCTTCTCATATCAGGGCTTTCATTTGACCCTTGAAATACCATTTTGACTCATGAAATCAGTAAAATAAAGCTTTTGACTTATGAACATTTTGTACCACAGGTCAAATTTACAATAAAATTAGACGGAAATTTTGTTGACTCTTCAAATTATCATCACTCAACTTTTGACATCTAGTGAAAGCCCCCATCAAATGTACATGAAACTTATAACATACCACTAGACTCATTATCCTCCATTTCAATGTCATCCATCATGGCTAATTCAGCTTCAAAATCATATCCGTTTTCATCCTCAATCCTGGAATTTAAAAAATACATTTGTACATAATCTACATTAATCCAATGACTTCTTTAACTGAGAGTATTTTACCCACAACCAAACACAACTGAGGGATACAGGTACATCAGTGACTATTTAAAATTCAGGGCTTTTTTACTTCTATAGCAAGGGCCATTTAAAGGTGTCTTCCCTGAGGAAAAATCCTTAAATTCAAGCAGATTTCCCCTAAAATTCAGTTTGCATCATGTTTTTTCTTCCCCTTTTGCAAACATACTGTTTTATTTTTCCCCCAAATTTAATAAAGGCTCATTCCCCTACCCATGAAAAAAAGCCCTGAAATATTAATATGAACAATCATAAAAGTATGCCAAGCATAACTACATGAATTCTTTAATTGATACTTAAGTGAGGCACCCTTTATCATTGAATAGTCAGCATCTCAGATGACAGGTTTTTTCATTCTATGGCAGGGGCCGTTCTTAGGGGTTTTCCACTCAGAAAAAAACTTTAAAGTCATGTAGATTTCCCCAAATATTCAGTTTACATCAAGTTTTTTCTTCCACTTTTTGCAAAATAAATTGTTATTTTCCCCAAATTAAAGAAAATTCCCCTTACCCTTCCCCTACCTGTGAAAAAAGCCCATTTATAACACTTGAGGTTATTTAACTATCTTAGACTCAAATACACCACAATACAACATCCCTAATGATGTACCATTTTCCTGAGACCGACGTCTTCATAATAAAACTGCCAAGAGGCTGAAGAGTGGTCAAGTTTGAAAATAGTATTTTTTTCTTACTTTGCTTTTTTTGATGGTGGTCCACCTTTGGTCATATTACCAACCAGCTTTCCTTTCCCTGTGAAGGATTTCTTTTCCATTGTTGTTATTCAAGTAAAAATCATATAAACTGCAACAAATAAATAAAAATAAGTAGCCACAATCATAATTATTCATAATGTAATTATAACAACCAAGTATCTAAATGATAAACCTCTTTTCAGATCCCTTTGATATTTAGCAAAAAACAGAGAGGTGAATCATGTGACACCAAAGTAAACTAGAGCTACGCAAAGTGGTGCAAACATTTGTCTGTTTTATATCAATCTATCTAAATTAATATGAGCAATTCTGCAGTGATCGGGAAAGGCATGTGCCAAGCCCCATAGTCACATTAAAACTTAAAATATCACATTGTCTTTGGCAACTGATGGGCGCATGGCACATTCACGTTTTTTATCCTTTTCATGTACGAAATGAAGTAAATACGATGTAATACTGCTGCTCTGCATCATTTGACACTTAATGCAATTCTTTCCTTTTGCAAAAGCAAGCACCTAATGATGGACGCTTTGTGTCATCTGACGCTTTACATTTGCTTTTTCTTTATGCAACAAGCACCTAGCAGATAGACACTTATAAATAGTTATTGCACTCAGTTATCGCCACATGAAAATGTCCCATTGGTTTTCAAAATGTCACACTGATTTTGCATCCAAAAGGGCCATTGTCCATCAAGAAAATTCCTTTCCCTACCCATGACTTTGATAAAAATTCTAAGTTAAAAAGGGGCATAGCTCCAAAAATATAGCTTCTAGGATACTGCCCCTCGTCTCGCTTTGTCATGATAATCACACATTCAAACTTCAAAGTGTCATGTTAATATATTTAGTGTTTGAGTGATGGTCAACATTAAATTTAAATTTTTAGCCTGACAATCACAATGACACCGCAGTGTTCATAATACCTTGGAATTTTTCTTCAGTCCCATGGACCAGTGCCAAAGTTCTTGTATCGGATCTGATAATATTTTATCAGACCAGTCAGATGGACTGACAGTGATTTGCCATGACTGATTTTTTTTTAAAAAATAGAGTGTATCATATAACTTTTATCATGATGATTGTTTCCATGATCTATTGAGTATTGTCAGCTATCAAAGGTAAATGTCTGAATTTTACTGCTTTCTTAGCTCAAATTGTTAAAACGGGCCTACATGATAAACCGAAAGATCAAAGTGGGCTACTTTTCTTTTGAATTTTAGCAACATCCCTTCATTTAAAACATAATGAGTAAGCTATGCATATTTAATCGATTTAAAACAATGTAGTAGCTGGTTCCAGATCTTATGATGTAATGTTTGCTCAGCATAAATTCCCTGACTCAAAATGAAATCTAATTTCTAAATTGAAAAGAACCAGGTATCGCGAAATTGTATGACATATATTACTGGCATGCGCATTCACTCTTACAAAGCAAATGATCGATGTGAATAATAATTATTAAGAATAAACATGTGAGAAATGTAGAAATAAATCCAAAAAAACTTGTTACTTTCATCCACAGAATTATGAAGTATCTTTTTGCCGATTACGCGGAAAATTTTCCAAAAAGGCGGGTCAATTAACTTGTAAGCGAATGATAGGTGTATCGCTGTCGTCTCGAAAAAAAATTGATTGCAAAGTTTTGCAAGTTGTAATTCATAGTTATGGTATTGTTGTTCCAAAAATATATCTCGGGACACAATGAGTATATCAAAATGCCGAGCATGACCTTTTTTCAAGACATGAATGTGCTCAGTAGATTTATATCGGCTACAGTCTACTCTGCACCCGGCTCTGTCACACCTGGGACAAACAAACACATGTGTTTGTATAAGTCATTTATCGTTATTTTAGCAAGGTGAATCATCTTAAAAGATAAATGAGGTTATCTCTTGCATGACAGACACCTGTGACCATTATATAATATGTATAATGGTCTTAGCAGATACCAAATCAGAGGCATCTTCTGGAAGGCCATTCCACACAGCTATTTAAACATTTACGTGAAATATTAGGTGCAAAAAATAAATTGTTTATTTCTGGTTACCCGACCAAGCCTATTTTCCCCGTGACCCTAGACTTTTTATTAGCCCCACATAAATTTAATAAAATCCTTTTTATCATTATTACCATAAGCACAATTCCGGTAGAGGAAACAAGCTATTTATTAGGCCTGATCATGTAAACAGAAGCATTTTTAGGCCTTAAAGCGACATTGTACATTGTGATTTCACAATGTACTGTGACGTTGCCAATACATTTTAACTATATCTTATGGCATATATATTATAAATAAATTATATCATATATCAACCATGCTAGGATGCGTTTCTTTTCATCGTAGCCCCACCATTAAAAATCTGCGCGATGACTCGGTAAGACCGTGCCGAAACAAAGAAAAATCAAGTTTTACTCGACATTACATGAATAAATGCAGGCCTTTGATTAATTAAATCAAAAGCATGTAAGAACTACAACACATACTGAGACAAAAAGAGTCACAGTTATGTTGTGTACTTCTTTCGGCTCTAAGACATTGAATAAAGATCTACACAAACCTTGACAAAGACGATATGATATGAGCATTTTATAAGAAATTCAGTTTAGAAAGCTAGAACATATGTGGAGAAGTTGTGGAAGGGTAAGTCAGTACTGGTTAATTCGTATACAGTCCAGGAAAACTGGTTAGAATAGTTTTAACAGGCCTCCGTATGTATAACTGGAACATTGTTGAAAAAACAGAGTCAAACCCAGTGAAAATAAGAAAGCTAGGAATTTATATTTCCCACAGATTATTCCTGACATAACAAAGACTAATTTTGCTGACTAACTGAATATTCAACCCATAACGACAGTAAAGTACATACTAATACTCCTTTGTTTTATTGGTTGATTTTTATGAATATGTCGCAGATATTGTTTTACATCGACAATAAACAGACTTATTCTAAAAGATTATTCATCGTTGTATATTGAATCTCGGGTCGTTCTGAATTTACGAAACGTGTGAAAAAATAACTCGGTGAAATATCACCTTAATAATTCATTTAATCTGTGAACTGACTCGTGAATACTAAGGTCACTAATCACACTGTAGTTAGTCCGACTTTAACTTATCTCAACCTATTGTTCCTAAGATTTAAATACCAAACGATTACATTCCAAACTTCTGTCCTGTAATAAAAAAAACCAATGACTCGTTGGTTCTAATCTTTCATAAATGTCTTAAAAATTGATCCTATTTTATCGTAAGTTTGAATTCAGTACTCAATTTGTATAAGGAGAATCAAAAAAATATTTCTTTCCATAAAGTAAGAAATAGCTAAGACAAGTTGAGTAGATAAAGTCTTTTAAATACATGTACGCTCAATGTATCCTTATCTCTCTGTTACCCCTTTTGTATCACATACGAATCCCTTGTTTATTATCCAAATAGATTTGTCAATAAACAAAACATTGTCAAATGAAAATTTCTACCAGTCAGTGATTTTGAACAAGATCTATTATAATCAAGTAGATGCTAATAACCTTAAAGTCATATTCAAACACTTCAGAGCTATATTGACCACGAACAAAGATGGACGTGAAACGCACGTTGCGCATCGGAATCGGTTAAACTGGTAAGTACAAAATCTGTGTTTTATGTGATGACATTAATTGAGTTTCCACTGATTTCACGGCTCTCGTAATAATATGTTCAGCACAGTTCATTGTTTTATGACTACTCACTGCGTCCTTGTCCGTTGGTTCACTGGCACTCGCTAAATTTTTCCGGTCAAGTCAAGAAAATTTCGTTGCACGTGCTCGCACGTGGTTGTGCGTAACTCGCTCGATACATTTCACAGAAGATAACTGACGCTTTCTCATGAAAGTTAACAAGTGTTCATCGTATCGCCTCGGGCTATGCTTTTTTCATACAATGAAACTCTTTTACCGACAGTTTCTGTTATACTTTACAAATTAAGAGTGTATGGTAACCCGGTTATGTGACGAACTGCATAAATGCATTTATACTTAATTATTCACTGTTTACAATATTAGGTGCAATTGCACTTTCTTTATCTTGGCAGTTATGTAAGGTGTAACGTTACGGGTATCGAAATCAACTTTTGAGCCATTAATTTTGTAAAGAAATCAATGAAGCCGTTGGCTGCATTGTCAACTAATCTGTTTATATAAGTATTGTATTCACGTATCAAAAAACAACTCATTCTTCATTGAGATAATAATGGCTTTACCTGTCTTCATTCATTAACAAAACAGACCCACTCTCTGACAAATATCTTTGTATTTGTCATATTAAGCATTCGACCCCTTCACGAGCGTTTGTTGACTATAAACAAATGAATGAAGTAACGAAGGAATAAAATCAAAGTACTTAAAGTCCTGACTTATTTATAAAATAATTTTGTTTGACATAGTTTATTCTCTGGGGTTTAACGTTGCACCAACAACTAAGGTCATTTGGCGATTTTTCCAGCTTTAACGGCGGTGGAGGGGGAGGGAAATACTCCAGGCGTGCCCCTATGTAGATATACCGGTCTTCCGTACGCTAATAGGACAGGGTGGTGTTCAACCTCACAGGTCTGATGCGATGCTTATGATTACTAGTCAGAAACTGTAACCACTCCACCAGGTTCCTTATTAACTTGTTTAAACTCTGAAGACGTCAACAAAGTTAATGCAATAGACATCAGACAACGTGCATTTGACCTAAAATAGAAGCATGTCTTTCAAATGCGGTATGAAATACATTTATACAAATAAGACTTGCATGAACAATTTGTCGAATCATGGTTATGACGACCCACAAAATTATCGAACTATCTTTCATTTTCAAAGCTGTTTTATATTGAATTGAATGATTTTTTTTATTGAATAATCATTACCAATCTTGCTTTTTTATATTTCATCCGATTGTTGGCAGTTTATTAAATCATGTAACCTGTATTTTTATTTCTTTTCGGTTTTTGATTCAATCTTTTGACAGATATAAATATATTTAATTTACAGAGTAAACCCATGCAAAGTTATTTCAATAAGAAGGTCTTTATTCAATTTGTTAGCCAGTATTATCAATCTCTACAATGGGGGTACTTATAAAGTTGCCGAGCCGTATAATCGTTATGTACAATATCTACTTTACAAGGAATAAGGACACAGCGTAGCTAGTCCGAAATACTGTGCGTTTCAACACAAGATCCGTCTGATTTAATATCACAAATATGAAATATTTGACTTGACAATATAATACATTCTTAAGATATTCTAATAATTAACTTTTCAGACACACATTCAAGTCATATAATAATAAATTATGTCTAACTAGAAGTTTCGTTTCATGTACATTAAGCTATTAAACTTATTGGTGATTATCTGTACACGAATTAGACATAATGAGCAGAACACGCACAGATTTTTGAAAAAAAAGTTCGGATCGTACCGTAGCTCGCTCATGAATTATTTAGAATTCCTTTTGTACATTTTGCAATTATTAACTTAGTATTTTTCGCATTGAATTCATGCCCCGAAATCATGGATGTCTTTGTAAAAGAAACTAATTAATTCTAGCGGTTAGTTTTGATCAACCGTCTAGATATCTTGTATATGGAAATTTTGATAGAACTATTTTTTACCACCGAATAGTTTAAGGTGAGTGCTGGCTATGGGGTGTGTATCAGTACTTATAGCATTTGTTTAACAAGTACGCTGTGTTTTTTTAAGCGAGATCTTTACAGCATAGCAATCGGATTAAATTTCACGAGGACATTTAAAACCTACAACTCGGTATTATCATTAAACTATATATTAATAAGGTATATAAGTCTGTGTATTTCAGATTAGTCGAGTTTTTTTTGTGTGTGGGGGTCGGGATAGTTTAAGGTGTTGGAAATAATTGTCACAGATAGAAAAACGATGAAAGAAAAAATGGTGTAATTAGAATTATCATGTAAGTGGTTTAAATCTCTCAAATATTTTATATTACTTTAAATTGACTTTAACTGGTCGCAGTATTCATGTATTTTTTTCTAAAAAAAAGCTTAATGAAAAGAAATACGAATTTTATTTGTGTCATGTTTGTGACGCCTGCCTCGATCTATGGACCAAGATGTTATTGTTATTCCTTATTGTCACTATCTAACAGTCGTCTTCCATTTATTTCACAACAGAAAGTTGGTATATACCGATAAATACAATTTTTAAATTTTACGTAAGGTATGACTTAAAAAATCGGAAATGTCCATTCGAGTTGACTTGAGTTTGATTTACTCGTTCGGCAAGCTAAATTATTGCTCTATAGTTAGATTTAAATCGATATGGATATTGTTTCAAATGTCGTTTGTTATTTCAGTTCAAATCATCGCGAATGCAAATCTAACAAAAACAAAATGTCCCGACCGAAGTCCACTCATAGTACACTGAGTCATGTCACAGAAACGACCGAAAAGTCTCAGATAACAGCACGAGCTGAGCCAGTCACACCAGCACACAAATCATGGACAGCGTACCGCGGCCCGGTCATATTTACTGGTATGTTGTAATATTATTCATATCAATACAATCTTTGCTTATGGTCATTATACGGTTTACTATGAATAAAGTGAACAGTTTTGATTTGAGTGAAGTTCGCGTGAAGAGATCTGCTCAATAAGTTTTCATTACGTGTTGTCAGCACACCCTTTGTTTTAATTCATATACATGTACATGAGGCCATTCATGAAAAAATGATGATTTGCGGTTCCGCGACGCAAGCTTTTAACTGTGGGTAGGTAGGTTGGCAGGCATTTTTATTGTTTTATAAAATAAATGCTTGTAAAAAGCGGAAAGGTTAAGTAAGGAACAAAAAACATTTTTTTTTTGGTTAAAATCGCTAAAATATTTTTGGTCGAGGATTTTATTATGCGTCGGTCGCGTAACTATAAGCCAATCTCTTATTATAAGAACCGGCTTAGAGTCTGTCTTCAAAAGTATTTACTTAAAATCATCCAAGGCAATATTCAAAGACTTCAAATATAATATGGCGAAATAAAATGTGTCTATATTGCGTATTGAATAATTGTTTCGAAATTATACCAATGTATCAATGATGAATTAGAAAATTATTGAAATAATTGCATTTGCCAGCATTGTGTAGTAAATGGACTTGCCAGTCTCAGGGCTGGTAATTTAGCTTAAGGTTAGTATTGAATGCTGTTAGCTGAGTCCAAACACATACAAATTACTTTAATACCCGTACAGTTCAATAATACAGGCCAAATCATACGACTAAATATGAGGGGCTTTAAACAATATCCGGCTTTTTAGCTGGTATTTTCATAATAAAAGGGATGGATATTTTTTGCGGGTGGACATTTGTAACAGGATATTAGACCGGGTAGAAGTAGCACGTTGAAATAGCACGAATAAGTACTCTCGGGAAATTCTAATTATGGCCATAGATATTCTGTTCCACTCAAGTCCATCTGTGTCACAAAGACGCTGCTATAATGTTTCTTGATGTTCGGTTCCGATCAAGTTCTGTGTTTTAAAGTGTATTAAAGAAGCCGTGATCCTTATTTCAGGTCCAAGCGGTCTACGTGACCAACGCGTCAAGACAGAACACGAGTTTCTATCTGTAGGTGAAGCCGATAACTCCACAGAAATCACCAGCCAGATGGGTTATCTTAACCGAGCGCCACCTGGAGCGGAGTTTCCTAAAGCAAAAAATGGACAAATTGGTGAAATCGGCTGGGTATATGATAAATTAAAAGTAGTGAAAGGGATATAAATTTACTCATGTATATATCATATTATTCGTTCTTTCTTTTTTTCGTTTGTATTTTTATTAGACATATTTCTCATTTAAAAAGCTAGTCTTCTTGTGATAAATAGTTTTGTGTGTGATGATATTAACCTTTTTACTGTACACGTACACCCGTGTCATGTTACATTTTATTTTGTATGTATTTATTGCTTTCATTTTGTGCTAAATGCGGTGTTGGTAAACTCATTGCTGTGAGTACAAATCCCATCCGACTCTCACATGTGAGGAAGCTGTACAGAATGTCATTAGTGCACCATGGGTATTCTTCAACCGTTAAGTCTGGAAAAGTTGCCAAACTGGCCCTGGCTGTTGGTGCGACGTTAAACCCCAGCTTAATAAAATTATTAAGTTTGCTCTTTTTTTCTGCAAAATTTGTTGCCGAAAAGTCCCAGCTGCCGTGTTTTTTGCGTTTATATTATGCATACTTTTCTACAAATAGATGTGTCATCATATTTTACATGCGAACACCTACTTTGCTCAAAATTTCTTTTGTAAACTTGATTTGTAAATATGTGTTTTTATATAGATTTTATATTGTGAGTGAAGTTCATGCCTTTGTTGTTTTATACTAGTATATATTATACATTTGTAGTTACATAATATAAAACTAGAGTATATGCTGAGCAAAAATACAACAAATTTGTCGATCTGTGGGATGTAGGTGTTTTATATAAACTGTAATGTAACAGAATTGCGCAAGATCAGAGACCTACACGAACATACGACTATTTGATGGATTTCTGTTCAGGTATAAAACTGTATGTTAAGTTTGATTTTATACATTGTTTCTTTTTCCTCTCACTAGATGTCTTTGAGTGTGTCTTTATGAATGATACTGAAATTGATTCGTTCTACGTCCGATCCGTTCAAGATGAAAACTAAAACCGTCCAACTGAAGCAAGATTTTAATGTCAACTACTTTACTCATCCCATATGCCGTGTTTGTAGTCGTTGTATTTTGTAGTGATCGTAGACATAGTCTATTTGCCGTGCCAGTAGAAAGTAGTTCCATAGAAAGTAGTCCGTAGAAAGTAGTTCCGTAGTATAGGTACCCTGTAGTCTAGTCTATGTTTGCCGTGCCAGTAGTTCTAGTTGTTTGCAGTGTTCGTAGCTAGTAGAAATAGTAGATTAGTCGTAGAATTAGATGATTGCCGTGAATGTAGAATTAGACTTTGGTGGTGGTTTTATTTATATCATAAATACAGCGTGCTTCTAACTATAGACATTTATCATTATATTATTCCGCGATTAATTCATATATTCGCTTCATCTTTTTTTAACCAGAGCTTCTTTGTTGTACATGACCAAACAACGTTCGTGTAGAGACATGTCTTAAGGTGTTGGATCAAAGGTTTAAAAATACTATATGTTCATTAGGACCTAGTATGTTTCAACCAGCGGATATGTCATATAAAGATAATATTACAAAATTCTGACATGTAACTCGATTTACACCATGTTTAAAATTTGTGGAATGGTTTTAGTTTGGACAATATTCACCATTTATTACTCCAACCTATAATCGTCATACATAACGTATCTGATGAGGCTGTTGACATTTAAATTTTGCTAAAGACGTTCATTTCTCATGGGATGATTAAAAAGACCATGTAGTTATCATCTTGGACATAATAATATAAGGCGTTCTTACAATTCTTGAGATACAAGCGCTGTCATTATATCCCAGAAAATATGTATACCGACAACATAAAATAGTCGAATGATCCGTTACACATTTGACAATAATTTCATTTTAGTGGTAGTAAGTGTGAAAAGTTGAAATTGTGTTTTAGTTTAAAATAAATTTATTGTTAACATTAGTTTTTTGTTTTCAGATTAGAAATGTATTTATATTATGTTTTGCTGAATAAAACATAAAACATATTTTTGCGGTTTTTGTTTGTTGTAACCATTTTGGTAAACAATTAAGAAGGAGATGTCAGTTGAAACGTGAAATACCACAATATCAGAACAAAAAATGCGCAAGTATGATATGATGTTCCGTGCAACCTCTCCAAAGCAACACCCTTCGGGGAAGCAAAATTACATTGTTGTGGAGAGGTTGTTGCCCTAAAGGGGTTAAATTAATACATGTAATTAAATCGTACATGTGGGAAAAGTCAAGATGTTGTTGAACGGACGTTGTTGTTCAAGAGAGACCACTCTACAGAGGTTTCACTGTACAATTATTGGATAGATACGAGCTATATCAAACATCAGGTAAATATCAATACTACGACGTCAGAGCACTGACTTGATATGAAACTCGTCCTAGAGAAAATGCTGATAATTTTATTTGGGAAGAAGGCGACACTATGATGGGAAGAAGGCGACACTATGATGGGAAGAAGGCGACACTATGATGGGAAGAAGGCGACACTATTATAGGAAGAAGGCGACACTATTATAGGAAGAAGGCGACACTATGATAGGAAGAAGGCGACACTATTATAGGAAGAAGGCGACACTATTACAGGAAGAAGGCGACACTATTATAGGAAGAAGGCGACACTATGATAGGAAGAAGGCGACACTATGATAGGAAGAAGGCGACACTATGATAGGAAGAAGGCGACACTATGGTAGGAAGAAGGCGACACTATGGTAGGAAGAAGGCGGCACTATGATAGGAAGAAGGCGACACTATGATAGGAAGAAGGCGACACTATGATAGGAAGAAGGCGACACTATGATAGGAAGAAGGCGACACTATGATAGGAAGAAGGCGACACTATGGTAGGAAGAAGGCGACACTATGGTAGGAAGAAGGCGGCACTATGATAGGAAGAAGGCGACACTATGATAGGAAGAAGGCGGCACTATGATAGGAAGAAGGCGACACTATGGTAGGAAGAAGGCGGCACTATGATAGGAAGAAGGCGACACTATGGTAGGAAGAAGGCGGCATTATGATAGGAAGAAGGCGACACTATGGTAGGAAGAAGGCGGCACTATGATAGGAAGAAGGCGGCACTATGATAGGAAGAAGGCGACACTATGGTAGGAAGAAGGCGGCACTATGATAGGAAGAAGGCGACACTATGGTAGGAAGAAGGCGGCACTATGATAGGAAGAAGGCGACACTATGATAGGAAGAAGGCGGCACTATGATAGGAAGAAGGCGACACTATGATAGGAAGAAGGCGACACTATGATAGGAAGAAGGCGACACTATGATAGGAAAAGAGAAAAGTTTACAAACGAGGACGACAGTAGAAGTTAAACCAGGTGAGGATGTGATGGTTATTCAATGTTACGCTCTAAAACAGTGTTTAATTGTATTTTAATGGTTAATGAACATCGTACATTAAGAGTATTTCACATATGTACAGTCTGTAGGTACCTAATTAATACTCCTATGTTACCTAGCAGAAATAACCCGTTCCTTTTCATGCGCACGTAACTTCAACTTCCCCATATAATATGTGAATCAGAGACAGAGGACCGATGAGGTCATGTGGCTTATAATCTCAAATACATGAAAGTAAAATTTGGTTAGAGTTGAGCCTTTCCAAGAGTTCAACCATTATTTATGTAGAACTGTGCAAATAGTATAATGCACTGAAAGGGCAATCGCAGACAACACGAATGTGGTTATCACTTGATTATATCGGTATAACCTTTTTTGACAAAGGAACATGATTTCATGTGCGAAGGCTAAGTATTTTTATTTGATTTAAATGTTATATATTCACCTGTCAAGTGTTTTCCCTCCATGAATTTCAATTCAATTCAAACTTTTACCTCAATTTATAACTTAGTCAAATGTTACTTGTAATAATGTTATCATTGAATATCTGCGCTGAGTTAAGTTTCTAAACGTGTACCTTTATAAAACTCGATTTTTTGGAAGAATCTTAATTAGTGAATTAATTCTTGTGTTTTACATTACTTGCACTGGATCAACACAAAGAAGCCGAGTATTCAAAGTACGCGTTGAATTAAATGATATTAAAAGTCCACCTGGTGATCAACTTTTCTTCTTGCGACATAAACTAAAGTGGACGTTTAGAAAATCGGCTCAGTGTACATGCTATTATAATGTACGAGTATTTATAAAGATTTATAGTCATCACTTTTGTTTTTATATCTTTATTTTCATGTATAAAATACTGGAATTATAATTATACAAGATGTCCCGTTTTAGTTTTTTCACTCTGATTTCTGACTTATATTTGGTTTCAATGAACAATAATGAAATCAGTGAGGTGAATAAAAGCGTTTAGAAGCATTAAAGAAGTACAAACAGTTGTAACAGTACACCAGAGATTAGAAATTTAAAAGTATTATTCCATATCAGAATGGTTTATAATACGTAATTCGCATGTATATTTGGTATTTTGCTTATTTACGAATTTAATGATTTGAAATAAATGGCGCTTAACGTTTGGGACCGCATAAAATATTCAGAGTCGCCAGATAAACAAAAACGGATCGATACTCTAGCTGCAGGGACACGCAAACAGCAGGAGACCTCACATGATAAAATAGAACCACACAACGAATGGACGCCATATTCCGGCCCCTTATTGTGGACTGGTATGTACACTATTTTATAGAATGTTTCAGTACTGTGTCTGCCTCTTAGGGAGGTCAATACAATGTAGCTTGACGCTTATGATGATTTGTAGTAGTTGTGTTGAAGTAAACTTTTAAAGTTTGTTTACAGCTGGACTACTGTAGATAGCTTCAAGAATTTTAGTTTGTAAATACAATTATGTAAATATTTTGAAACAAGTGTGTTGTACGGGACAAACATTGACTTACCTATCACGGTTACTGAATTGGAAAAAGTACGTTTTAGCTACATGCGACATGGGGCCTCCATGGTCGAGTGGTTAAGGTCTCTGACCAGCAATCACTAGCTCCTGCTGTTGAAACTTCGAAACTCATCCGGAACCAGACAAATTTCACATGTGAGGAAGATTTAAAGATAGCTTACGGAAGGTCGATGGTTCTGTCAAGGGGTCTTCCTCCACCGATAAGGCTGGAAAAATAAAAAAAAACACACCCTGGCTGTTGGTGCAATGTTATACATACGTATATTATAACAATATTTTAGTTGCTCACTATGACAATGACAGTTTTAACGCTTCATGCATGGCTCTCATGTAACTAATAAGGTAACAAATAAACATCGCCATCTTATATAAAAAATGTGGACTGGTTAAATCTGAACTTAAATTCATACAGAATATTTATGATCATGCATTTATTCTGCCAGGTCCAGATGGCATCAGGGACTACAGACCACGGCTATACAATGACTGGCATTTACTTGGCATCGGAGAAAATACGCCTGAGAAAACATTATCTGCTACATATATCAGTCGAGCACCAGCTAATCAACCCTTTGGTAAAAGACGCACAGAGATGATCGGCGAGATAGGGTGGTTTTATAGGAATTATGGACACACAGTGGAGAGGGTTTATCCAGAAAATATTGAACGATAGTTAATATGTTACAATGTAAAAGTATGAATTTAGTTAATAGCATATGTATCAATATATACTGCGATGTTTCATAGCGCAATTTAAATAAACTTTACAAACAAAAATACGTGGCAAAAAACAAATAATTATTTTATTTAAACAGTTATTTGTTTTTATTTTATTGAGTATAGATTGACAATCACCGATGTACACCGCGTATTGATTGGATTGAATCTCCGAGTTACGCTGTGCAATTAAAAAAAAAGGCAAGTGGCAAAATTTATTATTCGCAATCTGAATGTCGCATTCGATCTTTTAAGAGAGTTGATGGTGTTGAGAATTTTGAGAATAGGTATAGTTTATGTTGTACAGTTGAAAATGTACGTGTACAATTAAAGGGAAACAACTCATATTTGACATCAGAAAACGACCATAAACCATTCTATGGGCATCGTGTGTAAACCTTTATTATCACTGAGGGGCCAATGTGGTTGACTGATTATAGTCTCCGACTAGTAATTATTAGCCCCTTGCTGCTGCGACTTCAAATCCCATCCGGGACCAGACACATTTCATCTGTGAGGAAACAAAAACATTCTGAAGATAATTTCTATGATTTCAGTATGCGAACACGTTCGTTCGCGACGCAAAACTCTATCTTCCCGAAGCAATACCAAACATGCAGCAGCCATGTTTGTTTACATTTACTTCTCTTCCATCATTTACGCGATTCTTTGCACTATATTATGTAATAATTCACTAATAATAGTGGACTGAAGTTGTCCTAAAGATATAACAGTTTTTCTACTTACGATTTTCTGAAGTATTTTTGTGAAATGTAACTTTATTGTGAATTTTCTCTTACGATAGAAATCGGCTGAATGATTTTTTTATAAAAAGGCTACTGATTGGTTAATCGACGTGTCATTGTTGACATTGAAAATAAATTAGATAAATAACAAGACATTTATGTGTCTGTTTGTATGTGACTGTAGTTTGTTTCAGTTTATCGTATTTTATGAATTTATTTTCCCAAGAACGTGCCAATAATCGATGTGGTACTGTTGTTGCATTTTTCCGGAAATGAATTCCGGTTCCTTGTGGAAGGATAAGTTGGTACAGGTTAGTATAAAGTCAAGGAAAACTGGTTAGGTGAACTGGCCGCCGTACATAACTGAAAAAAGTGTTGAAAAACGGCGTTTAACCCGATTAAAAGAAAAAAAACGCATGTGTCGATACCTTGAATCGAAGAAACACTTATTTTCATAACAATTATCTTAATACACACATCACTGGCTTCACATCCATTTTGTCTCGCGAATATCGTGTGTCAACAATGACTTGTCGTTTTAAATATCAGAAATCTATAACGTGTTATAAATATTTTATGGGGTTTTATATTCTAAACGAAGGATAAAGTAATACAATGTATATATATACAAGGCATCAATATTTATCGGATAGCTTCTACACGATTTTAATACTGTATTAAAAGTTCGGCTACATTGGACTATAGAAGAATTTTCGAACAAAATCAATAGAAGCCCTCGTGAATATTATAGATCATATGTACAATATATATACAACATACAGTAACACCTCACATTGCGACCACTTCAATATTACGACCACCTTGTTATAACGACCACTTATTTCGGACCAGCTTTCGATAACTTCCCTATAATTCAACCTGATAATGAGACCACGCATTATTGCGACCAATATTTCGGGTCCTGAAGGTGGTCTCACTATCGAGGTATTACTGAATATGTGTAGTGTATGCGGATGTTTCTGAACAACAATAGGCAGGATCTTTTAGCGGAATTCGCAGGTAGTTTATCTGTGGCTTAGTTCTTAAACCCACATATTTACTCAGTGTACAGATACGTTATGGTTCTAAGTCTCAAGGGACATATAAGTGCTTAGCTTGAGACCAAGCTCTAAGGTTATAAAACATTCTCCGAGCTCAGGGTCAGAGGTTGTAAAACTTGAAATCGGTCTCTGATCTCAAATCTCATTTTTGTCCTCAACCTATATCAGGCCAATTAGCTTGTTTGAAATAAGTATACATAAATATTTTAGCAAATGACTTGCGTACAGAATTCTGTTTGAATAGTACAATAACCAAAATATAACTGATTTAAGAATATTAAAACGCACAATTGAAATTTGAGCATAGGGACTGATCTCAAGTTTTGTAACCTAGGACCAGATCTAGATTCCATTCTCAATGCGTTATAATTGAAAAAAATAAGCTGTTTAATGAGCATATACATGAACATCTTGAGGTCAATTATGTGGCATGAACAATATATAATTATAATCATCATTGTTTTATCATAAAATTAATAACTTAAAGACAATATTTGAGATTTGAGCATGGAAACCGATCGCAAGTATTATAATCTCGAACCCTGATATTTTTGAAGCAGTTAAATAAAATTTCAAAAAGCTTAATGTTTCATCCGATAACTATCATATACTAACATCCCTTTCAATATATCCGTATCACATTACACCCAACTCATTTTTTCATGATACAATTAGTTTCACAGACGATTTATGCCCTAATTTAGACCGTATTTCTGGTATACACATGTTCAGGTGTACGGACATTTGGTGACTCTCTATATGCACTGCTTTTGTGCGTCCTTGGTGATGTAATATACATAAAAGAATATTGCAGTAAAAATGGACATCAATATACGATTAAAAATCAACTACGCAGCTGATCTCACTGGGCTCTTACTGTCTTCAAGTTAGTTATTAATAATGAAATAGTATCGAAAAATGGATATAGATTCCAAGAAAAAAATCACAAAACATCTAACCATCCCCCCCCAAAAAAAATCTCTGAACCCATAACCCACCCAACAAAACACAGTCTCCCCGAGGGTACCGCTTTGGAACGGTCTGTAGCTAAACAAACTACAGGAGGGTTAAACTAGTTTTTAGGACCCTACCTCACACTTTCCTCCGGAGAAAGCTGAAAAAAAAATTTATTTTGCATCTAATAATCTTTGATATGAGAAAGGCTGATTAATGTTTACTGTTGATTTCCATGTGATTAATTTGTGAAAGACTTTCATTTCATTTATTTTCAAGTTTGGACAGTTACAGAGTATGATTGCCATGTACATATATTAGTTTGATAATCCATGATGTGGAATCTCAAATACATGAAGTTTTATAAAATGAAGGACAGCTTAATATAGACTCTTGAAAAATGTTTTATACAAAGGCCTATATGTACATGAAATATTGGCTTAAATGAATTTCTAAAAAAGTAGCGCTTATATGATAAACATAATGTAGATGCGTGGTAGTATAATAGTAGGCATGCATGGATGGTTTATCTTGAAACATGAAGATACGACAATTGACGTAATTCATATTATTTAAATAATTAATCAAAAAGGATACGGCTTCTACAGGAAATCTTAGGGTATTAGAATCATATTTACTGGTAAGCTCATCCGATCGTGACCATTCTCCACGAGTGAAATAGAAAATATAAATAATAGATTGTTATTGATTCGTTTTTCCACGTGACAAAAAGAACCATTATAACTACTGGCAACGAGCGAACAGAACGTACAAGTTCTATGTTTTAAAGATATGCCGGAGACATGAGATACATTAATTCTAAAGAAATACTTCTGATATCAGTGATTGTATGTGCGTATATAGGTAAGTATATTTATGTTTTTTTTTCTTTCAATTTCATAACAATAAAATTGTGAGTTGAATAAACGAAATAAAACAGCTCTGAATGGACTAAACTTCGGACGTTCTTAGTTTTTTTTTGAAAACAGGGCTTTCTTTTCCATTTGATAGTTTAATTAGACTGATCGGAAATATAATATCAAAGTATTCCAAAGATTATACACGACATGTAGTGTGTAGAAAAGGTCTAAGCCGCGACCAAGGTCCAGTGGTTAGTGCACTGGACTTGTAATCCGGCAAACCGAGTTCAAATCTTGGTCGTGGAAGGTCATACCCTTCTATGAAAATTTGACAAAAATGTCGATTTCCTCCTAATGTGGAGAAGTTGCCGGCTCCTTGTAGAAGGGTAAGTTAGTACTGGTGAGTATATAGTTAAGGAAAACTAGTTCGGTGGACCGGTCTCCGTATACAACTGAAAATTTGTTTAAAAACGACGTTAAACCCCAGTAACAATAAGTCACATAATAAAAAAGTAACTACTAGGAGTATATAATGACAGTTATATGATTATATAGTAACAAATACTTGGTTAATTTGTAACAATTATATTAATATAGAGTAGCAATTATATGAGTATATAGTAACAATTATCTGATTACATTGTAACAATTGTATGATTATATAGCAACAATCACGCATGTTTGGTTACATAGTAACTATTAAGAATACATCGTGACAGTAATCTGATTAGTAACAAACATAATAATGACTTTATAGCAACAACTATGTGAATAATTTAATTACACTTGAAGATTTTTATGCAGGTTTTGTGAAGTCAGCATGTCCCGAGAAATCTATCATGTGTGGTGATGAGGAAATATGTTATACAGGTACCTTTTTAAAGTTATTCAAGTTATAGGCACATTTTAATCTTATTTTATCTTATTTCATGCATTCCTTTATTGATTACTACTAACAGATTATTCTAAGAAAATTATGAATATATTGTGTCTTCGTGTTTGGTAGTCAACATAAACTGTAAATTCTTGATGACTTTCACTGAAGTTGCCAGTGTTTCCAGAAACATGCACACTGTAATTGGGCAGAATATGATAATGTCATCTTCGAAAATCTTTATTTCCAACTCTGACTTGTCGTCATGGTGAATATCTATTTCCAGTGTATATAATAGCTTATCATTATGGCGTATTTCTACTACCAACTTAGAGGCCGCGACCGTAGTACAGTGGTTAGTGCGCTGGACTTGCAACCCGGCGATCCTGGTTCGAATCCCGATCAAGGCAGATTATACTCCTATATGAAAATTTGACAAATTTGTCGCTTTTCCTCCATTAAACCCAGTGACAAGCGTCGCATAAAAACAAAAATAAACCAACTCAGGCCTGTCGTCATGGCGTATATCTATATCCAATTCTGACTTATCACCAACAGGGTTGGTACGATCGTTGAATCTAAGTTCACTTGTTGAGTGAACTACCTGCCAATACATAACTGAAATACTATTGAAAGCAGGAGTAAAACTGGAAAAAATATACAGTCGAGGTCAGAGCTAATTTTGAGCAACATATTTCATTTATTTTTGAAACACTTGTCAATTTAGATGACGGACCTGGAATAACTGTCGCTGATGTACTGTGTATGGTCGGTATTAACCCATGTAACAAAGGGTACATGTCAGATGATTGTAACATTTGTGATCTGAATCCGAGCCAATATGATCTAGGTTCTCAATATATGGATTGTAAGGGACAATGCTATACACCCGGTAAGGATGACGTGAAATCGAATACGTTTAAAAACTGGAATTAATAGTTATTATTATGTATCACATAAGTTCTTACTTGCATAGTTACCAATATATATGTTATTATCTGAAAGAGACTTTCGAACAAATGAATTTTGTTTATTCCAATAAGGAAGGGTTCTTGTTCGTTTTATTGCTCATGACAATCAAAACAAATTATTGAGTAAATATTTCGGGTATTCTAGATCATTTCACTTTTGGGGACTTCATTACGTTAATGTGTATGAACATGTAGATAAGAAAAGGGGTTTCTAGAAAAAAAATCACATACAAAACACCCAACCTTCCACAAACTATGACCCTAACTCAAATACCCCAAACCTATCCAACATGACCATGGAAATAGAGGACAAATCACAGACTCCCTGAGGGTACTGCCTCAAAACGGCGTGTAGCAAAGCTCCGGGGGGAGTTTAAATAGTTTAATTGTTTATGTTATACTTAGTGACTAATTCCACAACTAGGATAAAACTTCATCCTAAATCACATACAGCATCATACAGTAAAACCACGATATCAACCGTTTCTACCATTCAGGTCGTATCATTACGTATACAGTTGAAATGCTTAAAACCCATCCGAAAGTATGTGGTCGTTTCATATAGGCGGTATTAATCATGGGGTGGTCATTAAATGAGGTTTGCTGTAGAACATTATTTTTTCACTACACTTTATTATGCTAAACTCATGTTTCATTGACAGAGACAAAAGAGGAGATGAAAGTGGAGGATAAATGTGGTGTATGTGATGGGGATGGTAGCTCATGTGATCCACTAGTCACTGAACTAGAATTTGATTTAATTCCAGCAAGAAACGGTGTTGTAAGTTAAATTGCGGTCAATCAAGATGGCGCGAGACTCGCCAAAAATTTCGAAGGAGCGCATTTTCGAATCAGCGCATGTTTGTTTATGTAAAGCTAAATATATATACTCATAATACTGACTGATTTGAAAGCTGGTTCGTAAAATTTAGCGTATATGTTTTTATAGCATGAGAGTAACCTAAATGATGCCCAATTTGTATTTGCTTATCATTTGATCAATTATTTAGGTCAATATTCACAGTAAATTAATTGACAGACTCTACTAAACAATTAAGAAACGTTAGAACTAATAGAAGCCCAATCTCCGATATCGCTGTCACAAGGCGAATAAATAGCACATTTTAGAGGCGTGAAGAGGCGTAATTTTTGTTTAATTCATTAAGAGGAGCAGGACATAATTATGATTCTAGAGTGTACAGTGGAGAAGCTTGAAATCAAACAATATTTGGTAGAAGATAATTAAACAACTTACATGTAGATAGATAGTTCGTAGTAACTCCTGATAAGCGTTACGCCATCGCTGACTTCACCTCTTACATGCTACAAACCAGAAAAAACAATTCAGAGAAGTTAGGGAACAATACACGACACAAAAAGATGTATTCTGAATTCCCTCATCATGATAACGAATATTACAAGAATTCATCACAAGTATTGTCTTTTCAGACTTTCTTTGTATTTGGTAACGGCTTCCTCGCTGAGGATTTGGAAATAGTACTGTTGTCTGTAAGTCCTACACCTGGTAAATTAAAGACTCCTCTAGATTTAATAGTTGGAACTTTGCCCATAATCAGGATACATAATGCAACAGCAGTTGAAGTACGCACTGGGGATATTAATCCTGGTAGCTAAATTTGATTAATTTTATCCTAAAAGATAACATTCATTCCATTACGTATTTTTTTGCCGGACTTATAGACTGACTTCATTATATTTTTGTATATGTATAAATGATGTTTGAATAACGAACTTGAAACGCAAAGGTTCATCATGCGTTCTTTGCTACCAAGTACAGGACCGCTAGTTGTTGATGCGCCATAAAATACAATTAAACCAAACCAAGTACTAGGTTTGTTCTAAGGTATGATAATTTCGCTTTAATGAACACAAAAAACGATGTTTCACAGATAGTAATAGTGAACACAGGTACAATCAATTCTACTGCTTCAATATCTTATAAGTACAGTCAAACCTATATTTGCGACCACCTCCAAATAAATACCACCCTATGAATAAGGGATATCTTCGAAAAGCCGTCATTGATTATTTAGAGCAAACTGACTTCCGAATAAAGGTCATCTGTCAATAAAGACCACATTTTGTCTCCTATTTGTTCCAAGGGTGGTCTTTGTTCACAGGTTTGACTGTCGTTCATGCGTTGATTTCACGTAGAAGTCTACATGAGCATCACATGCTCTCATGTCAAACTTTATCTTGTAAAATGTTGAATACAATATGAATAATGTTGAACAGCTATATTTTCGAATATAAAATTTCATGTTATCACCTATGTGTGTCCAATTTATTTGTGTCGTTAAACATTAGAATGTTTATGAGTGCAATATGGCATAAATGTAAATTGTTTGATACGATACTATTATATTAGAAGATAATTTTGCTAGTAAGCAAAGATGACGTATAAATAAGATCATTACAATGTGGCTACACCATGACATCAAGGTATTTTTTCACTGGAGTTTAACGTCGCACCAACAGCCAGGGTAATTTGGCGACTTTCCAGCTTTAACAGTGGAGGAAGACCATAGACGTACACCTGGGAATAACCACCGACCTTCAGCAACCTACCTGGACAGCTTCCTCACTCGTGAAGTTTAGTCCCGGTGGGATTCGAACTCACAACAGGTAGGAGCTAGTGATTACAAGTCGGAAACTATGACCAAAGAGGCCTCTATACATCAAGGTATTACAGCGACGGCTATAAGAGCTATTATTTGTTTTCAATATTCCAATCATTTATACATTTGATATTAACAATTATTTGTAGCTATACTCTAAATGACATATTTCATTTTAGACGCGTATGAAGTTGGAGCTAGATCAGGCGAAAATGGTGAAGAATTTTCTGAACACGATAGACCTCGACTGGACGTATATTCAGAGACAGGTGACCTCACTTGAATTCATATTTAAATATTCACATTTTGTAGTTTTTGCGGTTATGTAATGCAAAATTATTTTCAAAACTTTTCAATAAATCCCACCAAAGATTTATCAAATACCTGAATCTTTACTAAACTGTATTTAGAGATATAGAACACAATAGCCAATACTAATAATGAATTAATTTGTATGTTCATTATGCATTCTAGATGTATTGTAAAAACATTTCCTGATGTAGAGGTAAAATTATGAAATAATCGACCTCGACAAAGCGAGTGTTCGCCAAAAACGTGGAGTAAACAGACAATGGAGAACGTGTAGCTAATCTAATGATACATTCCACTTCTTATGCTCAAATTTTGAAACAAAAACCCACTGGAGTTATTCAGTGTGAGATTTTAGTGCTGGATACAATCGAAACTATAGCAAAACAAGGCATGAACTTTAACCTGTCAAGTAAATTAAACTCTCAGCTAGCAAAACTTTTTAACTACACAGATAATTATTCTAATAGTAAAAGCACCTGATAAATAATTTGTGCAACAATTGCATCGTTGTTTATTTCGGGATTATTGCGTTTCAGTGGTTGCTGTGCTTTCAATTTCCCCTGACGAACAAGACATTGATGGAACGGAGGAAGTTAGAGTAACGTTGAAACTGTCGCCAGATCAAGGAAACACAATTAAAAACTTGTTAGAAATAACAACGCAATTCACTTGCATTGTAAGAGGTACATATTATAGTAGATCATTTATAGTATGCATACTACATTTGTATAAGTAAATTCATAAAAAATGCACGAATGTACAGTAAAACCCCAGAAAACCGGACACTTTCCGGACTGGGCCAAAAGTCCGGTTTTCTGAGAATTCTGGTATTCAGAGAACTATTGAATATTGCAGACAAAAAAAAAATCGTCCGATTTTTTCAAGGAAATCCGGTCTTTAGAGTTACTGTAAGTCTTTACTGTATGTGTTTACGATTTATCTTTACATAATTTCATATCCATCGATTAAGGTATAACAAACTGACCATCTCATGTAGAGTGTAGAGCTGAAAGCGCACACACGTGTCATATTTAGGGACTGGTGTCTCGTTCATTAGTTTTATAAGAATCAAACAATCATTCAAGTCTCAAGCATGGTGATCGAAACAGTTCGTATATTGTTAACCTTCTTATGCTTAGATGCTGAATTGTTTCATTCATGTAAGATTTTGTACAGTGTCTGGACATCATGCAAAGGGTTTTGATTGACCATAAAAAGAGCATACATACAATTACCATAGACGGATCGAAACAGGACGACAATCTACAAAGATGCTATATTTTCATAAAATGGACCAAAGTCGAGAACAAAATGAACAATTTCAACAACATGTCCCCCTAAAATACCCACAAACATGTGGTTTATAAACAGTAATGTGTGTAGCACTTTGATAAAACCCGAACACTATCAGTCAGAGGGTATATTGAATCAACTGAACGGAGTGAAAAAGAAACGTATTTGTCTGTTTATCTAGCAAATGGTGTTTGGTTTATTAAATGTTTCATACTATGAACCTGTCGTATTTCTACAACCAAACAAATATTCATGGTTCGAAAAATGTTAGATAAAAACTGAATAATTCACTTTTATCACGGATTTCTATAAAACAAACTGAATTCACATTGTAGATGAAGAAGACACCAGTTTAGATGATATTAATGACAGAGAGGTTCTCATTGCGGGTGAATTCGATGAGACTGAGATAGCGATAGATTGCAATTTGGCTGTACCAGAGCTTTCTTCAAGAAAGTGGATTTGTGTTTCATTTAATGACATACATATTATCGGGTGTCAAAACATAACATTTTTTGAAGTTGCTCCCGAGCCTGTGGAAGACATTATCAGGTTCGATGGAACGGGTAAGTGTGAGAATATTCTAAATATCCGATTATAATTTATACTTCTAAGTTACTGGTCGTCGCTTGATGTTTTATTTTGGCCGAGTCTGCTTACAATCTATATATATGTATTTTGTAAAACATGTGTTGTAAGAACCTTTTTGTGCGGATGTATATATGTTAGATGTTTATCATTCTTCAAAGTGTGAATGCAATTGATACACAAACGAGAAATGTGAACAATAAATACGCTACAACTCGTTGATTGACATATCACCAGATAATCCAAGATAATCCATGTATTCGTAGTCTATTTGATAATTTACCAATTATTATTTAGCTGCAAACCACCACTTTTTACACTTTCCATTTCTGTCAACTAGTTTGCTTGAACGCCTTCATGAACATAAGTATGTTAAGTCTTGTATAAAAATACTGCTGATTTACAGTTGTTCGTGTACAACACACTGGTTGCAACTGGGAGTCTATTTGCATGTAGGCATTTCATTGAAACGATAGACATAAAAACGCAATATTTCGTTTTAACTTTCATTAACATACTTATTAGAATGGTATTCGGTGAAAATTGTATTTAAAACGCACCCTATTTGATTTTGTAGAACAACGTTACTTTCCCTTCAGGTACGAATTTGTATGTAGAGTTCAACAAAAGAGTCAATGTAAATTCCGATCTGGCTTGCTCGGCATACTTCAAAAATATCACACTACTGGGTCAAAGAACGTTATGTCGTATAAGTGGTGACAAAAGACGACTCACTGTATCCCTTGGTGATAGTGCAACTCTAAATATCAGTACGTATTACCAGTTGTTTGTAACAGTCAGCTTTTTAAAGTTTTATGACGAATATGTGGGAAATGTAAGGAAACAGATATACATGTACATGTATACAGTCTCTTAAACGACTTCTATTCCCTAACGATGTCAGATGTCATTTTTCACGTATCATAAATTTAGTTGAAAAAAAAAAACTTTCATAACTTTTACTATGACCTCAATTATTAAATGTGTTATACGTACTATTTTTACACTACAATATTCATTTATCTCTGAAGCAAGTCAATAGTTACATTATAATTATAAAAGATCTACTTTTTTCAGTAGTTTGCCTTTTTAAAAATGCTAGTTCTATGGACTGTTGAAAATTAACAAAGTTACGAAGAAATAACAGACTCGTTTGTAGTAATAAGTTATAATAATGATACAAATAAATGTCAGTTAAACGAAATCAATGTACACACCTTTAAATTGATATATGTATTTACAAATTTACAAGAAAATTTGATTGAAGAGGTAAAAAAATAGGAATAATAGTTTTCTGTTATATGTAGATGACACTCTAGTGTTAAAAGACGGACTGGAACCTGAGGGAGAATTTGTTCGTTCAACAGATGAAATAAGTCTAACGGTTGCTGGCATAAACACCGAAACATCTGGTGATGGTGATGGAGATGGTGACGAAGGTGATGATGACGGAGGTGATAATGGAAATGATGGTGATACTGTGTATATTGTGATAGGACCATATGGAGCTTGGAAAACTCTTTTCACATCATTAGCTGGAAGTACAATGACATTCGAAATAGAGATATTGCAATCGCCAGGGTCCAGAGGAGCACAATCAATTACCTGGTCCATCAATGAAGCTGTTATAGGTTCATGTATTTTCATTTTTATCCAGATTTTACGTATCTTGTCTGGTCCTAGTGTGGTGTAGTCATCATGTCAAAAATGTGTTATTTGTTGGTTGAGAAACAGATCATATTGTAACCTGCCAGCACTGACGACAAAACACAAACTCAACAATGTTTCGAAGGAAAGATAAATAAATTCTACTAATACCTATTGTATTATATCAACTACTGGTAACCAACAAAATGATATTTGTATACTTATGTCGTAACATTTTGTTCTGTGTATTTGCAGAAGCGGCCGCTAATATGTTGGAAATGGTTCAGCCAGTACCCCCTGGAGAAGGAACTTATGAAATACGAGTCAAAGCTTGGGACTTTCTGGGTGGAAGTTATTCATTACGTCACAGTTTCCAGAAAATAAATCTCGACCTGCCTGATGTTTCATTTTTACCTGTGGGTGTGAGAGAACTCACTAATGGGAAGTTTGAAATTAATCCTAACTCCCTGTAAGACACATCTCTCTTATTCAACTATTTGACTTGTTTATCCCAACGTGCATGTGAATAATAGTAATAGCAAAATGATGCTATTGAAAGTGTGTACAGTGGACCTCCGTGGTCGAGGCGTTCTGGTCACTGAATAGTAAATACTAGACCCTCATCTCTCCGAGTTCGAATCCTTCCCGGGCCAGCAAAAATCACAAGTGGGGATTGCTATCAAGCTAACCTATGTTTTACCAAATTGTACATTTGGGTCTCCCTTCACCGCTAAGGCTGGAAAACAGGTCAAATGGCCCTGTCTGTTTATACGGCGTTTATCCCCACTTCACGCTCATGGTTGTGCATACTTCTAAATTCAAACAACATTGTCGCTATCGAACACTATCAAAGCTCTATGCTTTACACTGACAGCCGCCATTCGAATGACTTTTTGATCCAATGAAGCCTTTTTTCTCGAAGTATTTTGAAACCATTATAAGGTTGAATCCAGTAAAATGCAAATATAAAATACACGCATGAAGCTATAAAGACGTCAGAGGAAGCAACATTTAAAGGCAATGCGTAAAGCATATTGAATAATGTGTGGTAAAGATTTGATAACAGGCCGTGTTCCAGTGGTTAGTGCGCTGGAATTGTTACCTGGGTTCAAAACTGATCAGGTGAAAAAGTCGCCGTATATAACCGAAAATTTGTTGAAAAACGTTAAACCTCAGTGACAATAAGTCACATAACAAACGAACAAAAACAAAGATTTGATAACGAACTTCAAAGAATTTTAATGTTGCCAAAACTTGAGTCACAATGAATGATCTACAAAGTAATTGGTTTCAATTGTGTTTATATTGACGGAAAGACGCACGATAGCTAGTAAAATTACATTTCAAATGAACTAACGCATTCAAAACTTTGCTTTTAGATTTGCCATCAATACAAGGATTACAATAGATACAGTTGGTGGCCATGGTGAAGTAGACGATTATTTGTGGACTTGGAAGAAAAATGGAGTAGATTTAAATGTTGATGAAATGTATTATGAATCTACTAGGGAAGAAATAACTATAGATATGTGTGAGTATGTCTGTATAACTTTTATAAGAACATAGTTCAAACACCAACGAGATCACAACTTTACAAACGTTGAACTTGGGCAATTTACAAACATTAAGGTATCAATAAACGAAGGTAATTGCTTAAATTAATTAACCATGTAAATACAGCGGTTTAATTCATGTTTAAAGTAATATTGATGTGAAAAGGATTTCTCGAAAAAATACATACAAAAATCCGACCTTCCCAAAATTAGAAAAAATCAACCCAGAACCCACCCAGTACATGAAAACATACAAAATTTGTAGACAAATCACAGCTAGATGTTGCAGACTTAAAACGATTAGTAGCAAAACTATAAAAGGGTTTAATTAGTTTTGTGGGCTCAACCATACACTCGTAATAAAAATGAAATTACATGAATAAATAACAATACATCCATTACTAAAAATTACTTCCATTTACTGGATCTCAATATTTGTATAATTATTTAAATATATTTTTGCAGGCGGCCAAACAGTACTTTATTCTCTTAGCGTTGCACCTAAAACAAACATTGCCAAAGAACTGGAGTCCGAAGTTCATTTTATTGTAAAGTGTAGGGATCCACATGTGATGATATCAGGTAGTTACGAAGTGATGAAATCCATACGTCGGAATATCAGGTTGAATTGAAGTGTGATCCATATGTTGAAATGTCTTGTAGATTTCAAATGAATGAGTGGCATTATATGAGCGTTTCACTAACCGGTTAGCCGGGAAAAAAAACGCTAGATCGGTTTTCTGTTTGGCCGGCCAAGAAGGCAAGTATGATGGTACAATCACGAAATACTGGCATGGAATTTATGCCAGTTGTTTCGAAGTTTAAATATATACTCTATTTTTCAATTTGAATTTACATTTGTTCTTATTGTCAGATAGACAAAATGTTTTGTTGTAAACATGTGGCAATATTTCCATGTTATTCTGCGGTATATTTAGACACAAGAATGTATGTGTTTGAAAATTTTCTTTTCACATGAATGACATGAAGTTTTTACGTGTCAGAAAAAAGCTGACCACTTCTCACATGTTGCCAGTACATGTATTATTTAGGCCATAAGTGTGTTTCGATGTCTGCCGAAGAATTGCATTGATAATTATGTCTTGCTTTAATAATTATCATCTCCAATTACATAAAGTTAATTCCGGGACACCCTCGAGTAAACCTGGTATATATTCAATATGTTCAGAGACCTTGATTATGTGACGGAGTATTAAATCAATTAATATAGTATAACCCATGAAAACCGGATTCCCTTAAAACCGGGATTTTCTGAAAATCGGATGATTTATTAAGTTCCATTTATTCTCTTCTTCAATCAATGGTTCTCTGAAAACCGGAATTCTCAGAAAACCGGACTTTTGACCCAGTCCAGAAGTGGTCCGGTTTTCAGGGATTTTACTGTAGTACGTTTTACTCTCTTCTGTTTACAGGAAGTAGAGAGATCAATGTAGACACGGCTTATGGCACAGTTAATGTATATGCCACGTCTTATGACCAGGATGGTGGAGTATTGAAGTATACCTGGTCATGTCAGACTTTATCAGTCTTGGAACAGGTTTGTGGTTCTGTATTTGATGGAGCATACACACATACACAGCTCACAATAGATAATTGCCCACCACAATGTACATCATGCGTATATGCGCATCGTGAAACTCATGAAGTATGATCTGGAAGAAGGCAACACTTCTGTAGAAGAGAACCAGTAATTTAAGTGACAAGTTCAATGAATCTACTGTCCCGCTGGCTAATATAACTTGTACTACAAGTCATTACTTAATTTTGCCGATTAAAAAATATTTCTTAAACAAACTTAGTAACCAAAACTGATTCCTAAGTTTTTTCATTCATACGCATACAATTCCTTCGTAATGTCAAACATTCTGACTTTATTAAATGAGAATGTTCCACGACATAGTATGAACTGATACAACATGTAGGGTGTTTTGTAACAAACTTCTGATGTACACGTGTACTTACAATGACTTAGTATAAAAATCTAGCTACATCATACAGGATTGCATACAAGATATTGTCAATACTGACCGGGATACAATCACAGACTCAATGGTGTCATTAGATTCTACAAGAATGACTTCTGGCAAATCATACAAATTAGGAATAAAAGCATACGTGGAGAAATCAGGGGAAAACTACACTTCTACAGACGCGATTGTCTTTCATGCAAAATCCGGACAAAATTTAGTGGTAAGGAATGGTGTACCTTTTTCATGCAATCATTAATCCAACTTGGTTTATTATTATGGCTGTGATCTGACTTTTTAAATAAGATACAGTCAAACTTGTGTTTGCAACTACCGCCTAATAAAGGCCACCCTGTGAATAAAAGCAATTCTTTGAAAAGTCATCGTGGATTATTTAGACAAACTGACCTCAAAATAATGGCCACCTGTCAATTAAGATCACTCTTTTCTTTCCGAAGGGTGACCTTTGTTCACAGGTTTGGCTGTACATTTAATGAAAAACAAAATTATAACTAAATGTTAACAAACATCAACTATTAAGGGTTAGTCTGGAACGATTTTTGGTTAAAACCATTTCGTAAACTCTGATTGATTTGTGTAATGTTTGCTTTCAAAGAACTGCTACAATATATCAGATTACAACCGTACTTAATTGTTCAATTTGACTGAAGTGTGGAGATTATTGTGGATGACAAATATGAGATACCTAGATTCATAACTAATAGAGTTGTCTCCCGTACATACGACGAATATTAGTTTTACCAGTTTTGACAATTTAAATGAACGATATAAATCCACAGAGTGTTAAGCAGAATTTTCACACAGTTTTTCTTTCGGCCCCTGTCATCTGTCAAAATTTTAAATAAACTGAATAACTGTATCCTTGTCTTTCATTTACCATTATCTTGTACACATACTTGTAGTAAAACCTCGATAGGGAGACCACATTAGGACCTGAACAATCTGTCGTAATAATGAGGTGTTTTCAATATCTAGTTGAATTATAGGGGAGTTATTGAAAGCTGGTCCGAAAAAAAGACTTCGTAATATTGAGGTAGTCGCAATGTGAGGTTTTACTGTATTTTTTATTTAGTTATCTCCAGTTTCAGTTTCAGTACTAATTGTACGTGTACACAGCATAGATGTCTAAATATCTTATAAGTCAGTATATCCGTTTAAATCATTACTATGCTCGTTAATTAAGACGGTCCATTCTCTGACAGGTTTAACTTAAATAAATGAATTTTAGGCGGAAAATTGCTCTTATTGTATATTTTTACTTCTTGTATTAGAGTTATAAATGATCTTATACCAGAGTAAATACGTAAAACTCCGTTATTACGAACTTCGATATTACGAGCACGCGACTTATCTCAAGAAGCTTTTAAAGTCTTGTAGTCTTTTTGGTTATTAGTTGTGTATAATTTAAAGTGTTGTAGTCTTTTTGGTTATTAGTTGTGTATAATTTAAAGTGTTGTAGTCTTTTTGGTTATTAGTTGTGTATAATTTAAAGTCTTGTAGTCTTTTTGGTTATTAGTTGTGTATAATTTAAAGTCTTGTAGTCTTTTTGGTTATTAGTTGTGTATAATTTAAAGTCTTGTAGTCTTTTTGGTTATTAGTTGTGTATAATTTAAAGTCTTGTAGTCTTTTTGGTTATTAGTTGTGTATAATTTAAAGTCTTGTAATGTCTTTTTGGTTATTAGTTGTGTATAATTTTCAACCAACAAACAAATACCTCGTTATTACGAGCACGACATTTATCTCGAACATTTAGTCTGTTCGGATGACCCTTCGAGATACGAGGTTTTACTGTATCTATCTTTCTATCCATAGATACGCATGGTGACAATACGCAACAAGTTTCGTGTGGATACACCGATCATGGTGAAAGCCCATGTTGGAAAAGATATCAAAAAGTTGAAGTGGAAGTTTGTTAATGGATTAGCAGGTAACTATATACATAATAAGTAAAACCTCTATAATAAGACCACCTTTAGGACCTGAAAAAATGGTCCTCATATTAAAGTGGTCTCATTATCAAGTTGAAATAAAGAGGAAATGTAAAAATCCGGTCCTAATGTAAGTGTTCGTATAAAGAGTATAATTCCATGGTTATGTGTTTTTTGTATTACATGTTCACTAAAACTAACACCGAGGTTGATGTCTTCAATTGTGTTATCGGCAACTCGCTATTTACGTCTACAATCCTCATGCGAGAACTTTTCAGGATAGTTGTAACTAAATATAAGAAGCTCGTGTTTAAAATTTTCATAAAAAATCATCCGGGTCTTCTGTATGATAATCAGCGCAAACGTTTTGGACTACGTCAATCCATCGTTATTGTTCTTGTTGTTGGTGGTGGTTTAGTATACACAGTACAGCCACACCAGCCACACCAGCCACACCAGACAACCAGAGCTGCGCTCTCTTGAGCAACAACCTCCCTTCATCAACAGCGGCTTGATTTTTCCCACTGCACAATTTTACTATTTATTTAACCTCTCTAGAACAACAACCTCGTAACAACAACATAATTTTGCTTCTTCCAAAGGGTGTTGCTTTGGAGAGATTGCATTGTATATACATGTGTATAGTATTTTACATATGTTGATGTGTTTGTTCGATGCCTCGCCGCAAATTTGTCGATTTTCCTCCACATGTGGAGAAGCTGCTGGCTTGTGGAACGGTAGGTTAGTACTGGTTAGTATACAGTCCAGGAAAACCGTCTAGGTGAATCGGTCGCCGTATATAACTGAAAAAATTGTTGAAAAAAGGCGTTAAACCCATTGAAACAAATGTCCGATGCTTCGTTGTTGGGGATAACGTGGTAAATGTTGACATTCTGTGATTACAGATTATGATTGGTTGAACGCAGATAATAAAACGATTGGAAATCATCAACAAATAGATGAATATTCATGGTACACAATAAACAAAGGTAATGATGACATACAACACATGACATGACAAAAACATGGTGACGTAATATGTTTTATTTTATACGTTGATTTATCTTTATATTTATAATATTTTAGATTTTTTATACAAAGTCCGCGATAGATCATGACAAACACACGCAGTCAAGATTAGTTATAAAGCATTATTTGTGTAGTATGTAATATCATTGTATATACATGTATAAACCCATTGCTCCACAACTCTCCTGCTTCTTGTAAGATTCATCACATGAAATATTCAGCAATTTGTATAAATTTAATAAAATCAAATATTTGATGCAGCTGATGAAGCCTCTGGGCTTTAATATTGTCTGTACTTAATATATAATGTAGAACAGTCTAACCTGAGTCTGCGGCCATCTCAGAATAAAGACCACCCTGTGAATGAAGGTCATTCTTAGAAAACACCGTCACTAATTGTTTATAACAAACTGACCTTCGAATAAAGGCTATCTGTCAATAAAGGCCATATATTGTTTTTCCCAAGGGTGGTCTTTGTTCACAGGTTTGACTGTACATGTATATTCATCACATTTGTTTAATGTAATAATACTTTGTGTTAGTATCTAATTCTTAGACTGAATATTACTTCACTCCAGCTCGGATTTCAAGATTTTCAGTATGTTACTGTTATTTTATTTAGATATGGTGACTTCTGGAAGAAAATACCAGCTTGAATTAGAAGCCACAACAACATCACGATTAAGTGCTATAACATCACATGATGTCTACGTGTACCGTGTACTAAGAGGGTGTGAAGTCGAGGCTAGAGATATTGTTGAAATGCAAACGGTTACCATTTACAAATTTCTAGATACATGAATTTGCACAAAAAAAAACATTCACAATCATGTTGGATTTTGTTTTCTTGCACCGAACCAATTATTTTCATTGTTTTTCTGGAAAGAGCATTCTTTTATCAAGGCTTTCACACTTCTAGTCTAGATCGCTGACTGAGGCAACAATTACTCCCTGTATGATGTAAAATTACAGGTTTGTGGCGTGTCATAAAATTGTGAACTTCTAATGAAACAGTGGAAGACAAACATAAGTAAGGCTGACGGCCTATTTAATACATCAAGATGTGTGAGTTACCCAAAATACTGGGTAAAGATAGGATAGTCTATCATACTATATAGTATACAAGACTTTTCTGGTTTGCAATCATGTTGTATTGTACAATATTCAGACACTGAGACGATTATATAAAATGAATTATTAAGCGACGTACATGCTATAAGATGGAATGCTCGAGTATTGTAAATTTCACACATGTATAAAAAACATTTTTAAATTTACATTACATTTTGAAGCCTACCTATCAGGAGAAGTGGGTTATGCTATTTGGTAAAACCCCACCTAGTTTGACTCAAGTCTGTAGAACATTGGGTAATAAATTTATTGATACACAGGTGATGCACACGTTTTCCAGAACAACAATAATAAATGATTCTTTGTAATGATTTCTGAAGATTGCAATAATGTTTCTTGTGAAGTCGTAAATCGCATCTGAAGGATGAGTTTGTGTAGTTCTGTTGTACATGGGAACTTGTGACGCCTGAATACTGTACATTTTCAGCTCATTCAATTTTCTTACAGTCTTATCTGTCATTACGATATTGTCTCCATGATCCAGACGTTACCTGGCTAACAATGCATTGTAAAGTTGGACGGTGGAACATTAATCTTTCTCGGTCATATGAGTTCATGACGCCTATATTCCCCGAGGCCAAAAGAAGAGCAGTGTTTACATGCGTTGTGAGTATAACGTTAGGCATACAATCATTATACTCTACTCTTGTTTTATACTTTATGAGTTATATCAAAATGGTTTATTTGAGGGCCTTTTAATATATCAACTTGACAATGGGATGTTTTGGTTATGTTGGTACAAATTGTTCTGGAATGTTCACAGGTAACGGACAGTCTTGGATACAGGATGTCTACTGAATCAAACGAAGTTACAATAACAAAAGCAACATTAGAACAACGTGATCAGATACCTTCTGTTTTAGCTGCACAAGGTATGGTTCCGATGCCAGATATTTTGTTTTGTTTTCATGTGACATTATCACTGGGTTTAACGCCGTTTTTCAACAATTTTTCAGTTGTATACGGCGACCGGATCACCTAACCAGTTTTCCAGGACTGTGTACTAACCCGTATTAACTTACACTTCAACAAGGAGCTGATAACTTCTCCACTTATGGACAAAAATCGACATTTTGTCACATTTTCATAGCAGGGTATGCTTACGCGGTTACAAGTTCAGTGCACTAACCACTGGACAACGGTCGCGACTCCAGATATTTCACAATGACTGTTTATTTATTTCAAGAGAACAGCTTACATCTAAATTGCCAGCAACCTAAGCAATTATACAATTACTATTATTCAAGCACAATGCAGTTTCAGCAAAGTTCAAATATGTTAACAATAACAACTTAGATAGTTTGGCTTTTTTGACAAAGACATACAGTCAAACCTGTGAATAAAGGTCACCCTTGGGAAAGACAAAATGTGACCTTTGTTGACAGAGGCCCTTTATTTGGATGTTAGTTTGTTCTAAATAATTAATGATGTTTTTTTCAACGAGTGAATTCAATACTCAAGGTAGCCTATTCGGAGGTGACGGCAAAAATAGGATTTACTGTATATGTTGTTAAAAAAATCTGATTGAAACTGAAGGTGTGAAAGTCTAGACAAAGAAGTAGACAGGCCCTTCTTGCACCCATCCCTTCAAGTGTTGAGAATAAGAGCATTTAAACCCCGATTTATTTATTGGACAATAAATATAATTACAACTAGGGTGATTTTTAGTGTTCGAAATATGGGCAACATTATGTTCACGAATGTATGCAATTATTTTAAGATACAATAATTCCAGAGCATAATACGTCAACAATAGAAAATAATAAATAATTACGGGGTGATATTCAGTCATAATGGAATGCAATGACTTTTTGTGCCGGTGAATAAAAACAAACATATTACACTTTATGATATTACAATAATTTTATGTCCTTCATTAACAGAGCAACCTCTTCAGAGCGGTCCCCTCTTGAGCAACAACCTCCCTTCAACAACATTATTCTTTTCCCACTTTACGATTTAACTATTAATTTAACCTGTCTAGAGGAACAACGTCTCAACAACAACATTTGCTTCTCCCAAAGGGTGTTGCTTTAGAGAGGTTTCACTGTATTCTGTTATCATCTAGCACTCAAGATTATTGTAGGTAAATATTTGGAAGCGCTTCAAATACTGGCTGATAGGGAATTAACAGGAGATAAGAAAACTGATTTTACATTCAACACAGAAGCTGTAGGTCTCCTCCAATCAATAGCGACAGCTGATGAAGTGAATTATGACAACTTTAGTGAGTATTGACAAACTTGTGAGTGTTTATACATGATGATGAAAACATTGCTGGCATATTCAGCTAGAGATATATTAGTTAGAGTGTTGGTAGCCCGAACATTAATGATAATAGTAGCAAGTTTAAAATAAGTAATTCTCATATTAAACAGTAGCTGGTACTAAAAAAACTACTTCTCCTCTTCAAAAAAGTTGGTAGCACTTTCTTTGGATAAAAATGCGTTGCAACTGATTTTTTATATGTACTTGTGTCAGCTTGTCTAGCATATTGAAATAAAAACGTAAGGTTTTGGTAATAAATATTTTACACTTTACATTGTGTTTACAACATAGGACGTGCGTTGCTAAGTTACAGTCAACTGGAAGTTGATCATATCCGAAAGTATGAATTGGACATATTGGTTCGTGATGTGAAAAAGATAGTATCCGAACTTTGTAGTTTATCCGAGGACTCAACCTACAACTATCTGACGGAAAGTGATATACAGGTAATCAATCATATATGGTATATTGGTATATTTCAAAATGCTGCGATTAAGGCCTGGAAACTTTGTTATGGACCTGCGTCATGATTAAGGATGAATTCATTCTGTCCATCTCCACCATGTTCATCCATTTACTTCATTTTTTTTCTATCTGTCTTTCTGTCACGCTTGCTGAACGATAACTTTGGAACAAGCGAAAATACTTTATGAATTGATGCTAATATTTTTTGGTAAAAAAATCTGTTAGACATATTTATAAAACGGGCACCTGTACTTTGCATTTAAACCCACATCCGCAGTAATGATTAGTTGTGCAGCTATTAAATGTTAATGTACTTTCTTTCAAATGTCAAAATTGAACAATTAGAACTTGCGAAACAACCTTAAATCTGTGATTATCTATTTTTGTTTAGAATTATGAAGACCACTTGTATTTATCCTAAAGTGAATCTATTGTCATGTAATCTGTTCGGTATTTTTTTTTACTTTCAAATAAGAAACGGTAAAGTAAGAGCCTGTGTCACAAACTTACTGCGTTTGCACAAATTATTGGTGAAACAATAGATCTAAAATTATACACACGGCTATAAATGTTGATTTATGTTCAAACACTGTCAACAATTTCCAGGCTATTTTGGACACCACGGCAATGCTTGTTGAAACATCAGGGAAATATCGTTCTGATTACACCGTGATAGAAAACAAACTGACTTGTATCAGGGTACAGTATTGTGCATAATTGTAACGGTACAGAGCAACCTCTCCGAAGCAACACCTTTTGAAAGAAGCAACATTATGTTGTTGTTGAGAGATTGTTGCTCAAGTGAGGTTAACTTAATAATCATATCATACATTGGGAAAATCATGCCGTTGTTGAAGGCAGGTTGTTATTCAAGAGAGGGTCGCTCTGGAGAGGTTGAACGGTATGTTTAAAGACACACGGAAATAAAATGGAGATCCATTCCTCCCAGAAAAAAACAACCATGTATAAACCACCTCAGTGTAGCAACCACTTTATCATATTTTTGTTAATATTCTCTATATTTCAACTTGAAAATGGGACCACCTCAATATAATGACCATTTTAGATGGCGCGGTTATATTGTATTCAAGATTCTTGTGTGATGAAAACAATTTGTATTCACACAGTTTTGCTTTTGCTATGAATGTACATTTAGGTCTAGCACGGCCCTATGGTTTCATCATATCTCCAACTAATCATGTCAGTGGTTGTTATTATTTCATGTCAGTGGTTGTTATTATTTCATGTCAGTGGTTGTTATTATTTCATGTCAGTGGTTGTTATTATTTCATGTCAGTGGTTGTTATTATTTCATGCATTGGTTTCAATAAATAGTGTTCCTTCGAGATATCATATCAGCCAGCTTATTGTTCGGGTGTTTCACATTACATGACTTCGGTTAATCATTTTGGTTAAAAAATCAATGAAATATTAAAAGTGTATTTTTATACATACTTATGAGGTATTTCCACTTTACGTATGATTAATATTGTATAATGTTTTATTAAAGTTTAAAAGAATGCGTAATGAAGATATTGGAGAAGTAAACTTCTATAATGATTCTACGACCATTTATGCGGTGAATACCTTAGATGACTTGTATAAGTTTGGAGTTCACGTGGACTTCCCTGACGAAGTGAGATCTCGGTAAGGAACAAAAAGCAACATTTCGTCGGCTTATTCCTACAAACCCCGCAACTCAATTTTTAGCAATACTGAGATTTTTTTTTCGTCTCGATGAACTCTTCACAATGATCATACTTACACGCTTGTAGATCTATCCTAAATAAGGTTAATTGTACGTTTAGAACTCACAGTTTCAAAGCTAATACGCATATTTGTTATTCTTAAATGACAAATTAACGGTTCCATTGTAAGAACAATAAAACATGAAATACAAAGACAACGCGTTTGGTTATGCACAAAAAGCTCTGGTAAGGTATCAAATTTGTGGTATTCTATAATATACATATTATACATCTATAATGGGTGCTATTTCGTTAAATCCTTTAAATGATTCAATTCAAGGATAAATAACATACAAATTTAATTACATATACGTGTAAATCTACTGGGTTTCTCTTGTCCGGTATTTATGATTATTGTGCTTATATATCATTTGGTCTGTCCACATTAGTCAAATATGTTCGAGATATTTGTATGAGTGAATGATTATGAAGCCATAGAATGGACGATAATTTCATTTGTTACAGATACCGTGATACGTGGAAATGTACGGAATCTAGTGTGTGCCATGCTGTTGGTTTGAGACTTGCTATTTTTGACAAGAAGGAACCACCTGATCTGTTATTTGGACGAGCTGATAAAGAATGCAGTGACTATCGAGGGGTTGATTTGTTCAATCATTTATCAGGTAAACTCCTACACTCCTATAATGGTATAATGTATTCAATAATTACAGCGAAACCTCATTAAGCGACCACCTCACCGATACGACCACCTCATTATAATGGTCACCTACTTTCAGACAGTTTTTTTAATAGTTCCTCTTTATTTCAGCATGAAAAACTAGTAAAACTAGAATAAATGATTTAACATCATTTACCAGCAAACTAAACCTGAAGTAGAAATGTTTTTGTCTATTTTGAAATATAAAATATGTTGTGATCAAATACATCTCACTTCAGTAGTATTTGTAATGACATGAATTTATTACACTTTATATACTGTTATCTCTGGGGTTTAACGTTGCACCAACGTGCAGGGTCATTTGGCGACTTCGAACTTTAATGGTGGAGAAAGACCCCGGGAAGACTACTTGGGTAGAACCACCGACCTTCCGTAAGCCGGCTGGACAGCTTCCTTTCTTCACATTTGATTTTTTATGGAACTGGGATTCGAACTCAAAGCAGAGTGGGACTTGAGATTACTAGTCAGAGATCATAACCACTCAACCACAGTGGCCCACGTACTGTTACTAGTATCCCTTGTGATCGTCGATTTCTCGTTAAACATTCAGGAAAACGTATCAAAGTGAAAGATTTAACAGAAGTGATAAACATAGAATTTGGTGGAGAGTACTGTCCACGAGCTGAGTGTTGGTACTATGATACATTCCTTCAAAGATTTAAACAGGATGGCATTTTTACCAACATTAAGGAAGATGGAACTCTACAATGTCAGAGTACACATCTCACTACATTTACCACTAGAAGCAGTAAGTTCTCAAAGTAACCTAGATTCCGACTGAAACCGTTTTTAGACAATTTTATTTCATACATATTCAATCCTTAGCTAGAATCGGTTCTTGTTTACTCTTGTTTTTATATTCTATCAGACTTTCTAACAACAGCGTGTTTCCGGTTACCCGACCTAACTTTTAGCACTGACACTAAAGTTTCTAACAGCAAAATAAAAAAACAAATGCAACCAATTGTGATATTACAAAACTGTTTGGGACTGATCATGCATCAAAAGCATAAAAAATGTGCATAGAAAAAAGTGTAAGTTTTTCGACCAATCCACGATTTCTTGGTCAATTAACCAGAAACACGTCTATTTTTTTCGGCCTTAATATATAGGAAAGCGTAAGAATGTTTGTTTTTGGTTACATGCTCATTAAAAAAGTAGATAGGCTGTGATTTTTTAACATTTTTTATTCTTAGTGACAGCCACTGTTGAGATTATTTTTGTACGGTTCCTCGGGCCTAAAAAAAGTCTGGGTAACGGGGAAATATTAGGTAGAGCCAGAAACAAACAATTTTTTACGCCAAAACCATTTCTCTCCATCACGCAAATCAGTTTGTTCTTATTAATTGAATTGACGTCCACTTTACGGGGTATCATTTTGTCAATCATCGAAAATTCACATTCAAGAAATATTAACTTCTCTGATCAAATTCTTTCCACAAATTGTTATTGAACAAGATAACCTATAGAGAAATCCTAGAACCTGGCACTCTTGAAAAGTAATATCATAGAGACATAATTAGAATTAGTCTGCAAATCTTCGCTATGTGTAGAGATCAAAACTAATGTGCTAGGATTTCAGCTATGATAGTTCACACCCATGCTAGAATAACATCAACACGGCAGTGGTTGATTAGGGATTTAGAATTATAGGTTATTTCGTTTTATTCTTGTTGTGATTAGTTTAACACACAACTGTATTCTGATGACAAGGTATTGATAAGTCCATTCACTCAAAATTATTGAATTTGTAAAGACTTCTGAACATGTATCATTATTTATAGCGTTTTCCCTTTCAGGCCCGAAAAAGTACGAAGGTATGTTGGTATTTGCATAAACTTAATTTATGATCACTGTAAACCTTTTATATCAATGTCTCAGGATAATAGATCTACAAAGATTTTTTATTCTCTTTTTTAAGGTCAAATTATTTAAATATTGCAATATGTAATTCGATTATCTTTATAATATATATTGGATAATTTCTGATTTTAGGAGTACATATATTTAAAAAAAACAACATAATTTATCTTTTCCTGGGGTTTAACGTCACACCAACAACCAAGGTAATTTTGTAACTTTTCCATTTTTAATATTTGGGAAGACTCCACCAACTTCCGTAAGCTGGCTGGACTGCTTCCTCATATTTGAATTTTTTTTATCCCGGTGGGATTCGAACTCGAATGATTAAGATATTAGAGGAATTCAAATTAATTATTTATTTACGCGGGTCATTCAATTATAAAGCGAATTATTAAGCATTTGAATGAGCTTACTGCTAACATTCGGGAACTTCGCGTGGAGCATAATAGTTAAAACGCTTAAAACGGTCGTGACAGAACACATGAAGGTGTAGGTGCGCGGTTGCATAACAACGGGAATCGAAGACTTGCCGAACTGGACAATAGACATAGATCACAAGATGAATTATTTTGAATTAATATAATGAGGTTGAATTATTAACTGTATTTTTAGCCCACCAGAACCGAAGGTTCAGGGTGAGCTGTTAGGATGGGTAGGTGGATGATCCAGCGTCCGTCGTCTGGCGTCAACAATGGTCTTCTCCTCAGAAACTACCAGTTGGATTTATTTCAAATTTGCTGTGCAGAAGCCTTTTGACGTTTTAACTGCCATTTGCTCATATTATATCAGTTGACCCCTTTAGGGGTCACTAGAGCTAAAAATAGAAAAAACCTTTAATCATCTTCTTCTCATGAACCAATGGATTGATCATCACCAAACTTGGTCTGTAGCATCCTTAGATGGTCCTTTCTCAAGTTTGCTCAAATAAATTTGGTCGGCCTCTGTTAGGGGCCGCCAGATCTAAAAATAGAAATACCTTAAAATGACTTTTTCTCATGATTCTGTCGATGGATTATTACCAAACTTGGTTTTAAGCATCTTTAGATAGTGTTCTATCAGATTTGCTGAAATAAAAATGGTTGGCCCCAATTATGGGCCGCTAGAGCTAAACATAGAAATAACTTAAAATGACTTCTTTTCATGAACCAGTGGTTGGATCATCACCAAATTTGGTCTGTGGCATACTTCAGTCATCACTAATATTCCATTGCAGTATCCTTTGATGGTCCTTTATCGAGTTAATTATTGTTTCCCATTATTTGCCCACAAATGTATCTGTATTACCTTTTTCGTAACAAGTTAATTAATATTTATTCTGGTGAGCGATGCAGGTCATCATGGACCTCTTGTCTTGTTGTTTAATGGCTCGTCTTCTATATTCAATGACCCCCGCGTTGTGTATCTTTCATACCGAATTCTTAAATCCGTACATAATTGACGCCGTTCACGGACGGCGACATGTACAACATGCTGTCTGATAGAACGATTTGACCATTTCTTCCATTACACCGGCTGCTCTAAGCCAATCAGAAAAGAAAAGGGTAAAAAATGGCGGACAAAAAAACTCATAAAGGTCTCCTACGGGGCACATCATCCGCCATGTTTTTGTCGGGTTTTCTGTTTGTATAATTGACCTGCCTTTTTAATGTATGAAACTCGAAACCAGTTTGTAGACTCCTACGGGGTAAACAATATTTCGAATATTTCACTCAAAAAACATTAGCTTTTATTGTTCAGAAAAAACGAGTGTATTTCTACAAAAAGGAGGATTTTATTCGATGAATATTAAGATATGAATGCTAGTTTAATTCATCGTGAAATCCTTTGTTTCCTTTGAATGCGATACTTCGATATTTTAGTTATGTGTTTTACATATGCTCTTTTGGGGCAAATTATATCGTATTTTTACATATGCACTTTTGGGGCAGTTTATCGTCGTTAACGGGCCTCCGTTCCATGTTGCAGTGCACCAAAGGAATGTTGTCTCTGTACAAACAGAGTCAACGGGAACAAGTTTAATATCGTCGTAAATATAGAATGTGTTGCAAACTCTCAATAAGAAATGGAACCAGAAATGAAATCTCTAGGAAATCTTTATTCAATATTCTATTCTTAGCTCTTATACTTGGCTGAACGGCGATTCCAAGCAATTTTGGAAATGCTAATACTTGTATTATTTACAGTTACTTCGATAAGGGAAATTCTGGTCTAGTCTACGTCTAGTCTATCTGTAGATACGATAGAAATTGAATGAATTCTGGGATCAGTAAATTGATTCAAATCACTATTATCGACAATTGACTGATTAATGTTTTATTGCTTCCCTCAACTGACTTGACTTGACTTGACTGTTCACCCGTTGAAGGGTTTGTTTTAAATATCACCTTGACAAGAATTGAGTTTGTCAATAACCAAGGTTGTACTGTGTGTTTGTAAATAACATTCCAAATAATGATTTTATATGTGGCCTCCGTGGTTAAGCGGTTATGGCCTCTGACTAGTAATTACTGGCCCATAGTTGTTAGTTCGAATCCCATCAAAGGCCCGACAAATTTCACATGTGGGGAATCTGTCCGGCTAGCTCATGTGGTCCATGGTTCTACTCAGGTGTACACCAAACGTCATTCTACAACGTTAAAGCAGGAAAAGTCGCCAAATGACCTTTGCTGTTGGTGCGACATTAAATCAAAGAAAAATATATGATTGTATTTATTGCAGGGATAAATATACCTTACATCACATCAGTCTGTGTGGGTAGTGTGTTGCTTGTAGTATCATTTGTGGTTCATATTAAAGCATTCTGCGCCACCAAACGTCGAGCAAACGCCATCGAAGACGTGAAGCGACCTCTACCGTCACCGGATGTGACCGATTCTCCTCCCCCGCCCTTTCACTTTAAAATCAACAATGCAGGAGTGAGGCACCAATATCATTAAGATAACGCTGAAGAACATGTTTGGACAAGTTGTTTCGTTATGGAACACAAACATAATTCTGAAATTTGTTGGCTTTGTTTTATGCTGTGAAACCCCAAATTCAAATGGAGTTCTGTAAATTTACGTTCTGTTTTGCTTAATTATGATATTAATACACGCCTTATATATTGAAACATGTTTAACTTCTTTGCTTCTTTTGAATCACGTTCTTCACGTTTACACGTTCATTATGTTCAATCACGTGGTTTATGTTGCGTCACGTGGTTGCTTTGAATCTTGCTACTTATGCTGAAGCTCGTTGTAGACGTAGAATCACGTGGCTTCTAGTTAGGCTAATTAGTGATAATTATTGTTGCTTATATTAAATCTCATTGTTTGTGTAGAATCTCGTTATTTATGTTGAATCATGTCATTTATTTTGAATCTCGTGGTTCATGTTGAATCATGTCATTTATTTTGAATCTCGTGGTTCATGTTGAATCATGTCATTTATTTTGAATCTCGTGGTTCATGTTGAATCACGTTCTTTTGCAGAATCACGTTGATTATGTGGAATCACATTGCTTACGTTCACTGTGGTCAAATCGCGTTTTATGGTGTATTTACATGAATACAGTGTGGTGGTTCCTTCGGTTCATGTAGAATTAGGTCAATGTCATATTGTGCTTTAACGTATTTTTTTTTTATTTTCACATTTTACTCACTTAGTTAAAATAAATTACTATTAACTAAAAGCTTAAAATCGAGGCTGGTAGAAGTTGCCGTCTGAAACATAATTTCTCTAAATATGTATTGTACGCACAGTGCACGGAATGTTCCAAACGACGGCTGGATTTTTGAAACATGAATCACGCACAAGGCTTCTATAATACAGGAACAGACTGTAGTCTTCACAGTAGTTGGAAATTCTGGACTAGTTTATATGGAATGTGTATAGAAAGAACGGCCATTGTTTGTTTGTCTTATGGAATTGATAATAGTTTGAACTGTGTTTGCTTTATTTTTAGAGCCATGTACTTTGACATGTCATTTACAGTGTAGCCTCTTTAAAGCAATACCCTATGGGAGAAGCAAGCTTAAGGTTTTGTTGAGAGGATGTTTCTCTAGAGAGGTTAAATTTACACTCGTTGTTGAAGGAGGTTGTTGTTTAAAGGAGGGCCGCTCTGGAGAGGTTGTACTGTATCTGGCTCTACATGTATAATTGTTACGAATCACACTTTTGAATGGAAAAGATGTAAAGAAAACTTGCATTATTTGTATATTTGTTCCTTCCAGACGCTATTTTCGGGAATAATTAATCCCAAACTCTAGAACAAAACAGTGAAAGATGGTATAAGCGACATTGCGAATGATCAAACCTTAGCTTGCAATCTGTTTGAGTCGATGTTAAAACTTTACAAAAATGTATTGAATTTATAAATTGAATATGCAGATATAAGTGTAGATTTGTATTCTTACACATTTTATAATGAAAATCCCATAGACTGGTTATTGTATCTTACGCTAATCACTAATCCCTCACCGCTGAGAGTTCGAATCCCACCCAAAATCAAATTTTCCATGTGTGGGAGCTATTCAGCTAACTCATGGAAGGCCAGTGGTTCTACCCTGGGATCTTCCTCCACTGTTAAAGAGGGAAAAGTCGCCTAGTGAATCTGGCAATTTGTGCGACGCTAAACCCGAGTTGAAAAAAGAAACGCTGTATGGACGTATGTGCGCTGTGATATTAATGAGCTGTGAAAATTACAATATAGTACTATGTATTGGACACCATAAAACTAGTCGGCAGGTAAAATATTGGGTTGGTCGGGTAACCGGAAACAAACCTCTTTTTAGGCTTAACCACGAATTACTGTGGAAAACTTAAAGATGACTTAAAACGAAATAAGGTCATAAAATTTATCGCGAACATTCAATGTGTTTTACAATCATTAAATTGTTTAATTCATCCGAATTCGAAACCGTAACTGCGACTTGAATTTATGACTTCATCAAAACATGCACGTATTGCCCAGATAGTTTTATGATATATTTCATGCACAATAATACTTTCAGCTTGATTGTTAATATTGTATTGCACTGTTTTAAAAGATATATTTCTTCACATATTGGGTTGTTTTATTTTTTGACATACAACAAGTATTTAAACCCCCGAACATTGTATCAGCATTAAAAAATGTTGGTTTGCGGTTACGCGATAGAAACTTTTTGAACTGGATAGGTAAGCAAACAGTTTTATTAACATTATATGCTGGTATTGAAAACGAAAAACTGTGATGAAGAAAGAAAAAAACTTGTTTTTGGTTCAAATCACTAAATAATGTGGGTCAGGGATTTTGGACGAGTAGGACGTGAACCGACAAACCAACTATCTTAAGTCTGGCCTTGGCTGGCGTATGTTCACCCGCCTTTCGTGATGTTTTGTATGTAAATTACAATGATGTAATTCATCATTAGCGACCTGTCAATGGCACGAAAGTGTCCTCCTGATATTAGCAGACTGAATTCAGTTGTGCTTGTCTTACATCAGTTAAACCAATTTTCAAATTTTCTCGTTTCCAATGCATGAAGATGATAATTTATTCATGAAGAAATATCTTCATAATGAAGTAATGCGCTACGAAGATAGTTCATTAGTGATTGACATGTGGGCCAAAGCTAAGTGACACAAAATCGTCAAACTTAAGGTTACTTTATTCCAAAGACTTTTCTAAATAAACATAACTTATTCGTAGTTTGCAATAACCATACTCTGGTTTAAACAAATCCTTTGTGACTTGTTTAGCTAACGATTACTTCTCATCAGGAGTGAAAAATGTCATAAAATAGACAAAAACACATCTCTAACATAAATGTATGCGCTCCAAATAAAATCAATGCTTTCACCATCTAAAATTCTTCACATGACAGTAATTACGCTCTATATGTTGCACACATGTATATCCATCCGCATTGTATGGTATACTCAAGTTTACAAGCAAGATAACGAAGTTTTTAACTTCTAAATATTTCGTTGCCAAGCAGCAGTAATATTTCTTGAAATGACGTTGTGAACGATGGTTGCCATGGTTTTCAAACACGTGTAATAGTATGTATGTCACGTACACGTGAGGTATTAGATTGGAACGTCTACAGTGTACACTGAACGTAACTTGTCCGGCTTTTTGTACATGTTCATTCAATATGACAAGTGTACATATATTTTAAGTTAGGCAATTGTATATGTATATTCAGCAAGACGATTGTACATGTACATTAAGTTAGGCAATTGTAGATGCATACTAAGTTTGGCTATAGTATATATTATTAAGTTAGACGATTGAGCATGTATATCAAGTTAGGCAATAGTACGTCATCAAGCAATAATTTGTACAGTGTGTCTTGTGACAACGAAGACCAATGCACCATTACTAACAGCATCCATTCATTGTTGTGTTAGAACAGTTTTCGGATCCGTTATGTGGTGAACAAATCAAACAACTCTAGTTGATCATCACTTCATCTACTACATCCAGTACATTCAGGTATAAAGTTTTAATCACAAACTTTATGTAAGTAAATTAACGTTTTATTACCGTTGTCATTATAAACAATAAATTCATATTTAAAGTGGATTATCCGCTTTCTGTTACCTCTGTACTAACAATAATTAATCTTATTTTAACTTCATTGATAAGAATTATATATCATTATCTTATGTAGATAAGTCGGGAATGTTCTTTCAACTGTATAAATTTTGCGTGAAGTTTGTATTCATCCCATTGAAAACCTACTTAGAACATTTCTTAGAAAATTATAACATTTAGAGAATTTGATGAGAGTCGGATGAGAATTGATCAATAAATTTCATCAGATACAACGATATGAATCAAACAATGTTGGGTTGCTGTAACGCGATCCAAACTTTTAACAGTAGGTAGGCAGGCAGGCAGACAGGCAATATTTGTTAGTTAACATTACATACTTGTACCGAAAACAAAATGCTTAGCTAAAATCACTAAATAATTGGGTCAGGGGATTTTGAATGATTCGATTGCGTAACTGCAAAACAATACTTTTTTAAAGATTGGCCTCAATGGTTGTATGTGAAAACTTCTAACAAAAGTTTCAACACGTTTGAATTTTTGCAGTAACTAATTATTACATCATCCGAGTGAGTGAAGAATTGATAAAAGAACTCGCGTGTAGAATTGGTAAAATTGTACATCTGTTTCTCTATAGTACAACAATATAACAAGATACTGTGAATTTGACCATTTTTAATGTATGTTCAAAGCCGATACAGTAAAACCACGATAACGAGACCACCTTCGGGACCCGAAAAATCGGTCGTAATAATGAGGTCGTCACATTATCATTTTAATTTTAAAGGAATTATTGAAAGCCGGTCCGAAAATAAATGGTCGTTACATGGTGGTCGTCAGACAGAGGTGTTCGTCAGACTGAGGTGGTCGTCAGACCGAGGTGGTCGCAATTTGAAGTTTTACTGTACACGATTTAGAAACGGTTTCCAAACTTCTGCGTAATTTATAAGAGGTGTTAGCAAGGAAGCAGGAAAAATAATAAAAATATCATTCACGAAACTCATAAGCGGAAAATTTTATCGTACTACCTTCCTGAGAACTACTGTCCGAAACGAAACAAAATTATTTCTAATCATATGATCTTACAAAGCTAACTGAAACAAGAATTCAGAGTGAGTCATTTCAGATCAATTCATCAATTTATCACGCTTCCGAAATCAAACTATAGATAACACATGTAAAATAATTCGTCTAAGATTAATTTTGTATTTGATACGGAAGACAAATATTCAGATTATTCATAACTTAATTAACGATAGAAAAAGTAGCAAGTCATGGTTCATTCCCCAGTCTGGTGTTTTAATTAAATTATACAGTTCAAGCATGACTGTTTTATAGGATAGAGAAAGTGCAAGTAAATTTTGTTTTCGTTAGGGTTTTGCGCCACACCGACAGCCAGAGTCATTTGGTGGACGAAGGTCTCAGGCGTACACCTGGATCGTCGTAAGCTAGCTGGACAGCTTCCTGCTATGTGCAATGTAGTTACCGTTCGAACTCGGCGAGTGATTACTAGTCAGAGGTCATAACCACACGACCACAGAGGGTCCCTCTAAACTGGAATTGCGAAAATAAACACAAACTCTTTAAACGAACATTTGTGAGCTATTTCTAAACGAGACTTTGAATGATTAATTTCCTTTGATCCTTTACCTCATAATATCGCATTTCCCCCACATCTGTAATAGACGTCTTTTGAAAACATTGTGGCAATGGAAACCATTGTTTGTAACGGGCATTGGCTACTTTTGTCACAATGTTTTTCTCTGTCACACAGACATAACTCAGTTCTCTGAAATAAATTGAATCCTGTTTATATTTTCTTTGAATTAGGAATAGTCCAAACTATGCTTTTAAGGCAAATGGTTTAAAAGAAATAACCATTAAATATATGCCTCAGTATGGCTTTTGAAAGGACTTGTTGTGTCAGTACTGCTCATTCCATCTTCTGTCCATTTTTTTCGTTGCTAGATGTTGTTTGCTGCTGTTGTTTCCATTGATGTTCTTGATACAAGCTAATGACGGACTTTTGTTTAATCATTTTACACGGGATATTTTATATTTTATGTATTTTATGATACGCTCTAAACTTGAACAGAAATATTGAAAGTGAGCCGAAACGCTGACAATCAGCAATATCAGCAATATCAACCTGTTTGATAAACAGGAATTAAAACTGAGTTTGTGTCTGTAACTCTAACTTGGAAATATCCAAGCATTATTATATATTTTATTATATATTGTATTATATATTGTATTACTTTTCGGTGAGCGTTTAATTTGTGATATTTTGAATCACCACTGTTCACAAATTCGGAAGATTTAATATTGTGTACTACAGGCCAACTTTACCGATCCTTTATTATAAACTTGCTGTTTGACTTCTTATCTGTGTAAATAATATTATATGACAAGATAATCCAGCCTGAATCAGACCTGACGTTCCATGGATTAGTATCAGTAAGACCTAACATTATTTCATTTCATGTTAAGATAGACATTGGTTTTAAATATTTCGCGGAATGTTACACCAGAGTCCCATAGCCACCTGACTTAAGTGTATTTGAACGATAAAATATTAAACTGACATTCAAGAGAACATATACTCACGCCGCAATGAGGCTTTTCATAGAACAGTTGAGTTTACTTGAAAGAAACTGCTTTACTGAAGTAAAAAATGCATCATAAAGTCTGTGAACGTGATCTTGTAATAAACTTCTATCTGAAATTGAGATTAACCGCTCGTCATCGATTTATGGAAACATTAAGGATAAGAATAAACCACCTGTTGTTTTGTATAGATCAGTAATGTATTAGATTCTAAACATTTTCTGCACTGTGTTGTACATTTAATCACATTTTATTATGATAAGAATAGACCAATCTTAAACAGTGCACGGTATTAGGATGATTCATGCTTTTAGATAAATGATGTTATCTTTACTTCGGAAAGGTTCATAGTAGGAAACGACGAGATTTGGCCTTTTTATCTATCTTACATGTTGATCTACATTTAGCCGAGTTATGGTTTCATTGACATCTCACTGAAATCAGTTCAAGTTGTGGTTTCGTAGAAATTCGAACTGTAGCTGACTTTTTCCTCACGCGCACTACATATGAAGCCAGTTTAAAGACTTTATTAATAATAGACATTTCATGTGGATGTTATTGAATTAATAAATTGAGTAAATATAACATTTAAGATGTTACATTAATTTCAGTGTGTACAATGTCACTACGGTATTTTTGTAACGGAGGTCAACTCTTTATATTATAATCCTAGCTGATAAAATTGTTTACATTGCAATGCGCATGCGTGGACTTCAAGTGCTCTTGTTGAGTAATTGGTTTTGTTCGACGATAATCAACTACATTTTGTTATCAAAATATATATTGTAAAAAATAGAGTGTAATGTTTTAACAATTATCAAATAGTGTTTAAATTATGTAATTTATTCCGGTTAATCTACTTGTAACGATTAATAACATTAGTTATACAACTGATGGATCGTATTATAAAAATTGTAAATATTACATCGTTCTATCACGGAAATAGTTTTCATCAGAAACGTGAGAATGGATTAATTTGTTAAATGAAAACTAACGTTAAAGTAGAAAGTGAAAGCATATATTTACAATGAAGGGGGTCGTTCATATTGTTGTGCTTGGGAAGGAAAATGTGGGGAAGACAGGTAGGAAATATTAACATAAAACATTCATGTATATTGATTACAATGTTTTGATGAATTAGTTTCAGAGACATAATTCATCATATAATGTTTCCAACAACTGGTGAGGTTATATTTGTAATTTATGAATCAGCTGATGGTGTAATTACAACAAACTTGGAACTTTCACGAGGATTGGTTCCAAAAATTATATATTTAGTTTCAGAAAAATATACATGAAGAACGCCATTTCTTTTCATGTTTTAAAACGACTGTTATTTAACCTAAATTGAACTATACATTCTGTTATCATGTACTCGTAGAACATTTCTGTAACAAATATGTGACCATTTTGCTTTTGGACAACCCTCTTTATTTGCTTTTTCTCAAATATTAAAGAACAATAAGGAGACTCAGTGGTCGAGTGGTTATGGTATCCGACTTGTTATCATTAGCCCCTCACAGCTGTGAGTTCGAATGTGGGAAGCTGTCCAGCTAGCTTACGGGAGGTCAATGGTTTACTCAGGTGTAAGCCTAGGATCTTCATCGACTGTTAAAGCTGGAAAGTCTCCAAATGACACTGGCTGCGACGTTAAACTATAATGAAACAAATTTAAGTACATCACTTGTCTCGTTTGTTCCCGGATGTTTTTAGTCTATTTGTGATAACATATTACTTACCACGATACAAACTCGGGTAATGTAATGTTAGTACGTACCGGTATTTTAATATACAGTAAAACTTTGTTATTTCAAGAGTCAATATCACGAGCACCCGACTTATTTCGAGGAGTTTATAAAGTCCCGTTAATATTTTGGTTATAAGTTGTGTAGTATTTTCACCCAACAAACAAGCACCACGTTTATCTCTAGCATTTAGTCTGTTTCGATGACCCTTCGATATAATATGGTTCTACTGTACTTGTAATCACTCATTAGACTGGATATTTTCCTTGGGTTCCAGTTAATGTCTACATATACACATTGTCGTCCTTAGGGTCACGCTTTTAATATCCATACCATTCGATAATAAATAAAATGTACCTACATTTATCAGGAGTTAATATGCTGAACTTTTGAACTCTATCAGTTAATAAAATCTTATCAATAATTTACAGCTTTCAGGAGGAAAATTCATATTGATACATTAATTTACGTTAAACTGGGTTTTAGTCAAGATGTGCGTACATGTATTTTATAAATGGTGCGATATGACGATATAAACATCGATAGTTAATTATTTCTCTATAATGAATGTTGTGTTAGTTTTCAGATCTTTGGATTTTTTTGTATTTTGACGGATGTGAATACGATGCAATTTCAACCGAATAAAGTTTTTTAAGTTATAAGGCATGAGAGACAATGCATTACATACGTGAAAACAAAGCGATCTTTATTTCATGAACAATATGACGTTATATACAGCATTACGAAAAGACATAGAGTATAGCTCTGGCTGCGACTTGCTCCGAGAGGGCGACGACTGTCGCCCCTAAACCTTCTAAGTGTCATGAGATAAATTCTTAATCTACTTTAAAGAAAGTTTTAGATAAGTGGAAAAAGTATTCAACTAACTCGTTCTCGGCTTTGGAGCGCCAACGAAACGCATAACATTTATTTTCATATTTTTTTCAATGCCAAGGAGATGTAATACCCTCCCGCACCAACCTCACTCGCCGCCTTTGTCCTTGTGACTCCCGACGCCCCTTCTGTATGTCCTTAGTTCCCTTAGAAAAATTGCGCTTGTGAGTAATTCCATTATATAACTTATGTTGGCCAGCTTACATAAACCTCAATTAATAACTCTTTAACAAAAGATAAGACTTCAGTAAACAATGTCTTAGTTCCCTCATAATAAACGATTTCCAGGATTCGGTGAGATTTTACGGAATGTAAATAGATATTTATTATCACCATTTTTACTCATTTGAATCATTACAGTTTGGAAACACCTCGCCCTTTGTTTAAAATCTAACATTTGAGAGAGTTTCTTGTTCTAAATCATTACAGCACAAATGTTTATCTAGATACGACATGAACATTACATCAAACACATGGTACTCCATGTGTGTGGCTGTACCTTCATTAAAGATCAGAAATGTTATCTTATTTAATTTGGCGAATGTCCATTGTTCTGAATCTAACGATAGCAAAGGTTATGATCTCTGATAGTGTTGAATTTATAAAAAAGCATCATAAATATCAAATACGCCTCACTTTCATTTTAATGTGACAAAATACGATTGTTAATCCCTGTAGATAAAGAAAACAGCCGAAAGTCTATCTTAAATACTAAGATGATTTTTAAATTTATCACGCCGATAATATGTTAATAATGACAATGTTGCATTTTTCGTATTAATTAAATCAAATTCTATTTCTCATTTTCAGCTCTTGCTGTGCGCTATTTAACCGGGAGGTACCTCACAGAATATGCGCATGCCCCGGAAATGACGTATGAGCGAACAGTACTTGTAGATGGCAGATCTGTACCATTAAAAATAACAGACATATCAAGAAAGGTTTAGTTACGCTCTCATTTGTTTCATTGCCAGACCAAGTAACTTAACATCAGTTAATTAAAATAAATAGCAACCCCACACATTGAGTATGATGTGTGTTTCGTGGGATTATTTACATTTTAAGAATAAAGATGGCACTGTGTGAATCCTCGTGTTTAAACACTTGCTGTAAAGTTTGTTTAACTTTGTACACTTGTATTGGTTCGACCTGATTCACCTTGACATTGTCGTTTCACTGTTTCTCTAGATTTTTTTTCAAATTCTTGATAATTCTTTTTTTATAATAGCAATTATAAAAAAACTTTACGCGCGTCCAGTGCATGTACTTTTGTGCTGTGGTTATTCATGAAAATATCTGCATAAGTCGTATTACACATAAATAGTTACCACAAATATTTGTATAGTTTGATAACAATAAATTATCAGTATCGGTTTCCAGTTCAATCTAGGTTCTTTTAAATGATATCATCTCTGTAATGTGTTGATTTGAAAGCCACCCAATTTACTTCCGGTAGAGCCTCCGGTGCGACCCCTTCTTAAAATACACCAATATATAAATAAATGAACAGAAATATGCGCATACATGTACACATGACAAACACATAAACAACTTAATGGAGAATACGACTGTCAATAAAGGTCGCATTTTGTCTCTTTCACAAGGGTGGCTTTTGTTCACAGGTTTTACTGTAATCATTTATTGTCTGTCGTACTTGTATCAACTTTATTAAGAATCTGGCTAACACTTAATTTGTATGTGTGTGAGTGATTAAAGTAAATTGTGTAAAGCGCTTCTGTGTGTGTATTGTTTCATTGTCAAGTTGGCTGTATGCACAACAAGCATTACGTCATCAAAAAGATGTCACGTGACGTTTTATTGCTTCTATACGTATATACTAATAACAAGGGTATAGTCGCCTTTCCTCAGGTACGTTGCCCCCATGCTACCCTATCTGAATATGAGTTATCAATATACTATTAATGGATCTTCACTTTTCATTTTCTGTTGATGAACCTCTATAATGTGAACGGAAATTTATTGTTAACTACAATTTAACTACTATATATTAATAATGAATATCATTTTAGAGATAAGGTATCGGATAATACTGTCCTGTATGTGACTTAAATGTATGCTTGAAGTTGTTTATTTTTGTAGGGATATTATCATTTTATTAATGTTAAAAGTTAAATAGAAAATCTCGTGCTAAAATGAACTATGATCAAATGCACGCCTGTTACATGCAACTCCCGTTATTTAAATAGACGTTCTCCCCATGCGCGAATATAACACAGTTTTGTTTTAAATGATCTGACTAGTGTTGTATCACTAGAAAATGAAAGAATGCCGCAATCTCATAAAATTAATATTTATCGAACAACACCCATAACATCAAGTATGTTAAATAAGCAAGTGGCATGTTTTCTCGCTGGGTCATAGCATACCCTGTGTATTTCAGGGTAGTTCTGAGTGCTAATTGTTGATATTAAATTGTTTGGCTCTACGTCTTGGACTAGCCTAGTTTATCATCCAAGACACAAATAAATCAGATATGATAAAGTGTGTTTCATTTCTCTAGAGGAATATTTATGAGGGTTAGATGTTATTTTGCCCGATAATATTCAAAGAAAACTTACCAAGAAATAAAAACATGAGTGGCAAGATAAATATTTATTGTTTATAAGACTGGCTGAAGTCAATCATTACAGAATATATTGACTTCCTATGTTGAATTTAATGCTTTACTTTCCTTAACAGATCCTCCTGTCTTTGTATCAATATTGAACACAACAAGAACATGAATGTTGCACCCATCATTTTTATGATTACAATTGTTTTGTCGCAAAGAATAAGAACTTCCCACTGAATATAGAAAAAGTAGAACCACATTACGGTGTTTCATATACGTCACTACTTTATACAGCAAAGTCAGATAAACATGATAGCATATGGTAAACCGGCCACGTGATTTCATTATGATATAAAATTTATTATTTGTACATATTTCAGAATATTGAACAGAAATCAATGAACAAAGAATTCCTGAATAAAGTCGACGGTATAGTTGTTGTGTATGCAATTAATGACAGACATAGTTTTGATTTTGCTGAGGGTATATGTAATTGGTTGAGACGAGAAAAGAAGCCACCATCACACGTACCCGTGGTGTTGCTAGGCAACAAATCTGATCTAAGCCACATCAGGTATGTGAATTATAGTCAATTATTTCTTGACCAAATATAAATCAGGATTGTTGATTTTTTATCTAAAATCACGTTTCTTATTTGATAGCTACAAATCTATGATTACTAGAGTCTATGTTATAAGGTTGTAATTAATTTCCAAAGTAACACAGCACGACTTGTATTCATTAAAAAATCATCAATTTTAATCTTAATATGATTTGTATTCAAAACAGGACTAAGTTCTTCAATTGCAATATTGAAAATCGGTTAATCTGTCGGAAAAGGTCTTACAGATGCCATTTATACGCTGTTGACTGATAGCTTTTATTTCTGTGTATTTGTTTCATTTGGAGTGAAATGTCGCTATATTGTTATGAAATAAATGTTTTACCGCATGATTCAAGATTCAAATCTATATTGATCACATAATTGTCTTATCAAGAATTAAACTTACGAACAGCACCAGCCATCAAAATGATTCAAATTTATAATACAGCAGACCTCCTAACGTACGGAGCTTATCATCCAGAGAAAGTCTCTACAACAATTCTAAACTGATGTTTGAGAAAGTATGGGTGGTGTTAATGAAGACTATTGCGCAAAAAGTTTTAAAGATGAAAGGAAATCATCAGGCGGTTGAGGAAAGATTTTGTCTTAATTGAGTTGTATAAAAATTCTCATAAATGTACCAGATAAACCGCTATGTCTGTCTACAGCTGATATTTTATCATATTGTGGCCAGAAAAACTAGTTGTGTTTTCGGTTAGGTTACCCGACGCGCCGTATTGTTTGCAGTGACCCTAAAATTTCCAACAGCAAAATCCAAAAAATTGTGTCCAAAGTTGATGTTATGTAAGTATATGAATCATGCCAAAGAAGTACGAAAGATGCACTGAGAAAAAAGTAGATTTTTTTCACCTGCCCATCCTTTTTTTCACCAAGTAACCGGAAACACGGCTAGTTTTTTGCTTGCCTAACAAGATATAAAATACCTATTAAAAAGATAATGTTGTTTTATAGATGTGTTAATTCACAAAAAGTGGATGACTTACAATGGCGGAATGACAGTTACCTAGCAACAGAATGTTCAGCTTCGACCGAAACTGTGGAAATAACCAAAGTGTTTAATGTTCTTATCAGCAAAGTAAGTGACTTACACGAAATTCCACTTGACGTTGGTGTGTGTAATTATTACCTATAATTGATTTCAATATCAATATACTGTAGCATTAATGGCTCTCCCCACCTGTTCCTTTTATCAGAATATGAATTTTACCAAATTACCAATTATTAAGATTCATGATACACACAGAAATCTGAACTAATTGTCCGCTTGTCGTGTTGTAAATGTTGTAAATATTTAAGAGCTATATCTATAACGTGATGTTTATAATGAACATGAACAATGTTAAGCCAATGAAAAATTTGAATTGATTTATTTGTGATATATTTACATATTTGTGATATATTTACATATTTGTGATATATTTACTTATTCGTGATATATTGTGTTGTTGTCCGTGACATTACTGGTGTTATTCGTCCATTTTCTTTGTTTCACTTTTATAACAAACCTGGAAGTCTATACTGAGGATACTATAATCCAACATGGCGAAGTATCCGTTACAATACATTAAAAAATCCACATCGCACCCGCTGGCACCACGAACACATGAAGCATTTAATTAACATTTTAAACTTTTATAAATATCAGCTTTTCATCGATAAATTTCTATACAAACAATAAACCAAACATTAGAGAAATAGAGATTGTGAACCCATCGCCTTAAACATGGTAACATTATCATAAAGCGAACATTTATTCTGACAAAACACAAATGGTGTAACATGAAAGCATTCCGTTATCTGCTTTGTGAAACTTCCTGTTACCAGTGCAAACAGCGCAGTGCTGACGTGGGTGTTTGCACAAAACAACATACAGTCTAGACCTGCGTTTGTGGCCACCATCGAATAAAGGCTACCCAGGGAATAAAGGCCATTCTATGAAAAACCATTATTGATTAATTAGAAGAAACTGGTCTCGGAATAAAGCCACCTGTCAATGAAGGCCACAATTTGTCTTTCCCAATGATGGCCTTTTTCACAGGTTTGAGTGTACTTTAATACGATAAAAAGATACCAAGATCCCTCTATCATTTTCCCTTTTAATATGATGTCGGTAGGTCGGCAATCTTTATTTTTACGAAAATGGTCAAAATAAGAAATGAGTTAGGTGCAAATAGGCGCAAAGAAGAAATGGTAAACTTAATATCATGTGTATTGTATGAGAAAAGTAGAAGAAAGCCTTATTTTGGCTGAACATTCAGATTTTGATTACCGTATTTTACAGATATTGGAGCGACGTGACAATTCTACATTAAGGCCATCACGGAAACTCTCACAAAATCCTCTCGGGTCACCTAAAGTTATACGAGCATCTATAAAAAGACGGTTTAGTGTTTTCACGCGAGAGCGAACTTCAACTATGTGATACAACGTGACGTGTAAACGTGACGTCATATGACGTCATCGAAACCTCAAAGTGCGTTAAAAATTGTGAAATTGATAAGAAATGGGAAAATATAAGAAGCCAACTGTAGATTGTGGATACTACAAGTATATAAAACTAATATTGATCTTTTGGTGGAACAAGTGATGTGAAGTAGTTACTTGTCAATGGCTTTATTTTTTCTGGGATATTCATCCTTCAGTGACTCAGACTCGATGACTTGTCCATAACATCTTGAAGAAATGACAAGTTGTGACATTGTGCGTTTTAGGACATTTTGTTGGGGGGGGGGGGTATGAAATCTCTGTAATGGCATGAGTGTTTACGCCAAAACAAACCTACAGAGTGCATTCTTGACAGTTGTCACGTACGGGATGTCCTTAATAGACCGTCTACTAGTTTGTCTATTAAAACAATAAAATGCTGAGATCGATTTCCCCACTCAGTCTAAATTTCTCGCACGGAAGTTTTAAAATATTATACTGTAAAACCTCAAATACGACCACTTTGCTATAACGACCACTTATTTTTATTCAATAACTCCCATAAAATTCAACTTGATGATGACATCACCTCAGTATTACGACCGTTTTTTCCGGTCCTGAAGACGGCCTCATTATCGAGGTTTTACTGTATTTTCTCGCGACGGATTGGAAACAACATGATATGCGACTGATCCCTTTGTTTTCATATTTTTAAAACATGTACAATATACCGTAAAATGTACCTATCTGTCAAACAACTACAAGCATTATTGAAACGTAGATTTCGAAAAAGATTTTTTGGTAAAATCGAGTGTTGCTTATAAATATGTATTTATTGATGCTTGTAAAAGATTGATAGATTTGATTTCGTATTCATTAACTAAACTTCGTACAGGAAATCATTTAGAGTACCGGTGCTGGAAACCGGTGATGATTTCAACGTGTTAATATAATGTGGTACATGATAGAACCATGGTCACGTATTGACTACGTGATATTCTACATGAGACATTCATTCATTCATCATTTACATTCTGGTTTGTTGAAACAAGTACAGTCAAACCTGTGTTTGAGGTCACCTCGGAATAAAGACCACCCCGTGAATAAAGGTTTTTGGAAAACCGCCACTGATTATTTAGAACAAACTGACCTCCGAATAAAGACCATTTGTCGATAAAGACCAGATTTTGTCTTTCCCAAGGGTGACTTTTGTTCACAGGTTTGACTGTACTGTTATTTGTTGTTAAGCTACTTATGAAATTTGAATACATATGTCATACTTATAATTTTGACCTATTCACTTGTATTCTTTTTTGTGAACCCTACGGACACAAGGAATAGAAAATGAAAACCATTCACAAGGAGAATGAGAATCCGTGAATACTCCCAAATTCTTACTCTACTGCAGTTGGCGCAACAATAGGGGTGTTCATATTCACAAAGAGTTTAGCACCGTTCATCAACAGTTTCCTGTTATACTATGAGAAGGTGACCAACGCGGGCTTTTGGATTGCTTACAAAAATCAGCTTGTCCGTGCACACATATACATCTGATGAAACTATTAATTTACTGGCTGAATTGACGTTGCGGGTCTCAAAGACGCTTTGAACTTACTCGACCGACACTACAGTGCAACCTCTCCAAAGCAACACCCTTTTTGGAGAAGAAAAGATATATTTTAGTTGAGAGGTTGTTGCTCGAGAGATGCTAAATTAATAGTTAAATCGTACAGTAGGAAAATCATGCTGTTGTAAATAGGAGGTTGTTGCTAAAGAGAGGGCCGCTCTGGAGGGGTTGCACTGTATTGTTGGTACCGACCCTAAAGCGTCCAACTGAAAAGTACGAAAGAAGTATTTAGAAAAAAGAATCAGAAAAAATAAAAGTTTTGCGACATTCATATATGTTTGGTCAGGTAACCGTCGGCCGTGGTCCAGTGGTCAGTGCGCTGGATTTGTAACCTGTAGACGGCAGGCCATACCTTTGTATGACAAAAGTCGATTTTCTTCCATACGTGGAGGGGCAAGTTAGTACTGGTTAGAATACAGTCCAGGAAAACAGGTTAGGTATACCGGTCACCGTATAGAAAAACGGCGTTAAACCCCAGTGACATAAAAGTCACATAAAATAATAAAAGCAAGGTAACACGACTACTGTTTGGCCTTAACACTGAACAAGTTAGCATAAACAAATTACAGAACACGAATTTGTTATGATATATAATCTAATCATTATCAGACCGTGATGACATGCCGCAATTCTTACACCTGTTCGGAGACCATAACACAGAAAACATTAGATGTTCTGAGTTTATTTTCCCACCGTACAATTCTCAATTATCAGCACTCGGAATTGTGCCATCTTCTTGTCTATCATACAATTTTTTCGGTCCACGATTAAATATTTCCCATCACCCGAGTGTATAAATACATGATTGATAATAAATATGTATGGAATGGTAATTACGTGGATTGTAAAAATGGTACAGCATTCCTTTTCTTAAGTGGGCTTCTACCCCCCACCCCACCAACACCCTCCCTACCATGAATATCTTGCAGTCTCCCAAACAACAAAATCTGACCTGGATTTCACTCATAGCAGCAAGTGTTGCCACTGCGTTTACTTGAATGTTAGTCAAGAAAGGGAATGCTGTCAATGAAACAATGTGACCCGGACAAGATCTTAGACCAAAATTTCTTAAAGCGAGAATAAATAAAAAAATAATAAAATCACTGTGCGGACTTCATAGGTCTGAACTATACCCTAAGCCGTTCTTATGCATTTTGTGAAGTTCGATTTAAAAATTAATATATTGCATTCAAGGTTTTGATTCTTTAATTTCATTCGTCGAATTCTATCTAAAAATATCTCAATGATTGATTGAACTTGAGGAACGTGGAAAGGTCATCAAGTATTAGTGAGTAATGAGACGATAGATAACGTAATGAAATACTTGAGGTAAATGGGTTTCATTAGCAATAACCAAGATACATGTACCGCATACAGGGCTTGAAAACGGTAGAGCCATCTTCGCGATGTTTCTTTTATTTGTAATTCAGTAATAAGTTCAGCTGGAATAATACCAAGTAACGTAAAAGACTTCATTTGCTGGCTAACATCACGGAAACTATCCTTATCAAATCTCTTAAATTATGCTGTACGAATAAAGCTGAAATATTCAAATGTTCTACAGTGCAAAAGCAAGCGATACAATGACGTTACCAATGTGATTTTCGGCCAAAATATTAGTTCTAACGCCATCCCCAAGACGACGCGGAATTCCTCATGGAATTGATAGACTGCATGTAATTGTTTTGAGGTGTTCCAGCTTTAACATTTCTTGATGAATTTACTGGAACATTTGTCCCTGGAGGGCCTGGCATGGTTCGCCTGGCCATGCCTGGATTTATTTTGCTCTGACCTCTTTCTTGTATTAAATTAGACATCGGTATCATTCGTATATTTCCGGAAACACTCGATAATGTAGGATTATTTTCCATTGTTGTCATCATATTTTGGATATTGTTTGCTAAATTCCGGACATGTAACATTCTATCTTCATTCATCATATTTCTGCTTGTTAATGTTCTAGGAATAGGCCCACCCCTAGTCATTGCCATCATCGGCATATTTCGGATATTTCCGTCTAAGTTAGGAACGAGAGCGTCCCTGTTTGTAACCATTTGTTGCATATTTCTCATACTATCGGCAGGAGTTTGAAATGCGTTTAAGGTCATTGCACGCATTTCTTGTAAATTCGAATTCAAATTAGGAACCAAATCGTTTCTATTCATCGCTATCATCGGCATATTTCGGATATTTTCGGCTAAATTCGAAAACCTAGCAACGTCGACTCTGTTAGCACCCATGATGTCAACTAAATCTTGTGACGTCATATTCATCATATTCATTAACACTGACATCATCATCATCATAAGAGCTGATTCACCAGTCGCTGATGGAAGGACAGATTCACTGGGTCTTTCGAAGTTCGCCTCCACAACCCGATCGTTCAGAGGTTGTGTTGTACGGTAATTACCGAACCGGGAATTGAAATCTCCACGAGACTGTAAACCAGTCAACTGAAACCACTGAAAATATAAAAGAAACCAAGTCTGACTATCTCTTAAAACTCATTCAGATCGAAAAATTAAAATGGTGAGAAATGGACCCGGACGGGATTCGAGCTCACAGCGGTGAGGAGCTAGTGATTACAAGTCAGAGACCATAACCACTTGACCACGGAGCCCACCCCCCCCCCCCCTCCGCTAAGACCTGACATAGTTATGAAACATTCTGTCTGGCAGATATAATTTCTGCTTTATAAAAACGGTCCAATTCTATATGTAAAGATATACAACATATTGCGTGTATACATATTAATGTATCTATCTATGTAACTATCACTTTATTATAGAAGTAACAAGTCCGAAATAAGCTAAGAAATCCATTCTATCATTGTCGTTACTGAAGTAGACAAAGTCAGGTATTAAATGATAAGAAAAATGTGAGTTAAACTCTCGGACCACAAAAATCTTATCATGTTGTATGTTGCCTGTGTTGTTTTGTGTCTTAATGAGTATTTTTGGTGAAATGTAAAATTTTGTAGTCCCTGTCGAAAAGGTCGGAATAAGAGCACGTGAAACATTATTTTCTTCTTTCTTTTCTGTCAATTACGAACCACTTAACCTATTAATCGGCATTCTTTATAATTGTATGTCAGTCAATGTTTAGTCTTCAACAAAATATAGATGCACTCATAAATAAACCTAAAAAATAATCAGATCAGAATGTTTCAGCTTTGTTTAGACTAGAAGGTAACTTAATTAAATATTTTTATTTCAGTTTCGCTAGTAAATCGGTACCCGAAGGGTGTCGTCAGCGCAAAGCTTTACTTCATGGATAAAAACATTTACTTTTTCTGCCTGCAGACGTTAAACATCATAATAAATAGTCAAGTATTTTGGAATGTTATTGTTTTTTTTTTGTCTTTCTTTAACTTTTTATGTATTTATTTTAATTTGCCGTGCGTGTGGCTTTGGAATAGTCTTTACTGACAAGTGTCTAAATGCTGTCTCCCCATTGGTCAATTATAACGATTAAAAACAATCAATCAACACATCTCTACTAAAATATCTCGGCTGTACAACCAACGTCTTACAAATTTGTAACAGATTAACACGCATAGCTGATAAGTATAAGTTGGGAGTCCAGTGTTAATATGCTCACCCAGGTGGGAGTATCCTGGAGACGAGGGTGAACTAATTCCGTACACACTGGGTGTACCGTAAATTTTCATCCATACAAACTAGACGGCCTCATTTAACTATCGATAATTGATGACGTCATACGAATGTCTCTTTAAACTATCAGATTTATTAGTGTTTGTCCTACATTTTAAGCCAATCAGATGGCTCTGTTCCGAACAATTTTCTAGACAAACTCTAACCAATTCTTAGCGATGGGATGTTTTCGGAATTTAGACAGGGAGTCAATATAAGAAGGCTATCACTTTGGCAGACTATGCGGATGTATTTATATTATAGTTAAACTATGCCGATTAGTTAGGAATCTGATTCATTATATATAGATATAGAAGAGGTATTAACTAGTTTATGTGTTTATATTATATAATTACATAACATTGTACAAGTACATGAATTCGCTTTGGATGGATGAAACCCAACATTGTAATTTCCGGTTTGAGCAGACGACACTTTATAAATGCACGCAGCGCTTCCAATTTCTTTTGATCGTTGTTTGTTTTCAGTATGTTATCTTTATTTGTTGTGCTACGGTTTATAAATAAGTCAAACGACTCGACAAATTCTTTTCCAGTAATGTTTTCATCGCTTCCGGCGAGATCACTTCATTTTATGATTTACCGCGTGCTTGATGAGATTAAATGTGAATACAAACGAAATTAGTTCAAGTTATATGTGAGCTAATTTGTATATAGTCTGACTTGAACTCTGATTATAAGAGTTAGATTTTTACGAGCTGTTTCAAGTAAGCGATATCATCATTGGGGAGTAGGAAAGTGTAAAATGTAGATATTTTCACACAGTTAATATCATTCAACCACCTACATGTAACAATATTAATCTAGTTGAGATGAGTATACGTATGTAAAATATCTACATAAATGACGTCTATTTTGCGATGTACGCTAAGACTATATGTACTTTTATGTAGTTTTCATGTGATTTCTTGAAAAAAAAACTATTTTAGGACAAATTATTGAATAAGAGTGTTAATTTGTACAATTTGTGAGCTGAAAATCTCAAGAGTTCTTATAGACATCTGTATCTTCTGTCCTACATTGATTCATATAAGCAACAACTTCGAATCACTATCGAGTTTAAATAAAAATCTATTGAAAATTACCGTCCCAGTGATCTTGTAAGTTAAGAAACGGGTCACGTGATATCAACATGCATACAAGACGTCATTCGCGGTCCAGAGCGATAAGACCTTCAGTATGTAAAAATGCGTTCATGTATATGTATCAGAATTTTAACACGGTATTAATGTTTTAAAAAGTGTCACCTGGTAAGCTTGATATTTTATACTTCATCCTGCATATCATAAAATACCATATTAGATTTGACAATAGACAATTTAAACATTCATATTGATATTTTAGGTCTATTTTTAGGAAAGCAAGAACATGTGCATATTTGTTTATTTTTATGTGACATTGTCACGAGGGTTTAACACCGTTTTTTCAACCTTTTTTCAGTTATATAGAGCGACTGGTTCACCTAACCAGTTTTCCTGGACTGTATATTAACCAGTACTGACTTACCCTTCCAGAAGGAGCCGGCAAATTCTCCGCATATGGAGGAAAATCGATATTTTTGTCAAATTTTCAACAGTGGTATGACCTGCCGCGACTGGGATTTGAAACTGGATCTTCGGGTTACAAGTCCAGCGCACTTACCACTGGACCAGGGTCGCGGCCTAGTATGCGCATAGCTACCGTGCAAAATAAGCAAAGCTTTTAAGCTTTTTTACAAAAACGACTTACTGCTCGTTCAGTAACGGTCAGTGGGTCTTTCAAGATAATCCAGCGAACGGATTCATGACATGTGGGCGTGGTGGTACTTCCTGGGTAGGTATAAAACTCACACGATCTGTTGAAAAATATGGTTAGATCTACTTCCGTTGTATGGTTGTATTCTGAAATACGAGAACACATCAATCATGCCTATACATTGTTGATAAACGCTGGTAGTCATTGTTTTCAGAATGGTTTATACGCGTACATTACTTATGCCTTTGAAATCTGGTTCGTTTGGAAATTGACGACTAGTTGATACAATCATATACGAAAATACGGTCTTGAATGAGCAATTTGGGGTTGAAATAGTGCCAATTGATATATTTTTATGGTGGCGTATTTCTGCATAAGATAATCAGAATGTTTTCGCGAAAATCTACCATATTTTCATGAAAAACAAAGACATTTTCACGAAAATTCAATAACTTTTCATGATAAGATTTCTTCACCAGATAGTAAATGTACTTATTAACTGGACGGTAAAATATTTTCGTGAAAATAAAATATTTTTTCACGAAAACTAAAAAAAAATCACGAAAATTAACTAGCTAAGTGTATGCCACCATACTTTTCCAATAACAATGTTTTACTTACGGTAAGGAAATATCTGTGGAATATTAGTTTCAAGAAATTCTGAGAATCTGGATGTTTCTATGGTTCCTGACATCATCATTGGAAGTTTCTGTGAAGAGAGATCTATCATACAGGTAAATAATAAGACATAAGTCAGTATGGAGTTATCCCCCGTACGTAAAACAGCGTCATATTCAGATGAGTCTGACAATGGTCAATATGAGAAGGCCGTTACAGAACATAGAAAATTAGACATAGTCATACCTGTGTTTGCGGCCAACTCCGAATAAAGGCCAGACTGTGAATAAATGCCATTCTTTGAAAAAGCGTCACTGATTCTATAGAACAAACTGACCTCCGAGTAAAGGCCATCTGTCAATAAAGGTCATATTTTGTCATTCTCAAGGGTGGCCTTTGTTCACAGGCTTGACTGTAACAGTATATACATCATACTCACAACCCAGAAACACATTAGAAGAGACAATAAAACACAAACTTCATTAATATTGAAGTGTTCAGAGTAGATTTTTATTGCCGTGTTTTCCAAACATTGCAATGTAGTATTTTAATTTTAATGAAGTCATCATAAACTATTCACCCATTTAGGAAGGGATTCACTACGAGTTTTCAAATGTTACTTTTATTTTAATAATATATTTTATTTACGTTATCTAACAAATAACACACAAAGCGAAATTCTGTTAAGCAGCAAAATTCACGACAATATTACGTGACATACAGAGATGGGGCTTAATACAAAGATTTTGATGCGATTCATATCATACATCTCGTTGTGTATATAAATACTCGAAAATACCATTAAAGTTTGTGTATACATGTATTTTCAAAACTTTCTCAGCCAGCTGATATTGTAACTATTTAGAAGGTAAGTTTGCCTTGGTTACCTGTATTAACATAACAATGACAACAACACCATCCGCCTTATCATCAGCTTCCTCCAGATTCCGGTATTTACTGTTGTAGAACACAAAATGTAGCTGAAAATTGAAAACTATCAGGTTAAAATGAGCAAATATCGTTTCAATAAATATTAACGGAACGACAGCTAATTTTACAGGTTGTATGTGTCGCACGCCATTTTGATATTTTAAGTACTAGCAGCGTGCAATTAAGCATACAAAAGATGACATTTTTATCAAATAAAAAGTGGAACCTAAAATTTGAAATATCTTTTATGATATTGAGTCTGTTGTACAAATCTATATCACGTGATTAATACCGTTAAAATTTTCAAAAGTTTGTTCATGCATCTAGATAACTTTGCGTTTCCATTTGATATCAAAATATACCGCGACACGTATAGGCTCTACATTTATTAGATGTAACACAAAGATTCAGGTTTATCTGTCATGCTTAATGAATGCAGTTCAAAATATTATCAGTGTCCGTAATGATTCATACATTCTCATAGGTAAATTGTCTTTTCATTTCTGAGTCAGGATTTTCTTTGAACTTTTTTCACTGTAAATCTACAATTTACGAGGTATAAAGAAATCTCAACATGGCTGGAACACGGACGTGACGAGAGCATCAGGTGCAGATATGTATAGAAACATTATTCAAGTGTTAACATTAAGCTAAATATAGTCTTAAACCGTTAAATAATTCTCCTAAGATACAGACGATTGAAAAAAAGTAATGTCTCCTTCCTCGAAATAACTACTTTAGTGCGTACGCAAATAAATCGGAAATAACCCTATCTAGTACGGTGCTGTATGTTATATGTACATATATTCACGTATCTTACCTCCCCCTCAAATCTTAGACCATCTATTGTATGCTCAGATCCCGCCGACATTATACCGCTTCCTCTAAATCTTCGTCCCTACAAGTACAATAGAAATATATAATAAAGTATACAATACTACTACGCGTACTGTGATGACACAATAAAGGAAATGGTTAAGTGTCTGCGGACAGACGGACGGACGACAGCGACAGTATGGGGTAATTCCCATTGATTTCACATTTAAGGTTTTTACCCTACAAGAGAGATTTTCTAACCCTAACAAATAAAAATTAACCTCGCAATGATAGTTTGTACGGAAAGAACCCCATAATGTCAATCTGTACGGTTACCCTAACACCCTAATGTATCCCTCGTTTTTACGGACGGTCGGACGGGCGGAGAAAAGCAAAAAATAAAACAGTTAATGAATATTTAAGTAAATAAACAATTCAATAAGTGCAAAAGGTAAAATTCTATTAATTAAATGTGAATGTTTGTACATAGTTTTAAGTTTTCACAATTTCTGTTATATGAATATTAATTTAATTAGCATCAATTTTATCAGGGGGGGGAGAGATCGTAACAAATGTAGATCAACACATTTGTACATTGTGTGTACAGTAAAACCCATGAAAACTAAAGACCTTCCGGACTGGGCCAAAAGTCTGATTTCTCAGATTTCCAGTCTATTTAATTATAGAAGGGGAAAAAAATGGGACTTGAAAAATCATTCAGTTTTCAGAGAATTCCGGTTTTCAAGGAGTCCGGTTTTCATGGATTTTACTGTAATATCACATAGATAAACAAAAAAAACTGTAATAACTATCTCTAAACTAAAACAATCAGAGCTAAATTGTTACCTGAAGTTCAAAGTTTCGACCTGATACTCCACCATAATGTAAATGAAAGTCGTGCATCTTATACGTCCCATCTCTGTACGGCACATTCGTGATCTGTAGCATCATCTCGCTCTCTGGTTCAAACTCTGCTGAATGACCTGATAACAAACGTTTAATCCGAATTCATTTCATACCATTTACTTAGAATTTTACAATTTTGTTAAATATAATTATTAAGGAATTTTAATATTATCTTTTAAAATGTTGGTTTCACGCGAAACAACCTCACAACAGTGAGTAAGTAAAATTATATGATTGTACTGAAACGAAAACCTGGAACCAAATTTTGTCTAAATGGCTAAAAATATTTTGGGTCGTGGGATTTTTAATGAGTCTGTCGCGTAATTCAAAGTCAACATTTTTGTTCAGGATGGCTTTATGTAAATACATTGTATATATTGAAATTAACGAATATGCATAACAACCAGTTCATTGTATTTTTTCGTGAATAAACCCCAATATTTTTTATCAATAAAGCCTATATTTGTTCACATTCATAAATTATCACTTGAACTCCTTCGATCAAAATACAGTCAATACCTTAAATGCGTCAAAGGTGATCAATTTTAAATTGATATTTTTATTCGACCACAGCTCCATAAATATTAATCGTGTCCTGTTCGAATAATTTACATAAGCGCTGGGGATGTCCATTGTGCGTCAATGTACCAACGGTAAAAATCAGATAATTAGCGCTCTTGAATATTCATTGATGAAAGAAAAAAACGCTTTATAAATATCGTATGTAATAATAATAATGTTGGTAAGATACCAATAAATAAACTCGACAATTACAAAATGTAGATATAACAAGAGCACACTTGACTGTGCGCACGTTTTTGTGAATGAGGGTTGTCCAATCGCTGAGAAAAGTATAAAACACTGCAAATATATAAATTACTTATACATGTAAAATTATTAATTTAAAAAAATAATATACTTTATACGTTTTATGAAATATACAAACCATTATTCTTGAGGGTCCCAGAGAGAAGATTATTGGAGTAAATTAAACGTGGACATCGACAGGATACGCCATAACGTACCTGGTTCAGCTGAATATCAACCGGTGATTGATGGAGTCCAGCACAGTCTGTGCTGTAAGTCCGGGGCCAGTTGTACACCCCTGAATGTATAACATAACCAGTGACCATATATTTTGGTTCCATGGGCATTCAAAACTTAGCTGTACTGAACGTTTTTTTTTTATTCTTATGTTATAATAAAAAATGAATGATTCAATAAGAAATTGAATGTTAAACTGGCGCACACTTTACAATAAGTGGAATGAAAAAGATAGGGACGAAAAGATGAGGTAATTGTAGTTATACGGTTTGCATTCAAAGATATTCTTCTTTCTTGCGAAACAAATAATAAACAAATGTGAACACGTATGTCGAATGACAATTTGGCAACAAATTCCGCGTCATATAATTATTATCCTAGGTGGTTTTCATAAATTATCTGAAAATGTACGATAATGAAAATTGAAAATTCTTTAACTATTATACTAAATGTGAACATGACAATTTGTGCTTGTTCTAGACTATTTTTATTAGTCTTGTTTTGGTTTAAATCAATGACTAGTCTAGGTTTAAAAGTATGAATATATGCATAAAAGACACACTGGTAGACTTACCAAGCATATTAGTAGGATCTGGATCATAATTGAATCTAGTCTGACTGTCAACTATCCACTGGTACAAAGTACTACACAGAATTCCATTCAGATTTACAAGTATAAGGTAACAAATAGGCAAAAGTCCAAACAATGGCAACCGCCTGGAATGAAAACGATAAAATATACCATTGCTTTGAGGACTGGAATTGTTGCGGTGGAATTGGAGAAGCGCTTGTGTGATCCATGCGTGCTGCGTTTTTGCGATACCCTCAACTTTTTATAAAATTGAGAATGTTTTATTATGTCTATATTGCTTGTTTGATAGTATAGGTTATATAAGACATAAAAATGAAGTGTGTCACAGTGTCAAGTCTGAATAATTTTCATTCAGCTTTTGGTTGCTTAATTTCAAAATAATACACACTTGGGAACATAAAAACGTAGTTTTCAGAAAATCAAACATTTGATATTTTGATTATCTTGTGTATTGTATAGTTCAGCGATTAAAAGCTGCGCTATTTAGCCGTATTCTATTTAATCAGTTGACTAGTGTAAAATTGTACAATGGTTAGACCATTACTAGAATATATAGAATTTTATGGCGTTACGATGTTTTATGATTAGAACTGCATTTCTGATTGCGTGGCACGTGATCAACGACGTTAATCTCAACAGAATGAAAGTAAACATGAAGGGCTTCCTGGGCCCGAAGTTATAAAATTTAAGAACAGTCGCCGAGCTCAAATCTCAATTCCGTTCTGTAAGTAATATGGTTGAAATGATAGAGATAATAATCGTTTAAATACGTATTCAGGTTAATTATGCTGTCAGAATAATGTATCAATAATAGCATTATTGTCCGATCATAATTAATTGTGAACATTAAAAGACAAGATATGAGATTTGAGCTTGAAGACCAATCTCAAGTTTTGTAACCTCGGGTCTTGTTCTGAGGTAAGGGGCTGGACCCCTTAACCTACAAAACGAGGATATCCTACCAGGATCGTTATTCTACCATGCGACATGAGGGGCCGTAAACGTAATGCAGTGGTTAGTGCGCTGGACTTGTAACCCTGCGATCCTAGTTCAAATCCCGGTTGCGGCAGGTCATACCCTTCTATGAAAATTTGACATAAATGTCGAGAAGCTGCCGGCTCCTTTTAAAATGGTAAGTTAAAACTGGTTAGTATACAGCCCAGGAAAACTGGTTTGGTGAACCTGCCACAGTTGATAACTGAAAAGTTGTTGAAAAACGGCGTTAAACCCCGTAGAATAAGATAATGAGACTTGAATAATTTGTGTGATTTTGTTGATTATTTAGGAGCTAGTCCCGATTAAATAAACATAATGCCTAACATCCATAAGATGCGCATAACGCCGAATAATCCGGTGAAGATTTTTACGAGGTCAAACCTTCAAGATGGTGCAAAATACAAAAGGGGGCCATGTTGGTGGTTTGGCCTCGTGAATTTGTATTTTGCACCATATAAATGGTGGTATGAGCTAGCACCGGCTTTTTCTATCTACTCAGAAGAATGTTTTAAACGCGCGTTACCAGACAATGACTAAAATAGTTAATATTTATTTAAACCGTGCAACAACTTTTAATAAGTTTATAACTAGGTTAGTTCTCTATACAGCCAAAGACGGGAGCTGCACATAGTGAGATCCCTTTAAAGGATTTCGACATGGGGAAGGTGATGGACTTATCATTGTCGGCCGGTGACCGCTTGTGCCATGTGATCCTTAGTACAAGTTTGTATTGGTGCTTGAAGGACCATACTGAGCACTGAACCGTACTGAGCATTTTGAAATACCCAAGCTCTACCAGTCAAACATGTTCAATTGGTCAATACTGGAATCAAAACCGAAGCAAATATACATAAACATATATCAGTAAAAATAATAGACAGTCACATAATTTAAACGCCAAGCTGTAGTTATGTTTAAACATGGAATGCTATCCAAACGTCTCAAATTTGACTCAGAGGCAAAAAAGCTTCCATTTTCTATTTTGAATGGTCACTTTAGATAAAAATGTGCGCACTTACTTGTCTGCTTCATTCTTTAATTTAAATGTAGCAAAACCAAAGTTTCTAAGCCACCTTTCCCCAAAAAAATAATTGTTTAACCAGAAAATATCCAGCAAAAAAATAACCACCTACATTATGCCGTCGTTAAATCCTTCACGACACGAACTGTTACCAGACTGATGTAGCAAGATGGAAAACATACAAAATGATATACGACTGTCACCGTGTTTCTAACAAAATGACGAAAGTCCCGCTAATGAAAATGTTGTACATACTGTTAACACAAAACGGTCGTCACAAGAGGTCTAGCTGATCATTTTTGAACATTTACTTGTAAAGCCCGCTGTTAGTTCACGTGTTATCCGCTGAATACATTTTCCGTAACATCAGTTTGTCAATCTATTACCAATATTAACCGCACTTTTCGGACTTCATTGTATCCGAAGTTTCTCTATATTAGTACAGAAATAAAAGAAAGCGTATTGTTCTTATTCATGTAACATGATGTAATTTCCCTTCAACATAATTTTGAGAAATTTAGATTTGTTAAAATTTAATCGTGCGAAATGACAGCGGACTTTGCAAATGTTTCAGTCTGACTCGCGCCACTATTTATGATTGTATTGTATAAAAGCTGAGTTTGTAGATTTTGTTTTCTGGGGACTTGACGAGTTTCAACAGTCTGTTGTACAATGTTTGTATGCATATGTTTTCTTCATTCTGAGTTATTGCGTTCTCTTGCGGGGGAGGGAATACTTCAAAATATGCAGAGATCATACCAACGCATTGGTCTGTTTTAACCTTTCAAAAAACTGGAAATTTTGGACAATAACATCATTATATAAACAATATCAATCATCATTCCCAACAATACGTTATGATTATAGACAATAAAAATAGTTTTGCTTTTTACAGTTATCGTACAAAGTTCCTAAGGGGTCACCCGAGACTTTTACTCGAAATTTAGCATTCTTTAAACAAATGTACAATTGTTTTATAAAATAAATAGTATATGCACATGTGTTTCGTTTTACGGAACGGAATATTATATCAGGACTGCAAAGTATTAGTTCGTTCAAAGAAAACTTATATTCGGTATGTAATTAAACTATTATTTCCAAAAACTGCGGAGAAAATTTCGAAATAACGAAAAGATACATTGCTTAAAACGATTTATCATTAAAAATACAAAATGATATGTTGGTAATAAACGAAATACTATTACGAATACGCGACATTAAATTTTATAAAAACAAAATGGGATACATTGTAATTCGCAATGCGATAAAACATTTTGGTTTCGATCCTTTTACAAAATAGTATTCAATTATTCAAAATAACATTTCCTTACATAGAAAAATAAAAATTGAACGATTCATTTAAAATAACAGAGCAGAATGTTGCTAGTTATATTGTGGCTCTGTCCCATCAGTATTGACGTCATCGCTGACACATTTGATTGTACTTTTTTGTTCTTTCATCGCTGACTCCCCTTGTCGCGGCAGTACATGTAGTATAATGTTATAGAAACTAAACATGGTACCAGAACGACATTTCTGAAACAAGCCTATACATGAAATTTTGCAAATATCCTGAGATACTAATGATAAAATCTAGATAATTAATTCATGGATTTGATGTTTTAAATTGTAACACTGGTTGAAATCACGGCGATATTTTGGTTTTATTGTTTTAACAGCGCTGGATTTGTCGCTGAATTAAACTTTACGATTTATTAATAACCTGACAGACACAAGTTCAAAGAATAGTTTTAAGTCTAATATGAGGATATACTTGTAAGTCTGTATTTAACAAATGCTTGACAGAGATATCTGCTGTGTTATATATTTACATATCTATATTTACACACATGATTGTGCAAGTTCCGACGCAACTTTGAACAAGTAAACTGTGGCGTTTAAAATAATGTTTGTGTTCACATATGAGAAAATGGCGTCGCCGATGTTTCATAAAAGAGAAAAATTAATGTGTTTTTTGAAGATAATTTTTTTATCAAGGTTTTATAAGATAAATTCAAAACTAAGTCAATTTATATACAACAAAAAATGCACACATATGAAATAGCTTAATGTTCCAAATCCGTTTGTGATCTACGTGTCAAAAATCAGTAAAAAAATGTTTGGTCGAGCAAAAGTAAACCATCTTTTGTATTCAAGCGAAAAAAATGATCACTTCATGAAAACAAAAACATGTCTGTTTGTTATTTATATGTCCGTACATTCATGTACACATGACGCATTGAAACAATTTTACACGTTATAACATGTTAATCGTGGTAAACGCTGATGTTAATATAGCAGTAAACAAATAGTTTTCTTGTTCGGAATCTGAACGGTCAGTTGTACAACAGGTCCACTCTCACATTGTTCCAATCCTGTCCTTTCCTCTCAGTCAACATATCCTGTCGTATACAAGGAAAAACTGGTGTCTTTATTGTGCCGGGATCGAAAGTTCATGGTTGATTAATCAGAGTAATGAAATGTAAGTCCCGCGTGACTGAGACATTAAAAATAACGATATAATTATAAGGTGTAGTTTTGTAATATATTAAATATGATAAGTACTTAGTATGTTAGATGATCGTCTGCAACAGAAAATTGTTTTAGACAAAAATAGGATTAAAGAATACTGACAACTTACACTGACAACTCAATAAACAAAATTGCTAGTTACGTTTAACTTTCATTTCAACCTGCTTTAGGGAGTAGGTATGCTCCCAGCAAGTCACCCATGTTATTCCTCTTTCTAACGGGTAAGAAACAGGTCCGTGTTGATTGTACGGGCCATTAAGGTTACTATTGTAACAATGGTTGAACCACCATCCGGCCTTAGCGGTCTTCGCACAATTAGTGGCCATATCGCCATCTTGATCGAATGTTGAGAATTGTGAGCCGTTGTGATAAACCAGACTATCTCCACACGTTCCACTGAAGTCATCAATAACCAGTCTATATTGGTTTTCCGGTCCGAGCTTCAGTCCAAAGTGACCGTACATGGCTGTGGCTGACTCTGGTTCAATATCTCCGAATGTTCGCATGCATATTTGCAAAGAACTCGACTCCTCAGTTAAAAGACGGATATTTTCCAGTCCGAGCCAGTACTCACCATTTACATTTCCGAAGCCTTGTACATAGTCGTGCCAATTTCTGTTGAAATCTTCGGATCCGTCTATGCGTCTCTGTATTACTGTCCATCCACCATTTTTTTGGTCACACCAAACATTAATATTAAATCCTCCCACTGGGCGTATCACGAATGGACCGTCCTCTAAGAAACCGAGCTCCACCAACGACAAACAATCCCGATTTTCAGGAAATGTTTTTGAAATAGACATTCCGTCGGGGGTTTTCTGCAATTCAGAATGATCTGCTTATTTTGTTTCAAATGTAGTATTTTACAATCGTTCACAGTTCACAGTTCACAGCGTGGCTCTTGTTCACAAGTATTGTTTTCCGGGAATGCTATATAGAATTACAAACAACTGCACCTAATTATTTACCTTCATCTGATACAAATTTTTGCTAAGACTATTCACTGTTTAAAAAGTTTCAACTGAACAATTACATCGGGCATTTTTATTGTTAATATAACAATTCTCCGGTAAAAATTGTTTAAAAAAGTAAAATCATATTTGTAGATTTCTCATGAGAAATTTGCCTGTCCCGGGGTGAGATTCAAACTCACAGCAATTAGGAACTAGTAATTGCTAGTCAGAGGCCAAAACAACTTGATCACGCAAGTAGCTTATCTATACCTTCTGCTTCTATTAATTAAGTGAAAAATAATTCATCAATTTGATTAATACAAACTGAATGTGACAATATACTCACGATTTTAGCGAGTGTCGGGTAGCCATATGTTTTACCAGTACCATTACTCGGATTGATTGATTCGTTCAATTCAGAGCCACAATAACAAGTCTTGTTTCTCATATCGTAATAAAATGGTTCATATATGATGTTCAAACAAAGCCGAACACATCCGAGTAGTGAGTCTGACGCACTCGTACTGGACACGGATGAAATATTCACATCATTGGAAACAGAAATTACTGTAACACTAACTCGTATGGAATCAGACGCCACCATGACCTGACACATGGAAAACAAAACAATACATAAAATCATTGTCAGTAATGTTAGCAGTAAAACTTAACAAAATTTCTGAACTGTTTTTAGATGTTATATTCCATCCCTAAAATATTGCGCGTCAAACGGCGTGTTCCACGTTTATGAAAATAATTTAATGCGAACTATTCGATCGGTTATCTATTCAAATTAAAGTTGATCAGAACTTGGTTAGTTCTCTAAGTCCATGCCTTTACACCTTTATTGGTCGGGAAACATTTATTTAAAAAATAGCGGATTTAGAAAGTGAAAGTATTTTATCGTTTTGTTTACATAGAATTTCAAAATCCATTGGCACCTTTCCGTTTATTGCAGAAGTAAATCAAAATAATTCAAATTATCAATCTAAAACAGTCACAATGTTTGCACAGTCATTAAGTCAGTTTCTAATTGTAAATATGATCTGCATTTAAATCAAGCCGTATCATTTAAGTTCAATTTCTGTCGTTTTGTGTTTTATCGTCCCAAGTACATTCGTCATATTTCAAATTGATAATTCATTTCCGTACCCGTAACTCGCTGCGATGTTTTGTGAAAGAGAAAGACAGGTACTCAATAATTAATTGTACAAATTCCATGATCTAAATGAAACGATTCATCCGGTGAAGAATAAACACCGTATGATTGACACCACGTTTTTCAATATTGTTTTAGTTTTATATTGTATGTAAAAGTTTATTATATCTGCTTTATTGACTGTTGTCTTTTATTGCTTTATTTAGATATGTTGGCATGGATACAATGATTGAGAAAGTACTTTGATTGATAAAAAACAGTACACTTATCTTCTGTTTACTATACGCCTATTTATAGTAGAGGCTATGGAATTAGTGTTAGGTGATTTCAAAGCTATAGGGCGCTATTTTGAAACCAGAGGTGATATTTAAATAAGTCCATTCCTTCCCTTCGTTAGACACGAGAAAGCGCTCGTTTTTGTGATTTGTTACATATATGTGTGTATGTAGTTATGCAAACATATGTTTCTTTTGCCGGTTATATAAAATTATGTCTTGTTACGGGTAGAGATAAGAAAAAATATTTAAAATAATGTAATGGCTGTTAATGCTTGACGTCACGTTCGGTTGGAAACATTGGTGCATTCACCTCATACACGAAAACGCATAAAATAAGCAGTTTAACCACCTGTTTCGCTTGTACGACTTAAGGTAAATATCAAGCCCATATAATAACATATTTCAGTTAGTGGCAGACATTTAGGTCACAACTGTCAAGGCCCCATTGAGGATCAGAATGAGAACGGGAAAGACGAGGCATTTATTCCTTCTTGATGTTTTGGGGGCGATGCCACCAGAAGCCAGTGAAGCCCAACGGAAAAACATGTACACCATTTTGACTACTGGGGACTGCAGCACGTTGAAGGGATGGTGTATAATACATACATGATAAAGTTGTTTTTTAGGTCAATGCGGCCATCTTGAGCCTTTTATATACCATTGTACATCATTCCTTTATCGTGCTAGACCCCTATAATTTTGACTTCTCATGATCGAGTTGTTTGCGTAATTTCGGATTTGTTTTGAAAGCGTACGATTTTGTATGTTGGGAGTGACTTTAGATCGTAGTCGACTGAAAGGAGATTAGCCGCCGTTGCTCAAGGGATATCTGCCAGTGTTAATTAATTAATTAAAATATACTGAGAGAAAAAAGTTTAGCAAGTTTTTTAGGCCTTTGTTTTCGTCTATTAATCAATGTCACTAAAACGTTTCCGTAATGAACAATTGTGCCCATTCATTGACAGCATGATTTCACTGGTTTTTGTACACTAGACCATTATGTAATAGTGAAACGTCACTTTCACGAAAATCACGTGCACAGCAAATCGGATGATCCTCCGCGGGTCACAAAGTACACCGTTCGAGAGTTTTCTTATCGTAAGCATATAAACTGGAAAATAATCTTTGAAAATCAATGATGGGACGTCGGCCTGGAATGACGTTTGAGCAACGTGAGAGAGCCATCGGTATGCTTACTGCTAGCATGTCGGTAAGAGACGTTGCTCGACATTTCCATCGCCACGAATCGACAATAAGTCGACTGCTGAACAGATTTCAGCAAACTGGTAACGTCGCGGAGCGACGTTCTGTTTTCGGACGAATCTAGGTTTAACCAGTCATTTGCTAATGGCAGGGTTCGAACTTGGAAGAGACGAGGGGAGAGGCTTGACCAAGATAATGTTGTGGAACGTGACTGTTATGGTTTGGGCGGGCATACATCATGATGGGAAGACAGATCTCGCTATAGTGCCTGGTAATCTCACTGCTCAAAGGTACTCTGGCGAAATCATCGAGCCTGTTGTTGTCCCGTACTTGCAACAACGTAACGTTGGGATTTTCCAACAAGATAATGCCCGTTCACTCACTGCAAAGCATACCCAGAACATTTTACGCATCCATAACGTCAATGTGTGGCATTGGCCTGCAAGATCACCGGATCTCTCTCCCATTGAGCAATTGTGGGACCACTTAGGTCGTCAGGTGAGAGAGGGCCATGACGTCAAAAACGTCCGTGACCTTGCACGTGCCCTGCAAGCTGAATGGACCCCATTGCAGGTCATTAGAAAACTGATTTGCAGAATGCGACGTCGTTGTCTGGCAGTCTTGGCTGCGAATGATGGGCACACTAGGTATTGAGCCGTGTCTGAACTTTTACGCCCCCCCCCCCCCTAGCTCATTCCACGTCGGAGACTAAACGCCTCAAAATCCTAGTAGGTAGATCCATGTGATTCACTCTTTTAAAATACGCCACAACATGATCAATTGATCGATATTTTATGCGTCTATTCGATAGTAATGATCGGCGATTATTACAGGACGGATTACAAAAGTTACCTCCCTTGTTTTCAACCGGAAGTGCATAATGGCAGCTTCCGCGAGTAATATATCGGACTTTGGACTACCGGATTTAGCCTCCCTGTCTGAGTCCGAAAGGATTCAGGTGTTAGCAGTCATGCAGAGAGCAAAAGTAAACATTATTTTATAAATACATATTACTTGCTAGTTTCAGATCTCGACAGATAACTGACCAGACGTGTCATTAATTAGCTTTTTGTCGTGTGTCATGCAATCTCGTAGTTATGTTGCAAAATTTCGCGATTATTTACATATTTTATTGGTGTGGGTGTATGTAGGTCAAATTGGATTGTTTGTTGTCATTGGTTATCGAAGTATGCTCTGAAAAAGTATGTTCGTCAATCATCAGGAATGACCTTGTATTGTTCATCAATGATCGATTTTTTGTCTTTTGGCTTCCATGCGAACTTCATTATTTTGTAAATTGCATTATTTTTGTGTTCTTGAACTGAGAGCGAACGTTTTCTCTTAGTTTTATTTTTAAAAAATGTTTCATTTTGCAAAATATAATTGTCATACTGTGATATTTCATGAAACATGGTCATGAATATTTTAGTCATACTTTCCATAGATTTGTGACTCATTGAGTTAAAAAAAAAACATTCTAATCAACTAATATGCTTGATGGCACATAAAACTTTGTTATTATGATATAGTGTTAAATCTGTTTTACACTTTTACCTGATGAAGATGTCCGTCCACAACTGGAATATTGTTCTTCCATTTGGCACCTTTGGCAAAAAATATCATTTATGCAATTGAAAAAAATCAATGAGCACCCACTAGATGTGTCATTATTCTCATCAAAGTAGTGTAGTGACAATGCTTCAAACATTGAACTGATTAACATAGAAGGATGAGCAGCTCATTAATCATGCTTTTCAAAGTGTCAAACAATCTTGTATATCTATAAGTAGCTCATAATTTTCCAGAAATAGTGAAGTGGCCATAGCCTTTCATTTTGGTTAATTAAAGTGTTATTTTTAGCCAAATTAGGAAAAGGTAGACTGACTTTCAAGATACATCAATGAACAACGACTGACCAAATTGGGAGAAAAAAGAGGCTTTTTACAATTGGAAAACAATAGAATATCGGCCTGAATTATAGAAGGAAAAAATGCCCTGATAATCACTTGTTACTATTAGTCTCAAGAAATCTCAATTATCTTATACCATTTTTAAGAATGCAGTATCAAATATCACATAATTATCACAGTACAAGTGTCACATATGCTTTAACTTAGGCCAAAAAAATAGTGGTGTTTACAGTTAACTGACTGACTGTAGTTTTGTGCCAACCCAAAAGTTCCTAAAATATTAGGGGATGAATTTTATCTCCATAATATAAGCGTATGTTCAGAAAAAACTAGGACGTTTTGCCTCCTATCTACCCTATTTTTGGTCAAGTAACTGTAAACATTCTTGACTATTTTTGTAGCTTATTATGTTGTATACTATTTGAATGCTTATTTGTCTGATTACAATGAACTCTTTCATATTTTAGGATTTTGACATGAAAGAAGAAGCTAAGAATAAAGGGTTGGTATTTTTATTTTTTGTCAAATACTCAATATTATTAATGATTACAATGATAATGTTTTAACCTAACTTTTTATGTTAGTGATAATGAAGAATTGTATCATAATATTCATATTGTAATACCAAACTTTTCTGACCTATTCTCTGGGTCAAAATGTTTTAATCTTCATATTATCTCAATTTTTCTTAGGTAAAAGTTTTGTTTATGATGTAAAATGTCCTGAAAGTGCTAGTTTAAGATATTTTTATAGTGCAGTTGTATTTATCATTCAACAGATGGCGGCCTTTAGAGGGACAGCTGACTAAATTTACAAATGTAATGAAAGGTTGGCAGCCACGTTGGTTTTCTTTGGACCCTGAATCTGGTATGCTTGAATACTTTGAGGTTAGTAAATAAATTCAGTCTATTGAATGTAAGATGTTACATAATTATGATTATTTTTTCTAGCCTTCAAAGCATTTACTCTTAATAGAACTACTTTTTACAGTAAATCAGTATTTGGAAGCCCATTTTTGATTTTCTTAATGTGATTCTTTGGAGGACTGATGGAAATTCAAATATCACATCAATATTCATTTTATATTTAAAAAGCGATATTAAATAATTTTGTTTGTTTATATTTTCCCTGGGGTTAAACATATCACCAACAGATTCAATTCCACAGCACAGAGGGGCAAGTGATTACTAATCAGAGACCATAACCACTCAATCAAGGAGGTCCCGTTTGATTGTTTATAGTTTTTACATTGATATTTTTGTTAATGGAATTGTCTTACCGTCTGGTTTTAGAAAGAAGAACACAAGAAACAAAGGCCAAGAGGATCTATACATCTAGCTGTAAGTATCACTGGTTTTCACAAACATCTTTTCTACACTGTAATCTCCCCTGAACATTGATTTTTTAACAGAAATGAATGTGTGAAAGTCAAGTTTGAGTATTCAAGTTTCTTGTACAATTTGTGTTAAGCTGATATGTGTACAAACTTATTTTCAGAAGGGGTCTGAGACTTTTATGGCAAAATAAGAAATGGTAACTTGAATCATTTCCAGTTTTTATGCTGTAATACTTTTGTGTCATTGCAATGAAACACATTTTAGAATTATATTCTGTTATAAATAAAGTAGAAGCCTCCATTGTGGTTATGGTCTCTGACTAGTATTCGCTAATCTCTAACTGCTGTGAAATTGAATCTGTTCTGGGACCAAATCTCACTTGTGAGAAAGTTGTCCATCTAGCTGATGGAAGGTGGATGGTTCTATATAAGTATGAATTTGGGTCTTCTACTTTTTTAAAGCTTGAAGTCACCAAATGAACCTAGCAGTTGTTCTGACATTAAACCCTAGTGAAAAAAATGCATATATAAAAATTATAAAGTAATAAGCCTTTCTGCATTTCTATCTAAGGCGTCTGTGATATCCCCATCGGATGAAGATTCTCAAACGTTTACAGTCAGTGCGGCCAATGGAGAAGTTTACAAACTTAGAGGTATAACTCATGTACTTTTGTTCTTTTTTTAGCATTGAAATAATTTCATTTAGAACTAACCTAGTAACCTAGCAGACTATTTTGACTGGTTTTATTTAGTAAATGCTCTGTTTGAAGTTGTAAAGTGGGTCATACATTTTTAGTAAATTAGGAATATGGTGAAGTAATTTCTTTGATCCCTATAACCATTTCTACTGTACATTAACTTAAAATCGGTGTCTGTCAGCGTTGCGTATTTGATATGTAATTCAGGAGTACAAGCAGTGGCATGGTATTTCCTGAAAACTGTAAACTCTGAATTAAATTAGTTTCATGTAGAATCATTGTAACCCAAGAGCTTTTAATATTAATAATAATTACATAATTGCAGACTCAGTTCTAAGCCCAAAACCTGGGGCTAGTAAATTTCTATTTAAGCTAGTCAGTTAAAACTTTCTCACAATTGTGTATTTAGGCTAGTGGTAATTGTTTATTTTCTACAGCCCTCTTACAATTTGGGCTAGTACTATAAAAAATTGGTTCAAACACTGTAAGATTACTGATATCTGCTTGTAGCTACTGACGCCAGGGAGAGGCAGCAGTGGGTGGATAGATTAAGATCAACATCAGAACATCACACATCGTTCATGGCTCAGGTAATTCTCTATCCATATAGGATTAATAATTAAGGCTGTCATTGATTCTGGTTTTTGAAAATCAACGATATTGCTATATCAGGAAATCAGTATGATACATCTTTATGTTGATACACTTATACTTCCAAAATAAACAGGCCAATATTGCCTCTTATGTTTTGTACATTGCAATATGTAAGTGTTACTGAAGTCTTATTTTTATGGTTAAAAAGTTTTCCAGAATTTTCTGGAACCTCTTTATTATCCAGATCCGGACCCTGCTGCTTTTTAGCTCACCTGAGCATGTAGTGAAAATGGGTCATCTGGGGTCAAAAACTAGGTCACCTGGTCAGATCATTGGAAAACCTTAATAATTCTCTAGGGGGTCACAGTTGTAATTTGATCTTCACCAAACCTTGTCAAAATGCTTGTCTTAATGATATCTTGGTTATGTTCGAACGTGGGTCTTCTGGGGTCAAGAACTAGGTCCCCAGGTCAAATCACCGGAACACCTTGTTAATCCTCTATTGGCCACAGTTTTGATTGGATCGTCCTCAAACTTTGTCTGAATGTTTGTGTTAATGATATCATGAACGGGTTTGAACATGGGTCAACACAGGTTAAAAACTAGGTCACCAGGTCAAATCACAGGAAAACCATAGAAGTTGCAATCTTTACTCAGGTGAGCGAAAAAGGGCCATCTTGGCCCTCTTGTTATTGTACCAGCGGCACCGAGGTTAAGATTTCCTTTTTTTTTTAAATTTCATGTATTTTTCCATGCCATTTAGAGGAACTAAGGAGTAAGAATAATGTACTTTTGAATTTTTTAATAGTTTCATTACCAGAGCCTCACAAGACAGTCTCTTCAAATAGTCCAAAAACAAAGCTTTTTTCTGCCTGTGAAATGTGAATATTTACATTTAGTTTCTAGCTCAGTTTTCTGCCTAAATATCGATATTTTGTTGCATGTAATGATAATCAATCAGCAGAAAAAAATTGTTGATATATCGTTATCCTTCAAATTGATGACAGCCTTATTTAATGATGTTACATGATGTATATTCTGTTGTGAAATTGATGTTGTATACCATTTTGATTTGGCTGTGCTTTTGTTTTAACATTTTTTTCAAGACTGACCTGAAGATTTCAAATGGCTTTTAATCAATTTCTGTCTGCGCAGAAGGAGTGTGTGGTAAAGTGATGGAATGTTTGTCTTTACTTTTTTCACTATATAGGATTCTGAAATATTCAACTCTGAGAAACGAAGAAAAATAAATGTAACAGGCTTTTGTGTTTATGTTCTAACATAATTGTGGTTTACAACTTGTCAAGTTCTTTCTGTGTCAAGGCCTCATAAACTCAAATCTCAGCTCTTAATATTTATTCTTTGCTGACTAGGTGAAAAGATTTTATGTCAGGAAGTAGATTACATACATAAATAAATGTTTAATGACTTATCTAAGCATATTTGATTGCATTGACTCTATCAAAATGTATCTGACTACAATGACTCTATCAAAATGTGTCTGAGTACATAGACTGTATCTGAATGTGTCTGAGTACATTGACTCTATCAAAATGTGTCTGAGTACAATGATCGTATCAAAATGTGTCTGAGTACATTGACTCTATCAAAATGTGTCTGAGTACATTGACTGTATCTGAATGTGTCTGAGTACATTGACTCTATCAAAATGTGTCTGAGTACATTGACTGTATCTGAATATGTCTGAGTACAATGACTCTATCAAAATGTGTCTGAGTACATTGACTGTATCTGAATATGTCTGAGTACAATGACTCTATCAAAATGTGTCTGAGTACATTGACTGTATCTGAATGTGTCTGAGTACATTGACTGTATCTGAATGTGTCTGAGTACATTGACTGTATCTGAATGTGTCTGAGTACATTGACTCTATCAAAATGTGTCTGAGTACATTGACTGTATCTGAATGTGTCTGAGTACATTGACTGTATTTAACTATGTCTGAGTAGAACACTCAACAATCCAAATTTATTCACTGAAAGATTCAAGATTCACATTTGTATCACAAATAAAGGATTTGTAAATGAAATGTCCGCACTCAGTGGACATAATTATCCAGATTATCAGCCAACCACTTGTTAAACTGAATAAAAAGCTGACATTATAGGCTGTGGTTTAAAGATTTGGTCATGATTTCTGGTCCTGGTTAAGATGTTACCATTTAGTGAATTGGTTTATGGTAAAACAATTATAGCTCTTCTCTGGAGGTATAATATAAGCATATAACTAAATAGTCAGAATACAAAGAAGAATTAGATAAACGTTGCCATTTATGTGTATACTATTCTCCTTGTTGTTGTTGTCTTGTAAATAAAATATGTTTAAATGTTGTGATTTGAATAGCAGAAAGGCAAGCGTAAGGTATAGTATTGAGTGATTACATTGTTAACTTATCTTCTAGCATGTATAACCTACTTGTATTGGTTCCAGTTTTTCTTAAAGTAAATGAAAATAATAACAAGTTGTCTTAAGTCACTTTCCTAAATAGTTTTGTACAAATTTATCACTTATACCAAGAATAAAAAAGTTACCATTCCATTTGACTTGATTCAAAAGCTTAAGTTTCACATCCAAATATTTTATAAGACACTTACAGCAGTCTATAAAATTTAGTTGTTAAATAGTAAAAAAATTCATAGGTACAGCTCTTAAATTTACTTATACAAGTATGTTATACTTGCTATATTTGGGATATTGATTGCTTACATTGTAGATTAATTGGATTTCCAAGGGTTCTTGTGAACATGGGTAGAATTACATGCTAGATTTGTCTCTTCATATTGTTTAGGTTTTTAGGGAGTTTTGGAGAATTTGAAACATACTGATTCACTTAGTGAGCCTCCATAGTCTAATGGTTATAGTCTCTGTTTCATAACCACTAGTCCCTCACCACTGATAGAATCCCACCTGGGTAAAAATTAGACCATTAAACTATGAGGTGGCTATCCAGCTACCTTGGCTTAAACCTGGGACCCACCACTGAAGCTGCCAAATGACCCTGACAGTTGGGATGACAATAAACCCCCAGTGAAAAAAAAAATAGAAAAAAATCACTTGTTGCTGATTTGTCTTCTGGATACCGACAGATACATTTTATCATACAATTTTTATGATTTAATTTTGAAAAATAGAATACTGAGTTGTGAGTTAGGATTTTATCTTTGCAGGTATTGTATAATCAGGCTTCACTTGATATGAATGTAGTTCTTGATAAGTTTGAATGAATAGATTTCATATTGATTGTACAGTACTTATAATTCCCTCCCTATTCTACACATGTGAAACAAGAACCAACTAATCAATTATCCTACAATTACTGTGCCTGTCTGCTGTGTCCTTTCAGCTAACCTACAGCTTATGGTTTTGTGGTGTTTAATATGTTACACTGTGTATATCAGCGTTAGATTGAATGTATGTTATCAATAATTCATCCACGCTTATAATTACTTACTTTCAACTCTGTAATACATTTATTTAGATATCTGATTGTCTGATCCATCCTTCTATTGTTTATTTATGTAATCTGTCTGACGATCTGATATAATGTGGAGATAGACATACATGTATGTGATAGTTAGATACTTAGATAGTATTGTTGTATTGCATGTATGCCATAAACTGATATGTTGTACTGTACACGGCCTTTTTTTCTAAAAATTGGGAAGGGGCCTTAGCCTTTTATTTTGGGAAATTCAAATGTGATTTTCAGCCAAATTGGGAAAAGGTAGACAGACTTTCAAGATATGAGGAGAATCATATTTCAACATATTGAGAATTTCAGCATTGCATTTTGGGGAAATTCTTTCACCAAATTGGGAAAAAAGAGACTTTTTGCAATTGGGAAGTCACCAAATATTGGCCTCTATTGTAGAAGTAATAAAGGCCCTGGTGTATATGATATAATTATAGGGCCTGTTTGATCGAGTGGTCAAATGTGAGGAACCGGTCAGGTTGTTTTACGGAAGGTTGGTGGTTCTACCTAGGTGTACACCTGAGGTCTTACTCCACCATTAAAACTGGAAAAGCATTCAAATGACCCTGGCTGTTGGTGAGACTTATGAACCTCAGTGAATGAAAATGGTATATTTGCAATATATTTGAAATAAAAAAGTCATTTCAAATAACTGTTTCTGTCCTTGTTTAGAAGTGTCCAGTTTCTATTCTATGAAATTAATGATTACAGAAATATGCAAATATGGACAAAAAGTCACAAAAAATGAAATTTGGCAAACACCGTAGCCTGGAAAATATCTAACTGGAAGATTGTTTATAGGGCTATTTTCACAGGTAGAGGAAACAGCCTTTTTCCTGAATTTTGGGGAAAATTACACAGGAAGAAAAAACTTAATGTAAACTGAATTTTAGGAGAAAACTGCATGAACTTAAAGATTTTTCCTGAGGGGAAAATGCCTCTTTAACAGCCCATTCTAAAGAAGGAAAAAACCCTGATTGACTGACATATGGTATTAGTCTGAAACTGTTCTGTCATGTACATGTTTGTTATGTTAGATGTATATACATTGAATTTCAACAAGCATTATATAGTGTTTATAGATTACTCTAAGATGTGTTTATTTCTCTGCGACAACAAACTGAGTATTTAATCATAACAAACAATAAATTACCAGGAGTGCTTACTATCATTTATATGTCTAGCTATCTTAAATACTGTTTATTTTCTTGTGGGTTTCATCTATATAAATATGGTGTTACGGTGATGAAATGCTGGTAATTTTATCACCAGGCTTTTGTGACTGTATTATAAATAATAACAGGCTTCCCAAAAGTTGATGGACTATCAGACATATCAGGAAAATTTCGAGTAGGCCCAATAACTTTTCAGTGAGTACCAAGACCGGATGTCTGCCAGTCAGGCGCAGTTTACAGCAATTATCACTTATTTATAGTATATTCAGTCTGACAAATTTTCATTCAGTCAGACAGAAATTCTAACTTTGCCTGACATATGGTCAGGCTAGTATTCCAGCAGTTTCAAGAAGCCTGTAATACTGCTGTTTAGATTGGTATATAGGTTGTGTATAACTGTACCGTATACTATACTGTTGTAGTGAATGGTTAATGGGCAAGTATTTATTCATGTATATATCAACAACAATATATATACTAACAAACTGTTCTTTGTTTTTCTACCATTCTTACATAAAACAGGGTTTTTTTCAAACCTGACACTGGATTTTGAATATGTGACAAAGAAGACCAGTATTTATTACAGTCAAATTTCTTTAACAGTTATGTTGTTGAAAGATTCTATGAAAATTTAATAAGAACATGCATGGAAAGACTACATTTTTTGTTGTTAAGTAAAGTATGCTTCCTTAGATAGTATTGTCTCATGATGATGGGCAGGATGTATATGTTAATAAATATACAGAGCAACCTCTCCAAAGCAACACTCTTTGGAGAAGCAAAAGTATGTTGCTGTTCAGAGGTTGTTGCTTTATAGAGGTTAAATTAATAGTTAAATCGTACTGTGGGAAAAATCATTCTGTTGTTGGACGGAGGTTGTCTTAAGAGAGGGCCACTCTGGAGAGGTTGCTCTGTATACGTATGCCTGTCTTGTAGTCGCTATACATCTGGTATATAATTTTGATACTACATTGAGTTTTGTATCAGATGACTTTTGTTTTGACACCCTAATAAGGCCATACATTGATTCAGGGAGTTGTGGTGGCTTCAAATCTGTTTAATTATGTACATCATATATTTCTGTATTTAGGCATGTTTGTACTGGTACTTGTATATATTGAGTTGTTCAAGTAGAAATATGAATTTTGTTTACAAAGACTTTTACAGTAATAGTTTGAACAGCTTGTGTGATGTTATTGTTTGTAATAAACTCAGACATCTGTTCCACAGTACTCAAAATCATAACATACAGGAAGTGCATGCATGCAATACTTCCTGAAGTACCGGTAGTTATTAGTTTCATCTATATATTGGTATTGTTCTTGTATTATTTTCATTGTTTTCAAGTTTAGAAATTTTATCCATTGATGATAAGCTCATTCTCACTGTGTTTACTTGCAGAATATACCAGCAGGAAGCTCTGTACAGAGGGAGGTACGATCATCATCCACATCTATGTCCAACAGTCAGAGTAACCTGTCTGTTAGTTCATCTTTGTCTCAGAAACCACGTAGATCCACCCATGGATCCATTGAAAATATTCCCACCTCGTCCTCTAGGTATTTATGTTTGTCTTCCTGTACTAGCCATGACCATGGTCCAGTGATTAGTGTTCTGGACTTGTAGCCTGGTGATCTGGGTTTAATGCTTGGTTGCGGCAGATCATTCCCTTCTATAAAAATTTGACAAAAATTTCGATTTTCCTCTATATGCGGGGAATTACCAGCTCCTTGTGTAAGGGTAAGATAGTGCTGGTTAGTATACAGTCCAGGAAAACTGGTTAGGTGAATGGCTTCAGTATATGACTAAAAAATTGTTGAAAAATGGAGTTTAACTCAGTGAAAAAGTCTCCTTGTACTGTTTGTCTCCAAAACATTATTCAGTGCTTCCTAATTGACATCAATATGCCTTAAGTGCAGAAAACTGATGTAAGTTTGAGATGTGTTTAAAAGTTCTGTGGTGAAAATTATGCTGTAAGAACAAGCAAAATGAAGTTTTACTTTAGCTGTATTGCCATTGTCAAAATTCATAAAATATTTACATTTTTGAAAAACCTTGAACCGACTTTTTTTGTGGTTAATTTTATTCATTTTCTGCTATCAATCTAGAGTTGAGTCTCTTTAAAAAGTGTTGACATTATTACCTGAGACCAGCCTTAAAATGTATTGGTTTGACATCTCATTTAAAAATCCTTGACCAAAATAATGACTAACAAATTTTTTCATTCTTTATTCCCTCTTTTTATTTTCATTATATTTTCATGTAATGCTAACAAAAATAAATATACAAAAGGTAATAAAAGTTTGGGTTGCTTAGGCGCAAACCAACAGGTTTTTAATGATGGTCTGTTATGTAAGATATTTTTCATTTAACATTTGTAATATCCCTTTGGTTATTACTACACATACATTTTCCTCACAGGCCTCATTCAGTAATTAAGGCACCTATGGCGCATCCTCATACCATCGATCCATTCAAGGAGGTGAAAGAATACATGATGGAGGCAGAAGACTACTCTACAAGTTTACTTGAAAGAATTAATGTGAGTTGATGTGATAGTGCTGCCAGAAAACAGGCTCAGTAAAGAGTCTCAAATGGTTTATGCCATCTTTTGAAAAAATCATAGTGGTTCATTGACTTTTTAATTGAATTACCTGCTAATTGAATACTACAGGAATTAAAATCAAATTTGAACTTTAGAAGTTCAATTAGCAGATAGGAAATTCCTAGTCTTGTTGTTGCCAGTGAAAATGTTCTGATGGTTGTCATTCAATATGAAAAAGCCTGAGTTGGGAAATGTTATTTTTTGTTGCAGTTTAAATGTTTAAATATCGTTTTTTGTACATTTCATGCTGTATTTAGATATATTTGTATTTTTCCTACTCGGTGTCATTAAGGAGATTTTCCTACTCTGTGTCATAAAAAGTGATAAAGTCTATAAAATTTGCTGTCAGTTTGGACCCTGTACTTGTACTCACTACTCAGACAGTATTACGTTTGATGCACAGGGGGCTAGCACGTTGAAGGGATGGTGTATAATGGTGCGTAAGGCTTAAAATGGCCACACGGACCAAAAACACCTATATTACATATATACATATACAAGGATTACAACTTCCGAAATGACAGTTTCTGTACCAAGTTTGTTTAACACTACGTAACTTTTCAAGAAATCGCTCAAATTTCTAATAACTGGTGTCTACAGATAGTTAATACATTATACTACTCATAACCAATAAACATTTGGTCCTATTCAAAACGGTGAAGCAGATATTTCAACCTTTTCCTTCGGAAAATTGTCAATTTTGTTTAGTCGAACGCAACCTCTCAACACCAATTTGATCAGAATTACCATACTAAGTACACCTTAATACAGCAGGTACAATAATAACAACGCATCAGTGTATCAGTGTAAAATATTGAGGAAGATATAATGAGGACCATTCTTAAGTCTGTTTCATATTGTCTTCAGTCAGTACATTTATAGAAGCCTCTATGATTGCTATACCTTGAACATAATGTTTTTTATTTGTTGTTACTTTTCAGTCTCTTCCACAATCTGGAGAAGCAATAAACAGCCTTGATTCAGTGAGTCTTTATTTATACTGTATACATTGCATTACCAGGGCTCGACTAATTTTTCCTGGCTACTCATCCTGCTTGACAACCAGCTTTAACTAGTTTCAATTTTAACTAGCCTGAAAAAAAATTGTTGAACCCTTTGTGAGACATGCATGCATATTGCTTGCTAAATACATGGATTGCTACATTTTCTTATAAATAAAAATGAACATTAAATGTTTTTTACACTGGGAATTGTTTAACCCTTTACCTCATAATACTGCATTTCCCGACTTTTGAAAATATTGTGACTAAGGGAGGCATTGCTTGTAATGATTAACAGCTTCTTTTGCAACAGTGTTTCCCACTTTTTGAGAGAGAAATATCCCAATTTTCTTAAGTGAATTGATGTTTTGTATCTATATTCGCTTTGAATTTGGAATAGCCTAAAATATGCTTTTAAGGAAAATGGTAAAAATGGTGTTTTATGTCCATCATTTTGTATTATTTCAGGATATGTTGTTGATCAAAGCCACATCTACTGCTACACTACAATGCTTAGAACAATGTCTTACAATGTTACAGCAGAGACAGGTACATATTCATTGATTTCTTTTTCTAAAATAAAGTCTAAAATTTCAAGGGTGTGAACTCTGATAGTACTTTGAGTATTACAAATATTATTTTCTAACATGTCAAAATGTTTTTTAGCTCACCTGAGCCCGTAGTGCTCGGTGAGCTATAGTGATCAGTCAGTCTATTCTGGCGTTCGGCGTCTGTCGTCCGGCGTCCACACCTGGGGGTTGTTAATGCTCTAGTGGTCACACTTTTGAGCGAATCTTCATCAGACCCGGTCAGAATGTTTGTCTCAATGATATCTTGGACAGGTTGTAATATGGGTCATCTGGGGTAAAAAACTAGGTCACTAGGTCAAATCTTTGAAAAACCTTGTTAACCCTCTATAGGTAACAGAGTTTTGATTGGAGGTTCACCAAACCTTGTTAAAATGAATGTCTTAATGATATATTGGTTAAGTTCGATCATGGGTCACCTAGGATCGAAAACTAGGTCACCAGGTCAAATCACTGGTAAACCTTGTTAACCTTGTAGAGGTCGCAGTTTTGATTTGATCTTTTTTTAACTGTGTCAGAATGTTTGTATTAATGATATCATAGACAGCTTTGAACATGGGTCAATTCAGGTTAAAAACTAGGTCACCGAGTCAAATCACAGGAAAACCATAAAAGTTGCAAATTTTACTCAGGTGAGCGAAAAAGGGCCATATTGGCCCTCTTGTTTTACATTGCTTGGAATTGATTTTTTCTTGTGAAATATTAAAACTACTCAGACAGCACAAACAAAAGGCATAGATTGTTTTGAAAAGAAAAAACAGAAGTCCCGAAAATTTATAGAATTTTATAATTATGTTATCATTTCCAAATGCTGATCATATTAAAATTGTTAGTTTTCTGTGTTTACATGATGAAACCGGGCTCTCATTTGATCCTTAATACAGCATTTTGATTCTTGAAATCAGTAAAATAAAGCTATTGACTCGTGAGAATTTGTACCAAAGGGTCAAATTTACAATAAAACTATAAGGAAATTTTTGTTGACTCTTCAAATTATCATCAGTCAATGGTCATTTTTGACCTTCAACTTTTGATGTCTAGTGAAAACCCTGATGAAAAGTCATCATTTGATCATATTGTTAATAAAAACTGAAAGTTTAAAAGTGTAAAGAACTGACTGAGGGATCAGAAAACATCAGCAACTTATTGTATGTACATTGGTTACATTTAACCACTGGGCTTAAAATTGAAGTTAGGTTTATTTTTATGTTAAGTGGTTATATAAAACTTTGGTTAAATCTAACCTGACAAGTTGCTGGTTATATTTAACCCTAGTGTTTGAGGTATCATCAAGATCTTCAGTTTGTTTTTTATTTATCTGAATTGTCAGGGCCATCCTATGCTTGGTAAACCAGTGCAGCAATTTTGTTTCTAGTTAATTTTCTGGTTAACTTGTTAACCTAATATAGGGTTTCACCCAGTGATTAAATTTAACCAATGTTTATATAATTAGTTCATGATTATAGTCTCAATGTAAAAGGATAGTTACTACAAATATTTTATATCGATGCACATTTCTCTGCAAAACTTATGCATTGTATGGCCAATTCTGGAGACTTTGTAACATAAATGTTTTTTAATTGCCAGTTCAGAAGGTAAGCCATGTTATCTTGTTTTTTGGTATTCATCTCAATGTACTGTATGACTGTTGCAGGTTAGGTTTATAGGTTTTTTTACTACAAATACAGGGTTGTCTTAAGCACATTTCTCTGCAAAACTTATGCATTGTATGGCCAATTCTGGAGACTTTGTAACATAAATGTTTTTTAATTGCCATGGCAACAGAAAATGATGAAGAAGGTAAGCCATGTTATGGTTGTCTTTTATTTTTGAATAAATGGATGAGTATCCTTGGATTGTTTTCCATGGTAACAACTTAGAATTTATTTTGGGCTGAATACGATTTCTTTGATGAATATTAAAGCTTGGGTAAATTGGTAAATTGTCATTGTCAGCTTGTTACTGGTTGCTGATTATTTATTTGGCCTTATTGATAGCAGTCAGTGTATGGTATTGTGTTCAAAACTGTTGATCCAAAATGGTAAAAACAATGAATATGCTATTTTATCTGAAAAAAATTCTAGCTATTTGTCTTTATGAGTTTAAAATTTTCTGTTGGAACTGAATAACTGACCTAAGATCTCATGCTGCAGTATATCTGACAATAAATTTACAGAATACCAAACAGTTTGTGTTAATAATTCCTGGCATCTGAACTGTATATGTCCCATGGTTGAATGACCTTCCCAGCATGCATCTGGCTGCTCTACTACCAGGTTATATGTTCAAGCCTTGCTGCATTGAATTATTCAGTACATATATATTTTTTTCTTTTGAAATGTTTTCCTATTAAGTAAAAGAATGTTTAAATTGATGAAGTGAATATTTGTATATTCTTGTGTAATAGTCGATACTCCACCTTCCAACCAAAGTGAGTGAATACGGATATGTTGTTGTTTAGTAGTTATTGAATTTGATTATACAAACACAAAAACAATTAAGTTTTTCTTGAATTAAATTATGGTAGTGTCATTTATGCATGCTTGAAGTAAATATTTGAATGTAACATGATTGAATATGTCACCTTTTGGTTGTTTCACAATGATTGTTAGACTGTGCCAATTACACTGTGGAGAAACATTTTGTACATTGATTTATGTTTACTTTATCTAGTAATTAGATTAGAGTGAAGTATAAATTTAGTATGTTAGTGATCAAATGCTTCATCTTATACCAAGAAACGTATGTAAATTTGTAAAGTGAACTTCACTACAGTTGTATAATCAGTATATAATAGCAAATCATTATCACTAATTGTAGTCAGTCTATGGTGCAGTTCAATAATTAACTCAGGCCATTTTCTATACGCTGTAAATTAAATATTTGTATACATATTCTGGATGTAAATAATTGATATAAATCATATATTGTATTAATTGTACGATGCACATACCAGCATATACATTTGTATGTATCTTCTCTTGATTGGTTCAAAATATGTCTTGAGATAAGCACCTATTTTAAAAGAATATTGGGATTTATAGTGTTAGGCAATGAGGCGACATAGTGACTTCCAATGTATTGCATGGTGAGGTTTTATGTTTCTGATAGTAAAATAACTTAATCATGTGGTAGGGATATTTTAATCACCATCCTCTCACCACTGTGAGCTTTAATTCCACATGGGGCCAAACTTCACATGGGAGGAGGCTGTCCAGCTAGTTTATGGAAGGTCTGTGGTTCAACCCAGGTGTAAGTCTTGGGTCTTCCTCCACCATTAAAAGCTAGAAAGTTGCAAAAAATGACCTTGGCCTTTGGTGCTATGTTAAACTCAGTGAAAAAGAAGAGATATTTTGTATTTATAGACTGCACTTTATATGTACTTCCGTATTATTTTGCTTTCTAGGAGGCTTATGGTGTTTTTCCTCCAGATCAGTCTGTTGCTAGTACCTCTGTTGACATGTAAGTGTTGTTTTTGTATCACTGTTTGTGTTTTATAGAGTAATAGCACTTCTTAGAGTAGATAGTCAGGTATTCCATATGTATCTTTACTTATGATTTTTTACTGTTGTAAAACAAATAGTTTGTGTTTTCAGTTACATGCCTGACTATTTTTTGGCGCTGACCCTGAAGCATCTAACAACAAAGTTCAAAAAAATTGCTACCAATTGTGGTATTACGAAAATACTTTGTGACGAATCGTACCTGAAAAGTACAAAAATTATGCTCAGAAAAAAGTTTACTTACCTACCTGCCCTATTTTATTTTGTCAAGTAACCAGAAACACAACTGTTTTATTTTGGCTGCACTGTATTCACCATCATGGATTCATCTGTCATTTGAATCATTTCTGAAGGTCAGATTTAAGTAACTTAAATCTTAAAATGTTTGTGGGAGACTAATGCCATGAATTGTAATGATTCTTTGTCCTACTTGACATAAAATAAGACACCTGTGGGAGTTAGGACGAGTGTTGATGTTAGTTATCCAGTGAACTACGATATTCTAGACAAGTCTTATTGTATTATTGATTTGTTCAGTATATTATAATTACTGTCAAACTTGTGTTTGCGGCCGCCTCTGAATAAGGCACACCCTGTGAGTAAAATCTGTCACTGATTATTTAGAACAAACTGACCTCCAAGTAAAGACCACTTGTCATTTAATGCCACAATTTGTCTTTCCCTAGGGTGACCTTTGTACACGGGTTTGACCGTATATTATATATTATTCTGTTCCACTGCCATTTGTGTGCAATAATCTTGACTCTGAAATCATATGTTCATGTGTACTTGATAACTTGTTACAATGTGTAGTTCTATTATTATGATTTATTGATGCATTATGAGTGTGATTATATTTCCTTAATCTGATATTATCATAAGGGCAGTTTAATGTCCAAACCACATTAAGCTTAAAGATTGCCTTTGATCTTAAGATCATGCATTTTACATGAGTTTCTATTATCATAAATATTTTAATCACTATCCTCTCACCACTGTGAGCTTGAATCCCACCTGGGACCAAATTTCACATAGCTTATGGAAGGTCTGAGGTCCTAAGATCATGCATTTTACACCCACAGTTTCTGTTATAGTAAATTTATATCTGAATACATTCCATGTATAGAATCAAAACTGTAATTTTGTCTTAAGTATTTCAATAAAATGCTGGTAACATTTTATGAGGCCTAATAATTAATTCAGAAAGTCACATTTTGAACAATGTATAATGAAGTATCACATGTATTCAATGTAAATTAGTTCTATTATTCTAGAGAACATGATACGTTCATAGTGTACATATAAAGTCTGTGTTTTGTGTATGTTCTATTTATAGCATTCCTCGTCAAGATTCTAGGACGCGTAGTGTAGCTGACTCCATTCCATCTCCAGTTGGTAGCTTTACCTCAGCCAATGACTTACCGTTTATCATACCAGAGAATTCCGTTCCAGGTGAGAATTTATGAATATATGTTCTGTTACAAAGTTAAGATGCGATTTCTTTGTAAACCAATTGCCTTCATATATATATATATATATAATACATATATATGTTGAAACTATTATACATATTTTAAAATTATTATATATATGTTGAAACTATTGTGTGTACGTTGAATTTATTATTAGATATGTTGAAACTATTATATGTATGTTGAAACTATCGTACGTATGTTGAAACTATTATATGTCTGTTGAAACTATTGTATGTATGTTGAAACTGTCGAAACCATTTCATACACATATTGTAGCTATTGTATATACACATACAGATGGACCAATAAATCATGAAGAAGAGGCTGAGGATGAAGCAGAGTATAAAGATAAAGACTTAGAAGGAATGGAGGATCATAAATCAATCATCTTACATTTATAAATCAATCATCTTACATTTATTATCACAGCTCAAACTTGGTATGGATCTAACAAAGGTGACTATCAGGCATACCTCTTGTCTCATGGCTGTGGCCCAAATGATATCTGGTGCACCAAATTGTTCCTTAGGTCAATGAATGTTTTTATATTTCATTTGGTCATTCTGTACTTATGTGTAATTTAATATGTTTTGTACAAAATATTCTTAAAATTATTTCTTAGAATGTATGTTCTGATAACTTTAAAACATGCAAGCTGCAATCCAAACATAGTATTTAAGATGAACAAATAAGAGTATTGCAAAGATCTCTTTTGTTGTATCACAAAACAGTTATCCTTTCCTAAATATCTAAAAATAAACAAAATAGTTCTGACAATTACTTAATTATTGACTAGTCTGATATATTTGATACGGCAAATTTTACATATTAGGAAGCTTTCTAGAAGGACTGTGGGCGGTTCTACCCATGTGTATACCCGGGGGTCTTCCTCTAGTGTTAAAGCTGACAAAATTGCCAACTGACCCTGACTGTTAGTGCTACCTAATGCTTCAACAAATAATCAGTATGTGCTTTGTTTGAAGATGTTGTAATAGACTGTAATACATTTGAAATTATCTTTTCATATTGTCTGCATTGCAAGCTTGGAAACACACAAGTCCATTATACAGTGCAACCTCTCCAGGGTGACCCTCTCCTGACCAACAACCTCCCTTCAACAACAGCATGATCTTTTTCCCACTGTACAATTTAACTATTAATTTAACCTCTCTGGAGCGACAACCTCTCGACAACAGCATAATTGTGTTTCTCCCAAAGGGTGTTGCTTTGGAGAGGTTGCACTGTACCTCTTCATAGTGGGGCTGGAAAAAAGTCATATTTATGGCTACTTGACAAAAAGAAATTTTGTTTCTTTTGTTTCTAATCTTTTGTCAAGCCTGCTTGCCGTGATCTCAATATAGTTTTCAAAATGCCAGTTCCGTGTATGTGCGTCCGTGCGTGCATCCATGACTTTGTCCGGACCATAACTTCCCTATGTATCAATGGATTTTAAAATGGTCTGGCACAATTGTTCACCATTATAAGACGGTGTGTCATGCACAAAACCCAGGTCCATATCTCAAAGGTCAGGGTCACACTTGGGGTTTAAGGGGCCAAAAAAGCATGTTTTACCTTATCTGGAAAGTAAAAAGAAACCTTAGCGGACTCAACATGTTGCCATTTGACAACTTCTAGTTTCCTACTTCAGCATGTGTACATTGGAGGTGTTACTTTGGAGAGGTTGCACTGTATTGTAATAGTTAAAAGTACATGTGTGAAGGTTTTGTCATTACATTGTTATTACCTACTGTTGTGCTGCAGGTTGTATTGCCTACATTCATATTGGAGAGAAGATCATTGTTAGAACTGTTTGCTGATTGTATGGCTCATCCTGACATCTTTCTCAGGTAAATATATGCAGCAATTTCATGTTTTAACAGTGTCACTGATTGGTTTCCATAGTTAAATATTCTAGAGACTTCTATGTTCAAGTGGTTATGGTCTACAATTAGAAATCTCTACTCCTGCCCCTTATGAGTTTGAATCTAATCACAAAGCCCTATAGGGATGATTAGTTGCATGCACCTGAACGAAAAATCGTGCCATATGTAACAATAGTGCACAAAACATCAAGATCTATTTCCGTTCTAACACGTCATTAACCTGCAATAGTAAATAGACACCGGTGTTGCTTGTCTACACAGTGACGTCACGAACAGTAAACAGTATTGTGCATTATTTCAGCATGGTATGTTTACATTGAAAAGTCGACATCAGTGTTAGAATAAATTTTTAAGTACAATGTAGATGCAGTATGATTGCTTTCAACTCATTTTCTTGACATTTTTTGCTGATTTAATCATATTTATTGTAGAATTACAAAGTTGTCAGAACCTGAGGACCGTATGATGGCAGTACTAGAGTGGTATCTTACATCATTTCACGCTGGTCGGCAGGTATTAAGCATAATATATTTATATTGAAACAATATTAATCCTTTATGCTGCACCTTTTCTGACAGGTCAAATGCATTATCACTGATTTTTAATTGAATTTTTTAATTATAAGAATAGGCAAACTTCTGCTACATCACTTGTGACTTTACCTTTATTAAAACTGTTTTAAAGTTTAAAATACAGTAGAAACTCATTATATCAAAGTTCAAGGAACTTTGTAAAATTGTTCGATATAAATGAACTTCGATATATAAATAATCAGAGAAATTCGACTTCAGGGTTTACTTTTCAGAGCAATCGTCGGTGTAATAATCATTTAATTGTGATATTTTATGTTTGGGATAGGATTTAAACAGGGCATTTATACTTTCCAAATATTTAAGATATGCAACATTAACGTCCAAAAAACACAAACAAACAGAATCTTACATACTTACTTACTTGAACTGATTTTATAATTGCGAGCATAAACACTGACATTTTACGTAATTGTCATTAATTAAATATTGCTTTTGGAATTCAATACATAAGTATCTGAACATGTGAGAAATTAATAGGTGTTTGTTTCAGGTAAAGGTGCAAAAATTTCTTTTGTTAACCGGAGACTTAATTAGTTCGACATAAATGATCTTTGTATAGTTGAAAATTGATGTTTCGCTTCGATATACAAAAGTATCGAGACCAACAAATTTGAAATAAGTGCATTTTTTTGGTATGCAAAGAGGATATGATTTGGGACTTTATAATTATATCAATATAAGCAGGAATTCAGTATAAACAAGTCAAATATAATGAATTTTTACTGTACATCATCAGCAATGTATAAATTATCATTGTTGCTACTGTAGTTATGAGATATTGTATATAGTATTTTCTCATTTGATTATATATTTTGTCATAACACCATGTGTTGTACCATGTAACAACAAAACTTCTTGTTTTTTTTTGTTTTTTTTAGAAAATTAAAATGTTTGTATATGGAAAGTTGTGTTTTTGTGTATAAAAAATGATTTTATTTACATTTTATCATTATATAAAATGATTTTATTTACATAAGTTTGTTGCCAATCTAAATTGACTGATTTTAACACAACTGCGTGGCATTGTATGAAACAAGTTTTGAAATCTGTTTCAAGTAAGTGGGAAAAAAAATTTTGATGTTTAATTTGTTGAACTGAATTGATTTTCGTGTTAATCTAATGAATTACCATTGTGTCTTACATTCTACTAATTTCTGATTGTGTTAGATTTGAATGAAAGATCTTAAAATTTTGATCACGTAGAGTATACATTGTGCTTTATCTGGTACAGGGTTCGATTGCCAAGAAACCGTACAATCCTATTATTGGTGAAACATTCCATTGTTCCTGGAAGATTCCGCCCGAACATATTGGGGGTGAAGGAGATCTACTAGACCCTTGTTGGATGACTTACACTGCTGAACAAGTATCCCACCACCCCCCAGGTATGTAATAGATTGCACTACAAGAATGTGACATTTTTCGCTCGCATTACTTAAGTCTTTTACCATGAGCCAGTTAACGTAAACTGTTCCTGGATTTTGTATCAGTACTAACCTTGTTCTCCACAAGTTACTGCTAACTTTTATGAATCATTTGAATCATTGGTTTAGGACATACGATCTTATAAATGATGTCTTCAACCAAACTGTACTAAGTTATGGTATAACTTACTAAATACTCTGTACAGTTATCAAGTCTTATAGCTGGTTGCTTCATTGAGAACATCCTCCCTTTCAGAAATTAATTTCTCTTTGACAGAACTTTGCAAGTTGCTATAAAATCAACAAACAGTGTGTGAAATAAGATTAGAACTGAAGTATTTGTTTTAAGTTCATGTGATCTCCAGTTACTGTAATACCAAATATCTTGTCTTTATTTTTTCAGTATCAGCATTTTATTTTGAATGTCCAAAAGCGAATGTTTGTATAAACGCCTCAATATGGACTAAATCAAAGTTTATGGGAATGTCCATTGGTGTTGTGATGGTTGGTAAAGGTGAGCAATTCAGTTATCAGTCAATATGGCGATATTGGTTTTGTTTTGAAACCACAAAGTAATCTAATTAAAACATGTTTTTTAGTATATACTTGTATATACTGATATCTTTATAATGATGTAAGTACATGCTTGTATATACTGATATCTTGATAATGATGTAAGTACATACTTGCATATACTGATATCTTGATAATGATGTAAGTACATACTTGAATGATGTAAGTATATACTTGTATATACTGATATCTTGATAATGATGTAAGTATATACTTGTATATACAGATATCTTTATAATGATGTAAGAATATACTTGTATATACTGATATCTTGATAATGATGTAAGTATATACTTGTATATACAGATATCTTTATAATGATGTAAGAATATACTTGTATATACTGATATCTTGATAATGAAGTAAGTATATACTTGTATATACTGATATCTTTATAATGATGTAAGTACATACTTGTATATACTGATATCTTGATAATGATGTAAGTATATACTTGTATATACTGATATCTTTATAATGATATGATGTGAGAACTAGACAATAATGGTATGTTTTAGCCAGGCCTCCATGATCAAATGGTTATGCACTCCTGACTAATTATCACTAGCCTGTCTCCGATGTGAGTGCAAATCCCACCCTGGATGAGACAAATTACCCCTGTGAGGAAGCTGTACAAGTAGGTTGGTGGTTTTATCAGCGTGTATGCCTGGGGTCTTCCTACACCATTTAAAATTAAAAAAATGCCAAATGAATTAGGCTGTTGTTAGATGCAATGTTAGACCCTTGTAAAAACATGTTTATGTAATATAAATTACAGTTGTGTTGAAACTACTGGACTATAATGAGGAGTATGTGTTTGGATTACCCAGTGCTTACGCTCGTTCCATACTGACCACACCATGGGTGGAAATGGGAGATAAGATACAAATGACTTGTCAGAAAACCAATATGAGTGCTGCTGTGGTTTTTCATACAAAGGTAATCAATGTTTTCTCTCGTAAATTCATGTGGATAGTTGTCAGTAGCTATTGCTTGTTGAGTAATATTGGTATGAAACACAGGATCACTAGTTACGTCATCTGATTACTGTTCTCAAATAATACTTCTAAATTATACTTCAAAATTTATTAAGCAACCTAAAACAGAACACAGTGCAACCTCTCCAGAGTGGTCCTCTCTTGAGCAACAACCTCCCTTTTACTACAAAATTTTGTTTCTCTCAAAGGATGTTGCACTGTATATAATAAGCCAGCTGTCAGTCTTCAATTTTATACATTAGCTATATTGAGCTGCCAAGACATAGTGCGGAAAATATTAGATTGATGAATATGTATGTGTGAATCAAGTTTTAACTATTCTGGTCTGTAACCACAACTTTTGTCACCTATCTGGAGATTTAGGAATTATTTGACACTAACATTGACCATGATGAGATGGTGTGTTGTGCATGAAAATCCAGTATTTGTTTAAATGTAGGTGAAGAAATTGACACGTCACGATGTTATAATTCATTACCTTATCCTACTCTTATGTATGAAAGTGTCTGAAATTGAAATGATTTTATATTTCATCAAATGTACAGCCATTTTATGGAGGTAAACTACATCGAGTTACTGCTGAAGTCAAGAATGGTAACTCTGGTAATGTTATCTGTAAAGTGCAGGGAGAATGGAACTCAATATTAGAATTCACATATGCAAATGTAAGTAGGTTTTTTATATTTTTTTTGCGGAATGCATTTTGTATAAGAGTTTCATGATGGCTTAGAAGTTGTATAACTCAACTATTAATATATAAATCAAGCTATTACAATAGTATAGTTTCACTGATGTAGAGATGTAGACTCTCAGCTAAGTGACAGTTTCATTTAAAAGTGAAATATGTGAACTTTTTGATCAACAGACCTATGAGTGTACACTGGTAATAATTGAAGGAGTGAGTGTAAGAAGGGCCTATCTCCATTTAGACTATGTAGAAGACTGGCTGTCCTTGCTCTCATCACTTCAGTGGTGTAACCAGATATAAACGTATGTCAGATTGTGACCGTGGTCCAGTGGTTAGTGGGCTGGACTTGTTGCAACCCAAAAATCCGGGTTCAAATCCCAGTCGTGGCCGGTCATACTCTTCTATGAAAAAATGTCAGTTTTCCTCCATATGTGGAGAAGTTGCTGGCTCCTTGTTAAAGGGTAAGTTAGTGCTGGTTATTATACAGTCCAGGAAAACTGGTTAAGTGAACCAGCCACCATATACTGAAAAATTGTTGAAAAATGATGTTATACCCAGTGACAATGCATAGAACAAACAAAACAAATTGAAATATGTACCATCCTTGTGTGTTAATTCAGGGAGAGACTAAAGAAGTTAATGTACATGATAACCATATATGGAGAAAGCGTGTTAGACCGCTGGAGAAACAAGGAGAATTTGAATCAAGGAAGCTATGGCAACATGTGACAAATGCACTACGTGTTGGTGATATCAATACTGCTACTGAACACAAGAAATTTGTAAGTATTTCTGCACTTCTTCATAGATTTAACTGTTAAATGTACAGATGCTGTGTAACTCTATTATGAAAACATTGTAATGAACTACATGCTCATTGCAAAATACCCTTAAGTACGCTTAAAAAGTGCTTCCTGAGAAGAAGCAAAGTCTGAATGTCCAAGCTTTAAGTTATGAAATCATCTATGTTTTATTGAAACAAATCATGACTTTAATTCCTAATGGTAATATATATATATACATGATTTAGTTTTGTTCTTTCTATACTATCTTTTGTTGAATGTTCATTATTTTTGTATGTTTTAGCTGGAAGAGAGACAGAGAGAAGGAGAAAGACACAGAAAGGACACAAATACTCAATTCCCAACAAAGGTAGATCTTATAGATTACACTTAGTAATGTATATTATGTCATGTTCCCTATAAAGGTAGATCTTACAGTTTACACTTAGTAATGTATATTATGTCATGTTCCCTACAAAGGTAGATCTTATAGTTTACACTTAGTTTTGTATATTATGTCATGCTCCCTACAAAGGTAGATCTTATAGTTTACACTTAGTAATGTATATTATGTCATGTTCCCTACAAAGGTAGATCTTATAGTTTACACTTAGTAATGTATATTATGTCATGTTCCCTACAAAGGTAGATCTTATAGTTTACACTTAGTAATGTATATTATGTCATGTTCCCTACAAAGGTAGATCTTATAGTTTACACTTAGTTTTGTATATTATGTCATGCTCCCTACAAAGGTAGATCTTATAGTTTACACTTAGTAATGTATATTATGTCATGTTCCCTACAAAGGTAGATCTTATAGTTTACACTTAGTTTTGATTATTATGTCATGTTCCCTACAAAGGTAGATCTTATAGTTTACACTTAGTAATGTATATTATGTCATGTTCCCTACAAAGATAGATCTTATAGTTTACACTTAGTAATGTATATCTTGTCATGTTCCCTACAAAGATAGATCTTATAGTTTACACTTAGTTATGTATATCAAGTCATGTGCCTTACCTAAGGTAGATCTGATAATGTACATTTTGTAGTGTACGTTAAGCCTTGAACTTCCCATATGTTCTTTCACATTTACATGCTCCTATATTACGAAGGATACACCAATGAAATTCTCACAAAATTTTCTGCTTTGGGGATTTGTTAATTTTGTAGAACAGAATAATGAAGGATTTTTGAGTGGGCTCCATGGTAGAGTGTTTATTGTCTATGAGTAGTAATCACTAGCCCCTCACCACTGTGAGTTTGAATCCCTACCGGAACCAAATTTCACATATAAGGAAGCTGTCCTGCAAGCTTTTGCAAGGTCAGTTGTATAAGCCCTGGGTCTTCCTCCACCATTAAAGCTGGGAAGTTACCTACTGACGGTGACTGTTAGCGTGACAGAAAACTTAATGAACGATGTTTGCTGAAGTTGGTTTTGTCTGACACTGTGGTAGCAAATCATTGGAGATTTTGGTGCAAAAATCATAGTTTCCCACAAAAGAGTATTGATTTTTTACCAGGCTTTCTGAAGGAAAATCCTGGTTATTAAATTGGCAAATGTGGGCAGGTGGATGGGCGGGCAGGTGTCCACAATTTCTTCTGTGCCCAACTCCTCCTACATTTCTAAAGGGATTTCAACGAAACTTTCACTTAATTAACATCATCAAGTACCCCAGTGCATATTGTTGGGGTTTTGTCATTTGATAATTTTTTGCATAATTATGGCTCTTTGTTTATTTTGTGCACATGAAATATTGTGTGTGCAAATTCTCATGAGAAACTGGTTTGTGACAGTTCCTGTCATTTTGTATTGTTTACTCAACAAGATCTGGTGGTATTTTTATTTCAGTATTTCCAGAAGTCAGGAGACAGTTGGGTGTATAAAGATATGTTGAAGAAAAAGTCCACGTCTTGAGAAGTATGTGCCTCAGGTACAGAGAGAAATGTGTAGTATTATATGAACTAGCAATAAATGAAGAGATGTTCATTCATATTCTGTACACTGAGTCAAATTTCTAAATGTCCGGCTTATAAAACACAATTCTGGAAGAACCCTAATAAGTGAATTAATTCTTATATTTTATAATACATACCATCAATCGACACAAAGAATTCAAGCATTCAAAGTAATGTTAGACTGAATATATTAAAATGTCTGCGTGGTTATTAACCAAGTGGGAAATGATTTTCTCCCAGTGCTATAAAATTTAAAGTGGACGTTTAGAAATCAGCTCAGGGTATACTACTTGCTGATAATTTATTATAATTTATGTTTAGTTAAAGTTTAAGTCCATTGTCTGCCTTACTGTTATTGTATAATGTATGTTCATGTACAGTCAAACATGTGTTTGCAGCCACCTATGAATAATGACCTTCCTGTGAATAAACGCCATTCTTTGAAAAGCTGTCACTGTTTTTTAAGAACAAACTGACCTCCAAATAAAGGCCACATGTCAATAAGGACCACATTTTGTCTTTCCCAAGGGTGGCCTTTATTCACAGGTTTGACTGTATAATAGTACTTTAAATCATTGTTTTAAGAATACAGTTTAATTAAAGAAACGTGTAATCACAGATCTTATAACTCTACATGTTACAAATATATTCAGATTCATTGATATCAATTAATGTGTTCATATCTTTAGTAATTTACGAGATTATTTAGTTTTTAAATCTGTTGATTTTAAGAAATGAGTCAGTCATTCTTCTATTTATACATTGGTTAGTTGTTATAATACTACAACATTGACACGATTTTCTTGGTGTTTGAAGCAGCGCTGTGTCTTCTTTCATTTCTATGCAACATTGTAATCTAGAATTCATCATCATGTTTTTAAAAATATGTGTTTAATAGGTGCTTGTAGCATTTGTTAACTAAGTATAAATTTCACTGGACAGGAGTACAATGCACCAATGTTGTGATTTATTTCTAGAGAAGAAGACTATTGTATTGGTACTCAAAAATACATGCTAGATGTTCTAAGACTGTACAGTCAAACCTGTATTTGCAGCCACCTTCAAATAAAGACCATCCAGTGAATAGAGGCAAATCCTTGTAAAAACATCCTTGGTTATTCAGGACAAACTGACCCCCAAATAAAGGTCATCTGTCAATAAAGGTCATATTTTGTCTTTCCCTTTGTTCAGAGGTTTGACTTTATTGGGGTAAACAAAATTAAGCATTCAAGAAACCGGATTATGACAATTTACAGTAAAACCTTGTTATTGAGACCATCTCTAGAACCCAAAAAATCGAGATGGTCCCATTATCAAGTTAAATTTTAGGGGTTATTGAAAGCTGGTCGATATGACAAGGCAGTTGTAATATTGAAGTTTTGCTGTACATATACATGCATTGTGTTTGATACTGATTGATATACATTATGCATGTATTATTAAAAAATAATATGTTCACACAATGTTCTCACAATGTTCGAACAATGTGTGATGTATTGTTGACAATCTGTTGTTTTATTAAATGTACTTAATTATGTTGTAGAAACTACATGTATCATTGTATGGATAGTATTGTACTCTATATATAGTTTTGATTGTTTGTGGGCAACAATGTAGTGCAAACACTGATTTGTTTATGGTACATTTATTATGATGTTTTGTAATTGTAAACAAACACAATACTTTGCATAATATAGATTTTTTTCAATTATTTGTCCATTATGTTATACAGCATTTCAAAGACTTTTTTCTAGGTTGGGTAAAAATGTTACCATTAATATTTACTATTTTGTTCACAAAATCTGATTGCTCGTGCAGTTGAATGTATGTTAACTGCTGCATTTTAATAAATGCATTCAGGTAAAAAATGTTCAGTTTTCAACTTTTCAAACAATAGCTTATCTATATAATAGACCAAATCATGTGCATAATGGTCTTATTTTTTCCTGTCTGCTGCATTTGTTCACATGTACTGTAATTCAAAATTTAATAGAATAATGTACTGCTCAAACAACTTGCCATTTAACTAGTTAAAAGTATTCAGATTCGAAAATTGGAGGAGCTGAATGAATAGCACATTGTATTTAATAATACAGTGTGACCCATGAAAACTGAACCCCTATTGGACTGGGCCAAAAGTCTGGTTTTGTGAGAATTCCAGTTTTCAGAGGAGTTTTGATTATAGTAGAGAAAAAATGTCACTTGAAGAATCATGTGATTTTCAGAGAATTCAAGTTTTCAGGGGTTATTCTGTCCTAAATAATGGTTGTATACTGGAAATGGTTATGATTATTGTTACTGACAAAATTAGTGATTAAATTCAATTATATTCCTTAATACAGTTTTGGAATTCATCAGATGCTGAAATTACCAGACTTTTGTTGTTACTCATAAACTGACAAAACTGTTTAATATATATGATATATTTTGATAATATACATGTGTATATATATTTAATATATGATATTTTTGTGTGGATTCTACACTGATGTTTTATTTATGGTCGAGTTTTAGGGAAAAGTACAACTTTAGCCTGATTTGGATCATTTTTTTCCAAAGGCAAATAAATATTGGAGCAAATTGTACAAAATTTACTAAAATCGTAATTTACTTGTTGTTATACATACATGTTTACATTGTTAACAGCAGTTTGATTTGTATTATTTCTGGTAAATAAACGTATGTATGATTTGTTTGTAAATTCAATTTTATGTAGGTTACTGTTGGAAAACACTCTAATGTTATGTACTGGTTATGTTCTGGAAGTTATAGTTCTTGGGCAAATTAAGACCACATTCATCTTCTCTGGTCCTAATCCTGTCAATTTGTTTGGTTAGCTTAGTCAGTACAGCCTTAAGGTCAAAGGTTATAAAACTTGAGATTGTCTCCATGCTCAAATCTCACATTGTTCTTTTATTTTTTTCAAATTTGAATAGTGACCTATGATAAAGAAATCATTATTTAAACATTAGACAGTGATATCGTTTCAAGCAGAATAGTTTGAGATTTGAGATTTGTTCTCCGGTCTTATTACCATGGGACTGGGGCTGTTGATGGAGAGGTTGTCGGTTTGAGATCTAGGCGATGTTTGATTTGGTATCAACAGGCATTTGTCTCCTCAGACTTATCCTTATATCAACATTTTTTCTCTAATCAAAGATTGTTCTGTTAAATTTGGTTCATTATTTGTGGATATGGAAGTGTTATCTTCATTTACTTCTGAATGCTCAGAAAGTCACACAAAGTTATTTTTTATGTTCTCTAATTACCCCGCATCTGCTCATTTCCATGTTTTCATTATTTTATTAAATTGTTTTAGGATCGTTGAAATTACATCTAACAAATATCTAAAAATGTTGGTCCCCTGTCTTAATTGATAAGTTGGTCCTCTGTCTTAATTGATATGTTGGTCCCCTGTCTTAATTGATATGTTGGTCCCCTGGCTTAATTGATATGTTGGTCCCCTGGCTTAATTGATATGTTGGTCCCCTGGCTTAATTGATATGTTGGTCCCCTGTCTTAATTGATATGTTGGTCCCCTGGCTTAATTGATATGTTGGTCCCCTGTCTTAATTGATATGTTGGTCCCCTGTCTTAATTGATATGTTGGTCCCCTGGTCTGCGTGTGTCTCAGATGTTTATGTGATGTATTTATATAAAAGTTCAGTCATGAAACAGAAAGAATCAGTTATATATGATATGGTGTCAGACATGTTTGTTGTGAAACATTTTGATGGCATTAAACTTATTATTTTTACTTACGCTCAGATTAACTGTGATGTGTAGTTTTTTTTTTTTGTTTTTGTTTGAAATGAAATATAACAGAATCAACTGACATGTTAAAATTATTATTAAGTCTTGTTGATTTGGCGAGAAGAATGTTGTTTTATGGTTACCTGACTGATTCTATTTTTTGTGCTGAACCTGAAATTTCTAACATCAAAATTTTAAATTGAAAATATTTGGGGATTAACCATACTTTGTTTACTCACGGAAAAGTTCTGTTTGGAAAAAAATGGAAAATAAAAGGTTTTTTCGACCTACCTTCCCAAATTTCTTTGGTCATGTAAACCTAAAAACAACTATTTTTCTAGCTATTTGATGAAAAATAATGAATGAAGAAGATATTAACATTGTTTACTAAACAGTTTTTTTCTTTTTGTGCTTGATTGGTAAGATATTTGCTGCATGTTGAAGTTCACTGATACATTTGTTATTTTTGAAGATCATTCAGATGGCAATTATTTCTTCTTTTATGTATGATATAAGATGTGTACATGTATGTGGCATTACTGTTCTGTGTATCAACTTTTTATAACAATTTCTTTCTTAGTGTAATAAGGATGGTGTATATATGTAACTGTTACTGTTAGGTACTGTGTAACCTCCTGAAAACAGGACCCCTTCTGGACTGGACTCTGAGTTCACTTTTCTGAGAATTTCGATACTCTGAGAACTACTGATTTTAGAAGACAAAAAAAATGGGACTTGAAGAATCATCTGATTTTCGGAGAATTCTGGTTTCCATGGAGTCCGGTTTTCAGAGGTTATACTGAATAATGTGTAAGTGGGAGTTGAGTTGTTTAAATTTACTATATGTTAACATAATGTGTATAAACACTGGATAGATTGCCACTTCTAATTACTACATTCAGTTCATTTTGACAGTTTAAAGTTGCAGAACCCAGTGTTTTTTGGGGGTTTTTTGGCATCAGTATTGCCCCAAATCGCATGAAAAGAATTTCATTTCTCAAAATGACATTTTGCATGATTTAGGTGAGTTTTTCTTTTAATAGAATGTGGTGTATTTGTCATTTGACATGGAATAAAAAAAACTTAACTTAATATGTGAATACAAATTCATCTAAAAAATTAAAGTTCTGTAAGAATTCATCGAATTGTGTGAAAGAAAGAAAATACATTTAGTATGAATGTATTTTACTATGAATTGAAGAAAATAAAGATTTTGCCTGCAAATTTATCATGAAATGGAAAGGAATAAAGTTATGTAAAGCTTTTCATGTAGGACCTAGGACTAGTCATTATCATCAAGTGTCATGTTTTACAGCTATGCACTAATCCGATGATTTAATGTTAGATATTTGTAAGTCTGTGTACACTGGACGATGTATCTTGATTGCATCAATTCTGAGATAATCAATTACTTGATAATTGTTGCAATATTGCTATTGTATAGATTTTACATTATGTCTTGTTATATGATCTGGTGAATAAATTGTTGCTAGGTTACACTGGGACACAATTGTCAATCTGTTGCACTTTTTTATCATTCCACACAAGTCGGTCACCATATTCCAATTATCAGTAATTTGTTTCCTAACAAAATGTAAATACACAAGTGGTACGCTGTTAAACGAATACTTGTACTGTATCAAGAGTATTTGTATTATTTGTGTCAGCAATTTTCATTTAACATGAATGTCATGCAGAAAAAAATCCAAACTTACATAAAATCTTTCCACATTATAACTATTTGCTATTTCAAAGAATGCCTCTTGAATTCTGAAAGCTTGTTAATTTTGCTTTACCTTGTGAGGTCAGTGTATCGTACTGTATACCGTATCACCAGTCGCATACTGCTATACGTAAAATATCAGAAGTGGCCTGATAATACACAGTCCTATGTAATACCTGTCCTTGATAAAAGATGTCTATTACGTATATGCCACGTAAAGTTTCCATGATCAAACATTATATTAATCTTTTAGAAGCATTATTACGCAGAATTTCTCATAGATGATTGAGGTTATCCGTATGAAAATGTTGGTTTGACCAACTCATCAAAAAAATCTGCCGTCAAATAAAAAATGCTTACATACCTACCCACTGTTAAGTTTGGGTCCTGTGACCTCAAACCAGCATTTTGTTAGAGAAGGTCTTAAGTCTTAGGTTATATTTACCAATAAAAACTACTGACCATTTTAGTACGTTTTATTTATCAACGATAACAAAATAAATCATTAACAAAATATAGCATTTTTCATATAGCACTTTGTAAATACATATATGGACATATCATTATTTTAGCTATAACAATAATGCTACAGTCATAACAACTTCAGTGTCAGCACGTAAATCAGAGAAAATAATTAAGTATTGTCCTTTCCAATGTCAGTGACTTTAATATAACGTCAACCCTGTGAACAAAGGCCATCCTTGGGAAAGACAAAATGTGACCTTTATTGACAAGTGGCTTTTGTTTGGAAATCAGTTCTAAATAGTCAGTAACAGTTTTTCAAAGAATGGTCTTTATTCACAGTGTGGTCTTTATACAGAGGTGGCTGCAAACACAGATTTGACTGTATATGTCACATTAATTATTCAGAAGTCATTAAACGACAAATAGAACAACATCTTATCAATAACGCAAGAGTCATTGACTGATTGGAAATAAATAAATTATTACTTTATTGCATCATTTTAGGTCACATGATCTTGCTATTTTATACTGAATTTATATGCTAGTTCAGGCTATATACTAATTTCATACATGCTGTTATATATTAAAGAAATATTTGTTTTGAAAAAAATTGTTTGAAGTTACTGATAATTTATTGAAACATGGTAATATAAGACCATCAAGCTTTTTTTACATACAGTAAAATCTGGATGTTATGACCATCATTTTGATCTGATTGCCTGATTATCAAGTTTAAATATAGCAGAAGTATAGAATGCTGGTCCAAAATGGAGTGGTTGAAAAATTGAGGTTTTCCCGTATTAATTTATGCTTTGTCCAAATTGTTCCTATGTATCTTGAGAACAGGTTCTTAACAAATCATGTTTTATCTATAACTTTATTGAGTGTTACAGTGCATTGATAAATAAACACTTAACTATTCACTAATAATCTATACACACATTGATAGATAGTTATCCCTGTTTTTCATATTGCTGTGGTTTGATCCACTAAAGCATCTAGATATCTGGAAGTACCTGAAATATGAATGTTGAAACTTGTTATAGTTCTGCACATATTCATCACATTGCAAATGATTTAAAGTGAATACCCCCATCTGAGGTCAGTCTGAGTTCATATGTGAGGAAGCTGTCCAGCTAGCCTACAGAAGGTCAGTGGTTCTATCCGATTGTACCATTTGGATCTTCAATTAAGGGTGGATTTAGTGTGGGGGGGGTTGGTGGTCGGAGCCAACATGTCGCCCTCTGAAATCTGGCAAGCATAAGGCCATACCAAATCACGTCTGTGTTTAGAGTAACATCAAGGCTAAAAAACCTATCAAGCTATCCGGAAAAAACAAGTGCCTGAGGAAAAAACACTAATTTCCTACTTAATTGCTGCAAAATATTAGCTTCTATTAAAAGTTCTAACAGTCACTCAGTGAGAATAAATATGTTTCATGTCTTAAATCAAAACATAAGCATAATATTGATCGATTTTGATGACTAAAGGCATATTGATACAAAGCAAATTATTCCATCAGGTAATGGTTCAATAAAAATATTTCAAATGATCAAATATTCAATATTACCATATGTTTTTTTATTCGACTTAGGTGATCAAAACCTTTCCGTCCGCGGACGCTAAACATAGATACGATTTGGTATGGCCTAATTAAACAAAAATAGCTTGTTAATTTTGCTTTACCTTGTGAGGTCAGTGTATCGTACTGTATACCGTATCACCAGTCGCATACTGCTATACGTAAAATATCAGAAGTGGCCTGATAATACACAGTCCTATGTAATACCTGTCCTTGATAAAAGATGTCTATTACGTATATGCCACGTAAAGTTTCCATGATCAAACATTATATTAATCTTTTAGAAGCATTATTACGCAGAATTTCTCATAGATGATTGAGGTTATCCGTATGAAAATGTTGGTTTGACCAACTCATCAAAAAAATCTGCCGTCAAATAAAAAATGCTTACATACCTACCCACTGTTAAGTTTGGGTCCTGTGACCTCAAACCAGCATTTTGTTAGAGAAGGTCTTAAGTCTTAGGTTATATTTACCAATAAAAACTACTGACCATTTTAGTACGTTTTATTTATCAACGATAACAAAATAAATCATTAACAAAATATAGCATTTTTCATATAGCACTTTGTAAATACATATATGGACATATCATTATTTTAGCTATAACAATAATGCTACAGTCATAACAACTTCAGTGTCAGCACGTAAATCAGAGAAAATAATTAAGTATTGTCCTTTCCAATGTCAGTGACTTTAATATAACGTCAACCCTGTGAACAAAGGCCATCCTTGGGAAAGACAAAATGTGACCTTTATTGACAAGTGGCTTTTGTTTGGAAATCAGTTCTAAATAGTCAGTAACAGTTTTTCAAAGAATGGTCTTTATTCACAGTGTGGTCTTTATACAGAGGTGGCTGCAAACACAGATTTGACTGTATATGTCACATTAATTATTCAGAAGTCATTAAACGACAAATAGAACAACATCTTATCAATAACGCAAGAGTCATTGACTGATTGGAAATAAATAAATTATTACTTTATTGCATCATTTTAGGTCACATGATCTTGCTATTTTATACTGAATTTATATGCTAGTTCAGGCTATATACTAATTTCATACATGCTGTTATATATTAAAGAAATATTTGTTTTGAAAAAAATTGTTTGAAGTTACTGATAATTTATTGAAACATGGTAATGTAAGACCATCAAGCTTTTTTTTTTACATACAATAAAATCTGGATGTTAAGACCATCATTTTGATCTGATTGCCTGATTATCAAGTTTAAATATAGCAGAAGTATAGAATGCTGGTCCAAAATGGAGTGGTTGAAAAATTGAAGTTTTCCCGTATTAATTTATGCTTTGTCCAAATTGTTCCTATGTATCTTGAGAACAGGTTCTTAACAAATCATGTTTTATCTATAACTTTATTGAGTGTTACAGTGCATTGATAAATAAACACTTAACTATTCACTAATAATCTATACACACATTGATAGATAGTTATCCCTGTTTTTCATATTGCTGTGGTTTAATCCACTAAAGCATCTAGATATCTGGAAGTACCTGAAATATGAATGTTGAAACTTGTTATAGTTCTGTACATATTCATCACATTGCAAATGATTTAAAGTGAATACCCCCATCTGAGGTCAGTCTGAGTTCATATGTGAGGAAGCTGTCCAGCTAGCCTACAGAAGGTCAGTGGTTCTATCCGATTGTACCATTTGGATCTTCAATTAAGGGTGGATTTAGTGTGGGGGGGGTTGGTGGTCGGAGCCAACATGTCGCCCTCTGAAATCTGGCAAGCATAAGGCCATACCAAATCACGTCTGTGTTTAGAGTAACATCAAGGCTAAAAAACCTATCAAGCTATCCGGAAAAAACAAGTGCCTGAGGAAAAAACACTAATTTCCTACTTAATTGCTGCAAAATATTAGCTTCTATTAAAAGTTCTAACAGTCACTCAGTGAGAATAAATATGTTTCATGTCTTAAATCAAAACATAAGCATAATATTGATCGATTTTGATGACTAAAGGCATATTGATACAAAGCAAATTATTCCATCAGGTAATGGTTCAATAAAAATATTTCAAATGATCAAATATTCAATATTACCATATGTTTTTTTATTCGACTTAGGTGATCAAAACCTTTCCGTCCGCGGACGCTAAACATAGATACGATTTGGTATGGCCTAATTAAACAAAAATAGCTTGTTAATTTTGCTTTACCTTGTGAGGTCAGTGTATCGTACTGTATACCGTATCACCAGTCGCATACTGCTATACGTAAAATATCAGAAGTGGCCTGATAATACACAGTCCTATGTAATACCTGTCCTTGATAAAAGATGTCTATTACGTATATGCCACGTAAAGTTTCCATGATCAAACATTATATTAATCTTTTAGAAGCATTATTACGCAGAATTTCTCATAGATGATTGAGGTTATCCGTATGAAAATGTTGGTTTGACCAACTCATCAAAAAAATCTGCCGTCAAATAAAAAATGCTTACATACCTACCCACTGTTAAGTTTGGGTCCTGTGACCTCAAACCAGCATTTTGTTAGAGAAGGTCTTAAGTCTTAGGTTATATTTACCAATAAAAACTACTGACCATTTTAGTACGTTTTATTTATCAACGATAACAAAATAAATCATTAACAAAATATAGCATTTTTCATATAGCACTTTGTAAATACATATATGGACATATCATTATTTTAGCTATAACAATAATGCTACAGTCATAACAACTTCAGTGTCAGCACGTAAATCAGAGAAAATAATTAAGTATTGTCCTTTCCAATGTCAGTGACTTTAATATAACGTCAACCCTGTGAACAAAGGCCATCCTTGGGAAAGACAAAATGTGACCTTTATTGACAAGTGGCTTTTGTTTGGAAATCAGTTCTAAATAGTCAGTAACAGTTTTTCAAAGAATGGTCTTTATTCACAGTGTGGTCTTTATACAGAGGTGGCTGCAAACACAGATTTGACTGTATATGTCACATTAATTATTCAGAAGTCATTAAACGACAAATAGAACAACATCTTATCAATAACGCAAGAGTCATTGACTGATTGGAAATAAATAAATTATTACTTTATTGCATCATTTTAGGTCACATGATCTTGCTATTTTATACTGAATTTATATGCTAGTTCAGGCTATATACTAATTTCATACATGCTGTTATATATTAAAGAAATATTTGTTTTGAAAAAAATTGTTTGAAGTTACTGATAATTTATTGAAACATGGTAATATAAGACCATCAAGCTTTTTTTACATACAGTAAAATCTGGATGTTATGACCATCATTTTGATCTGATTGCCTGATTATCAAGTTTAAATATAGCAGAAGTATAGAATGCTGGTCCAAAATGGAGTGGTTGAAAAATTGAGGTTTTCCCGTATTAATTTATGCTTTGTCCAAATTGTTCCTATGTATCTTGAGAACAGGTTCTTAACAAATCATGTTTTATCTATAACTTTATTGAGTGTTACAGTGCATTGATAAATAAACACTTAACTATTCACTAATAATCTATACACACATTGATAGATAGTTATCCCTGTTTTTCATATTGCTGTGGTTTGATCCACTAAAGCATCTAGATATCTGGAAGTACCTGAAATATGAATGTTGAAACTTGTTATAGTTCTGCACATATTCATCACATTGCAAATGATTTAAAGTGAATACCCCCATCTGAGGTCAGTCTGAGTTCATATGTGAGGAAGCTGTCCAGCTAGCCTACAGAAGGTCAGTGGTTCTATCCGATTGTACCATTTGGATCTTCAATTAAGGGTGGATTTAGTGTGGGGGGGTTGGTGGGCGGAGCCAACATGCCGCCCTCTGAAATCTGGCAAGCATAAGGCCATACCAAATCACGTCTGTGTTTAGAGTAACATCAAGGCTAAAAAACCTATCAAGCTATCCGGAAAAAACAAGTGCCTGAGGAAAAAACACTAATTTCCTACTTAATTGCTGCAAAATATTAGCTTCTATTAAAAGTTCTAACAGTCACTCAGTGAGAATAAATATGTTTCATGTCTTAAATCAAAACATAAGCATAATATTGATCGATTTTGATGACTAAAGGCATATTGATACAAAGCAAATTATTCCATCAGGTAATGGTTCAATAAAAATATTTCAAATGATCAAATATTCAATATTACCATATGTTTTTTTATTCGACTTAGGTGATCAAAACCTTTCCGTCCGCGGACGCTAAACATAGATACGATTTGGTATGGCCTAATTAAACAAAAATATCAGATATGCGCTGATAGTGTCCATATTGTACATAAACATGCTGTTACAAGACTCCGCCCCCGACCAAAATTCCTGTATCAGCCCCGTGTAGGTCGCAAAATGACCATGGCTGTCGGCTGTTAAAACCCAGTGAAAAAAGAATGAATCCTATGTTTGAAGTCATTATAACTTTTATGATATTTTATGCATATTTGATTGTTTAGAAAAATAATTGAACAGCTCAAGTTGATAGCACTGCTGCTAAGATAGTAATTTGTACAATTCAAATAAACCTTAGGTAGAACACTAAAAGTAAGCAATATTAACTAATAAAATCTTACTTAGACAACATTTTTCTTAAGAGAGAATATTTTCTTAAGGCTGAATTTTAATTGTCAATTGATAATGAATAATAAGTTTTATCGAGCAAACAGTGAAGTAGGGCATAAAAAATTGTTTGTTTCTGGTCACCTGACTAATCCCAACTTTTCCCCTTGACGCTAGACATTTTGTTAGCCCTAAGGAATGGCAAATCCACTGTCTCCATTTTTTTCCTTTCCACTAAAAACTAATATCAACAGTAAAAATAATAAAAAAGTATTTAAAGAATATGTACATAAATACCCATTTCTGATCAGGTAACCAAAAACGAACATTTTTTTGCTTAATATATGTGTGATTATATTACCTGCCTCCGTGATGTATCAGACATCATTACCACCCAACATATGATCGATGGATTCTTTGTCTTGTCTGTAATATACATCACGTTTACGTTGTATGGCATGGCTTGTGGCGACAATTACTGCCCCTATCACAATCAACGTTGAAACAACAATGCAGGCACTGACCATGATAAGTATGACATTGTCATCACGTTTGCTATGATTACAGGATCCACAGGGTTTCGAGCTGGGAGTGGCATCATTCACTGGTTTATTATCCACATTAGGTGACCAGAGAGGTCCACAAATAGTGTCAGCTGTATCACTACACGGGATCCACATGTATTCTCCCTCACGACAAGTCGCGCATTCCATACAGTTTCCATTATCAACGTGGAAGTATTCATTGTGTTTGCACGTGTGCACGTTATCAGTCGAATGTTCAGCAAGCACTACATTTATACATGTATAACTTGCGCAGCATGCTGTGATGAGTATATAAGTACTTAAAGACATCTTTGTTCTTGGAGGTTTGAATGCTCAACTGCAAAAACAGTAAAAATATTTTCTTTAGAAAACGAAAAACTTGAAATTGTGTATTCTTTAATGGTAGACTTCATGACACTATGAGGACTCTCTGTGTACACATTAGGAAGTACTGTGTTCTGTTGTCATTATGCGTGGGTATCGGTGTATTTAATAACAAATTTAGACTCAGACAATGACACACACGTGCGACTTGTGGTAGAAATTCGATAATGCACGTGACTGATTGTGTATAATTGAGAAATAATAAAATGATTTCTTATAATATATAGATAACTTATTGCTTGTACGCCAATATCACATACAAGAATGAATTTATTTGCATTAAATAGAACAAAAACATAAGTATAATACATGAACGATTTAGGCTGGAAATCTCTCTCATAGAAGTGATATATCAGCGACAGTTTATAGGTAACCATGGTGACTTAGATAGATGATTTCAAATCAATGTCGTCATCTTGTTAACTGTATACTAGTGCTTAAAGACATCATAAAATTGCGAATAAATCGATGTATTGATATTACATTAACATTTTATCTGCGTTACTTGTTGAGGAATATGAATAAAGCATGTTGAAAATAAATAAATTCTATTGCTTGGTTGAAGGTCGTAATAACAGCTAGGGTCTAACGGCGACTTTCCAAGTTTCTAATCGTGGAGAAGACTACATGACTTTCCTTTAATCTACATGTTCCTCAGAAACATATAATTTTATCAGGTCCCGGATAAATTTCGAACTCATAGCGGTGAGGGGATATTGACTATTGATAAGAGACTTTAACCTCGGAGGCCCCGTAGTTAATTTGTGTCACCTACAAAACTATTCGGTGATAGGACGAACATTTACGCACGGTTAAAACAGTACATTGTAAATCAAATATTGGTCCCTAAAAACAATCGGAAAGTACCGAAAAGAAAACGACTAAAACAGATTTGAGATCCACCACTTTTACTTTTACTACCCAAAGGTAAAAAAAAAGTTTGAAATGAATGTTCAATAATTGTATCATCAACAGCCCCCCCCCCCCCCCTGGGCGGTGAAGTTTAATTGTTTTTATTATTTTGAAACCGTCTCTACAATAACAATTCAAATAAAAGTGTCTATACTAAAATATAATGCATTCGGTTATAACTGGGCAAAGCAACATTGAATAATTGAATTGAATAATGAAATAGTAAACGGAATATTTTCGTCTTTGCTCTCATACATATTCCTGAATTATTCAATACCATCAAAGTTTCATTTCCTTGTGTGCTAAGTATTGTACTGGTTTATCTTTCAGGAGTCAACTTTAAAAAACGTACATGTATACAGATATAGCTTTATTTCATGTTCATGTCGTACAGCGCATTAATACTTAACATAAGCAAGTTTAGCTCAGTTTACTCAAAATACATATGATAATAACCCTAATTATTGTCCAAATACTAAAAGAATGAAACAGAAATTTCCCAACACCAGGCTTTTCTACAAGGCTGATAGGTGCCACACTTGTACATTCATAAATTACACTGTAAAGGTAAACAACTTACATACGTATATTTACATATTTTAAAAGATGGTTTTAATCTTACCTTTAAACTACCATTCCAGCCAGTTAAAAACACAAATCACAAATAAATATATATGTATGTTCCCTGTTCTTCATATAAACTGATTTTAAACACGTGTCATGATTTTCTTTGTATTTCATTCATTTTAAGTTAAACGTAATTAAACTTGCATCGAACAAATTGCGACATGTTTACATCGATATCAGATCAACCAATCAAATCACCCAATACACTTAGGTGAAAGGTCATATTGGAACAAGAATAAACTCGCTGGCTTTATGAATGAAACTTTTATTTGAGTAGCGATCAGCTTTGTAAGGTAGTTTTACATCACCGCGTGCCTCTGTTCGGTGTATTTTTAGAGCTGATTAAAAATATAGACGCGTTTTTACAAATAAAAATGATGTGATAACTAGCTTTAGATTCGATCTTGTTTAAGAGTGTATAGTAATTTGTTTGTTTGTTTTATGTGACATTGTCACCGGGGTTTAACGCCGTTTTTCGACAAATTTTCAGTTATATACCGCGACCGGGTCGCCTAAACAGTTTTCCTGGACTTTATACTAACCATTAACAAATTACCCTCCTAAAAGGAGCCGGCAACTTCTTCAAATATGGAGGAAAATCGACATTTTTGTCTAATTTTCATAGAATGGTAGGACCTGCTGCGACTTGGATTCGAACCCGGATCTCCGGGTTACGAGTCCAGTGCATTAACCACTGGACCACGATTACGGCTTCGTAGAGTAATTTATAGAGTCGGTCGCAATTACTTAATCCCTAAGGGATCGGTGATGACAAATGAACATATCTATATGTAATCCAAACAATGTCCCCGTTCGGTAAATTTCGCCATACTTCGTTATCAGTAAAATTATGTTTTATTTTTTATGTGACTTATTGTCACTGGCGTTTAACGCCGTTTTTCAACAATTTTTCAGTTATATATGGCACAGTAAAGTTAAAGTATATTTATACATCATAAAGCGTTATCTGCTTATAGATTTAAAAGCAGATTATACGCCGTTCAATAAGGATCACGTGTGAAGTACAGTACATTACATTATAAGTTATCATATTGGTGGAAAAAACAACTCATGATAGTCAAGTAGTATTCTAAAACATCCTAACGAAACTTACATTAACATAAAAAAGTAGAATTTCACAGGACAATGGGCTGTTTGTAAGGGCTTTTTCACTGGGTTTAAGGCCGTTTTTTTCAACAATTTTTCAGTTATGTACAGCGGCCGGTTCGCCTAACCAGTTTTCCTGGACTGCATAATAACCAGTACTAATTTACCCTTCCAGTAGATAAGTAAGTAAGCCGGTAACTTCTATTATATGTCGATTAGTTGTACAAAATTCAGTCTTCAACCAACCATTATATGGCTTTGTTATAAAAGCGTATATCAAGATAATACCCGTATATGCATGCGCTGATAGAAATAAACATGGGAGCTTCCATCATAGGAAAAATATGGTTTCTGACAAGCAATCATCAGCCCCTTCACTGTTTAGAGTTCGAATTCCACACGATACCAGACAAAATTTCCTGAATGAGGAAGCTGCCCAGCTAGTTTACGGAAGTTTGGTGGTTCTACTCAGCTGTGAGCATGTAGTCTTCATCCACATAAAACTGGAAAAGTTGCTGCGCGCTGGCTGTTTGACCCGCTGTTAGTGCGACGTTTAACCACAGTGAAAACAAAAGAAAAGAATTGTACATTTTCTCTGACATTATTGTATCATTCACTGCCGTATAAGCCCTCCACAAGTAACTGTTTACGTATTATATTCAGAATAAACTACTTAGTATCAGCAATCAGAGACATATTGATCTAGCTGATATTGAACAAACCTTTAACCACGCGATCAGACATAGCATTACTTGAAGACCCCCCCCCACACACACTCTCTCTCTGTGTCACTGTTAGTGTATATAGCAAGACAGACTATATTGGAAATGTGATGTCGTTTCAAACCACGTTGTATTATGTAATCTATAGTACTGGGTTTCATCCGGAAAGTTTTTATTCAAGATAAAATGTAAGTTACTTGTACGTGTGTATAATATTATTACTTGGATTTCTGGCATATGCAAATGCCTACGTGAACTATTGATAATATTGTTACTATGACAACTGAACGGTTATATTCAGATTTCAAGAATGCGTATATTCAAGCAGTAGGATATAATTAAATGATTGGACTATTGGAAATAGTAGAAATATAAGCCGTCAGGTAAGTTCAAAGTATTTCCGTGTCTAGCCTGAATGTTTTTTTTTTCTTTCACGTCAAGATTTTTCATTTTGCAAGTGTAGTATACAAAGACTGGTGTCATGACTGTAATTATGTTATAAAACACCAGACTCCGAGGTTATAAAACTTGAATCTCAATTCCATTCTCAATGTTGAAAAGATAAAGCTGATTAAATATATATTCAGGTCAATTATGCTGTCACAATAATGTATCAATAATATCATGATTGTATGATCATAATTAACTTTGAAACATTAAAAGACAAGATATGAGATTTGAGTTCTGAGGCCGATGTCAAGTTTTATAATCTCGAATCCAGTATTGTTTTTTATTCTTCTTCGATTCATATCAAAGTAATAGTACTATTACATGTATTGCTAAACAATCACATTTTTATGTTCAATTTTTGTTTTGACTGCTTGTTAGTGATACAAGTGGATCGTTTATACGCGACTCTGTTTATTTATTGTAATTTACTATCACAGGTCTACTAATGCATGTACTCTAGAACATAGAATTTAAATCATTTACAGAACAAAAAGTCAATGTGTACATAAGTTGGGAACAGTTCTACTTAGCAGTATTAACATTTTTACGCTTGTAAATAGTGTTCATGTACTGTATAAATCTATACATCGCAATTATCAATGTTTTGAAATTTAAACATAAATAGTTTTCTTTCCTAGATCGCACATCACTTTTGTTTTCAACACCCTTAGAAGAGTCAAAATGAGGCCTTTATCAACAAGTGGCCTTTATTCGGAGGTCAGTTTGTTCTAAATAATCAGTGATGGTTTTTGAAGAATGACTTTTATTCATAGGGTTATCGGGAGTGGTCTCAAACACAGGCTCGACTGTAATAATTTATAACTTTTCCGACAGCAGTCTCTGTATTAGTTTAGTAATGAAAATAATGCATGTATTAACACAAATCTAACACAAATTGCTGTGAAATAAACTGCAGTTGAACTTGATCTTTAGTTTATAGACCGATCTCAAGTTTTATAAACAATGACTCTAGATCCGTAGAGGAGCATTATCACTCTCTTGGGTTTGAAATGGAAATACAGAATGAAATTGTATTTTTTACTGAGTTTAACGCCGTTTTTCCACAATGTTTCAGTTATATACGGCAGTTGTTCCACATAACCAATTTTCCTGGACTGTATATAAACTGGTCCCCGTTCAATGTTGCAGTACACCAAAGGAACAGGTATGGACTAAATTATCTGGCGCTCTGATTGGTCAATGCGTTTGAGCCATGTGATTGGCTGTCCATTCGTAAAACATCGGGGATTTCCGTACATCTGTTAAGATGTTACCCATGCCTGAATACTTTAGATACAAAATGCACCTTTTAATCAAAATAAAACACTGAATGTTTGATTTAGTGACTCTTCATAACATAATGCATTGATCTATTTTTAAATTACGCGCGAAATATGCATCAAGTGAAAAAATGCGAGGCGTTCCTCGCGAGATCCTGCTGGCCGAATTCTGCCCGGATTTCCTCCGCAATTGACCAATCAGCGTCCATGAAATTGTGGGCCATACCTGTTGTCCACCAGAGTCAACGGGTACCAGTACTAACGTACCCTTCCACAAGAAGCCGGCATCTCCTCCATATATAGAGGAAAATCGGCATTTTTGTAAAATTTTCATAGATGGGCGTGGCCTGTCGCGACTATGGGAACTAATGGAATCATCACTCGACTTCAGTGCAACCTCTTTAGAGCGGCCCTCTCTTGAGCAACAACCCCCCCCCCTTCAACAACAGCATGCTTTTGCCCACGGTCCAGTTTTACTGTTAATTTTACATCTCTGAAGCAACAACAATTCAACAACAATATGATTTTGCTTCTTCCAAAGGGTGTTATTTTGGAGAGGTTGCACTTTCATGCATTTTTGCACCGCAACGACCCTGAGACTAGAAATTGCATGCAAGATATTTTTTCTGTTATACTTTTCACGTGAAATGATAACAACAAAGTAAAGTCGATACCCAGTCCGATTATACTATTCGGCGAGAAGGAAAAACTGGCAACATTGCATTTACAGACTTGTCAATGTTATCTAACAAATACCAGATCATTAGATATTAGTCTGAATGACGAAAACTGCAGGAGATATTTACTTAACATATACACGCCTTGATTAAAAAAGATACAGTTAAACCTATGTTTGCGGCCTCCTCCGAACAAAGACCGTCCTACGAATAATGACCATTCTTTGAAAAACCGCCGCAGATTATTTAGAACAAACTTACATCCGAATAAACACCATCTGTCAATAAAGGCCACATTTTGTCTTTCCTAAGAGTGGCCAGTGCTCACAGGTTTGACTGTACATTTGTATATGAATTTATCAAGGACTATGCGAATGCGACACATTTTTATTAATACATTTTGTCTGATCTGGTCTATACATGAATAGGTCAATATTGTAGTCACAGCAACATGGAATACACCTGCGTTGACTTTGTGGATATTACCTTCATCATAATAATTATCCAGGATTTTTCATACAAATACAAGTATCTAATTTCAATGTTCGTCATATCATTTTTTAATTCCTCCGAGGAATTAACAATATATTTAGGATCGTGATGGGCGTAAACAATAAAATAATAAAATAAAGATATTTTTGGTGTACAGTGACGCGGCTCACTCATTAAAAAGTCCCCGACCCCAAAACTACTTGACGATTTGACAAATGACGTTTTTTTCGTTCTTTAATCCAGCTTTTCGTTTTTAGTACAAGCAAAAAAATCCTACCTACATACTGTTAAAATGTGGATTACGTAACAACCAACCAACATTTTTTTGTGGATGCCCTTAAAATAAAAACTGTCTTTAACATATTTAGAATTATGATTTTTTTTCTTTTCTTTCTTCTTTTTCTTCGTTAGATTCTTAAACTCAACTTACAATGCATCCACGCTCGTTCGTCCGTTCGTCCGTGGGTGTATGGGTCTATCCGTCCGTCGTCCATTTGTTCGTCCGTTCATTACGTTTACATATTTTCTAAAATCAATCATACAACCATGACATAATATTATTACGATCGAGTCAACGCTTCATTTTAAGATTCCGCTTATCATGTTCTATCGTCATGTTTTATAAAATAAATTCCCGACTTGACAAACAACATTTAGAAAGGATCCAAAGATAAAAAACTAAGAATTATGCATGGCCTTATTTTCATCTTCTCTGTCGAGCTAACTCCTCATTTCAGCAGAGTATTCCGGGGTCATATTTATCTCCATATAAGGAAATCATCTTGATAAGATTGTGACCAAACCTTGATACATGAATTCCATCCTTCCGAACGAATGTGTCGCATAGTTTCGTAGAAATATCAATTAATTTCCTTAGTTGTGTATTGATTAGTTAACAGGGACGAAACACATGGTATTTAAAGTCATAATTAACAATTTCTTGTAGGAGATCTTTTTGCTATACAGTAGTACTTGTTGATCTTGTATTATACATCACTGTCTATTGTCTTCCGCATCATATTTATCACATATGACGTCTCATATTATATTTACGTGGAGAAATCATGGCCATTTTGTCGTTATTATTTTGAAGTAATGTAGTAATTGTTTTACATGCAATAACTGGATATGAAAGAATTATTACTGATTTAGATTTTCAAGTAGTTTTCTATTGTGTAAGTGGTGTGCTTCATAATTTGTGGAAGTTAATATCAATGGTTACATGAGCTTTGAGTGCGAAACATGCATCAACATGTCCAAAATTATCTTCCTGTATTTTTATATATTTTGATCTCATCTGTGTTCGTTCAGTGATAGAAAAAAAAACACATAAGACAGATGGCTAGTGTTTGTTTTTAGAAACGTACATATCCGTGTTGTAATTGTTCATTTTAATTGTATTTTGAGATGGACGTTAAAAAGTATACGTTACTCTGGAAGGTAAAGCACTTGGTTATAAACACATGTTAAGGTAAATATATTCACTAATATAATAATGCATAATGGACTACAGCTTTGAATTCTTTTAAATTTTACACTGTTTATTTTTATAAATGCAATAAATGGCCTTTATTCGGAGGTCAGTTTGTTCTAAATAATCATTATAGTTTTTTTAAATGGACTTTATTCACAAGGTGGTCTTTAATCGGAGGTGGCCACAAACACAGGTTTGATTGTACCCATGATTTGACCATCATACCAGTCTTACAAAACTTTGGTGGACATTTTGGATGCCATCTTGAATTTCTTGGAGTCTTCAAGGAGTTATTTAATTGTCTTAAGCTTCAGACACGCTAAATCTGACCGGATGGTATGATGCATTACTGGTTTTGCGGTCATCCTACAAGCTTTATTGACCATTAAAGTTACAGAATCAACCGATAATTTTATTGAACGCAGCAAAAAACGCACGACAATTGTCATTCGCATGGATGAGATGCGAATAAAATGCAAGGAATGAATTCCGAACCTGCTAGTTAATTGTCTTTCGACATTTTAAAACATTTTTTTTCTTTCATTGCTCGAAAATCGACACCAACCTAACATATGAAATTTATTCGGACAAGTGTAGTACTAATAAAATCAAAAAAGCCTCTTAATCTTTACTCGGTCAAATGTTTTATTAATATCAAACGAATGGCTCTTTAGATCGTTACTTCCTCATACTTAATGACTGGGAAAGTTGAATAACGATCATGAATTCTTTACACAGCCAGGAAATTGTTTTGTTAATAAAATACAGTAAAACCGCTAGTAGCGACATAGAAACATTTTTCTGTCCTCTTTTTTAAAAAACGGCAATGATAAACTATCATGTAGGGCCATCCTGAAAAAAATGTTGGTTTGCAGTCACGCGACAAAAACTTTTGGCAGTGAATAGTTTTTTTTTTATTTTTATTTCTTTGTTAAAATCATGTGCTTTTACTGAAAACAAAAACTAGAACGAAGAACGGATTTTTTTGTCAAAAACAGCTAAAATATTTTATATCAGAGGACTTTTTAATGAACGGGTAGCGTAACGGCGTATCAACAGTTTTTGAGGACGGCCTAAACTAACTGATTTATCAAATCCTAGATAATGTTTGTATGTCTCTAATCTTGAGTGAGGGATACGTGAAGTAACGCGTGTATTTGTTCCGTATCAGTGTCATAACATTTTGTTATCGCTCTTGCCATACGTATAATTATGCCAAGGTTTATATTTTTACAGATTTTTTCTTTCAGTGGGTTTAACGCTGTTTTTCAATAAATTTTCAGTTATATACAGCGGCCGGTTCACCTGGCCAGTTTTCCTGGACTGTATAATAACCAGTACCAACTTACCCTTCCACATGGAGCCGGCAACTTCTCCACATTACAAGGGTGATTCTTTATTTGTTTTCTGAAAGCGGCGTTACCTTTATGCAGTCACAGTAAATGGGTGCTTAAATATTGCGTGATATTGGAAGCGTAAGGTCGCGCTGGCATAAAAAGTTTTCTCCATTCGCAGGTTAAAAACCACTAAATTATCATTGTCAGTCATCAACGGTACGTTGTTATCAGAAATTTGCAATCAAGGGATCACTTAACGATAATTACCCAGTCGTAGTTTATAAAAAGATACGGATATGATTTCATGTGAGGTACATAGTGAAAAAATATTTCAATTTTCTAACAAATTTCAATCGTTTGGAGTACACGCAGTTGTTACTTCTTTCAATAATTGAAAACTCTCTGGTCGATGTATTGTTTCCAACAAATAAGTAGGTAGTGTCTAACTTTCAGCAAATGACGAACGATGTTAATTTTAACATTTGTAATGAAACGAAGTGTGCGTTATCTTGTAGTAAAGATTGACAGATTTTCGGTGTTAGTGAAAGCAGTATGTTCATACCACTGAATGTCTGGAGTTTATCCATCTCATAAAATTCTGTGTATAAATTAAAATACTCTGGAGGTTCTCTTCAATGGCATTTTATTTGACATGGGAATGGAATGCTTGTGATAACCATTGTTGCAACTATTTTGTATGTACGTAACATAATAATACATTTTATTCCAGCATGAAGTTTGGAAACAGGAAAGAGACATTACGGGGACTGTTTACGCTTGTGTTAATATTTGGACTGACGCAGTTTGTCGTATTTCTGCACTCTGGATCAAGTAAGTATTATTTTGTATATACATTATATTATATGTAACTTTCTGTTATGGTACATGTATTTATCTAACTGATTGTTTTTTTGGGGTCCACAATGAAATAAGAGATACTGATCATTTTTATTTGGGGGGAGTAGTATAGTACTTGAGCGAGTCTAGGCCACCCCGATAAAATTTTTTTGCAAAATTGGGACTATATAAAATTAATTATTTTGATTCTGATCGGTTGGTCTCGTGGGGGTACGGGTGGGAGTTGGGGGAGTTGGGGGAGTTGGGGGGGGTGGCCTAGACATCGCCCTAGTACTATACTACTATCATTGTGTCAAATTGTTAATATTACAAAATTACAAAAATTACAAAATTGTACAATTACAAATTTATCAATTTTGGTGTACAATCTGTCAGTTGGTGATTATGCAATTAGGCGATTGTAAATAGATAATTAGTTATGTGTACAATCTGTCAGTTGGAGATTATATAATTAGGCGGTTGTAAATAGATAATTAGTTATGTGTACAATCTGTCACTTGGCAAAATATGCCACTTGGCAAATTACAAAATTGTACAATTACAAATTTATCAATTTTGGTGTACAATCTGCCAATAAGTTTTCAAAACTCGGTGATCTGCAATTCTTGTTCGTAAAAGCTGCCTTTGATTTCTTCGCCTTTTAAATCTTTTATTTTATAAGTAACAGGCTCTGTATTCAAAACTTTATCAATTGCAAATATTTCTCTAGTCCAGCGTGTTGTATAGCCTTTTTCAAATTTATCTTTCTTTTTTGATATTCTCACTCTATCTCCAACTTTAAATTTAGGTTCTTTAGTTATATTATTTTCTTCTGGATATAAATTTTCGTACACAGTTGATTTATTTTCTAATTTGCTCGCTTCAACAGGCGTCATTTTGATCGAAGAATGAACTGTATTATTGTATTCTTTGACTAAATCATCTAATACATCATAATATTTGGTAGTTTTATGAGCAGTAAAATATTTAAACATTTTTTGTTTCATAGTTCCTATCCAACGTTCCACAACACTAGATTTTTCTTCGTTCTCAGTTGAATATAATTTTATATAATTGTCTTTTAGCAATTCTGTCACTTGTCGATTATAAAATTCTGATCCTTTATCTGACCAAATATACATTGGCTTTCTTTCTTTAAATAATGTTTCAAATGCTTCGCGTACTGTTGCTCCTGTTTTATTTTTCAAAGGGATCAACCATCCATATTTGCTAAAAATATCTATAACGGCCAATAAATATTTATAATATTTATTTTGTTTTGAATATTGTTGCATATCTACCAAATCAACCGCCCATGTCTGATCTATCGAATGAACATGAACACGTCTTTTTGGAAAAGATTTCACAACTCTATGATGCAATTCATCAGCTAATTTATTTGTAAATCTATTCTTTTTAGATCCACACTCGGAACATTTGTCTATTATTAGATGTTGTTACTTGTTCTACTGAATCATTTTCGGTATGTTTTTTACAACGCAAACAATATATATTTGGATTCTCCATTTTGTAAGTATTAAAATTGTTATCTCCAAAAATGGGCGAAAAAAAAATTTGTACAAGGTGCAACGAATATAAATATTTATATGAATACGATAAAGCATGCGGTAGGTTCATGGGCGTCAAATCGTCATGCAAACGATGTAACAAGCCTATGAAACAACTCCATTATCAAAATAATAAAGAAAAATATAAAAAAGCATATCAAGAATTTATATTAAGAAATCCAAATTATCAACATGAATATTATTTTGAAAAGAATGTACCTAATTGAAAATTATCGCCTCAAAAATGAGAACAAAAAAATTCAAAGATCTTATTGCTGAAATAGATATTGATGATATAGACGAATATGATATAACTAAATATATAAATGTATTGAAGGACAAAATAGATATCAACAGATTCCCAATAAAAATAAAAATAACAATAACGAGTGTATTTTCAACTCCTATGGCGTTTGATATAATAGAGAGTCACTACTCGCATCCTGTTCAAGTCATCCTATCGCAAAATAATATATCCAAATTTTATAAAGATCTAATAGATAAATTTGAAGCTTGGATAGATAAATTTCAAGAACGAGGATCTGGATTTGTTTTTAGAAATATCAAAAGTACAAAACTCAAATTATACAAATACAGTATCCAGAAGGCTTCGTCTTATATCCCTCTTAAATTCAAATCAAGCAACATCATCAATATTCAAAATACAAATGATAACAAATGTTTTCTTTGGTCCATATTAGCAAAACTATATCCCGCTGATGATCACAAATACAGAGTGAGCAAATACAAAGATTATGAATACTGCATAGATATGACTGGCATCGAGTACCCCGTTAGAATCAAAAGTATCCCAAAAGTTGAGAATCAAAATAACTTAAGTATCAACGTATTTGCGTTAGAGAATCAAAAAAACAAATATTCGTTATATCCAGTATATATAAGTACAAGGACACAAGATCCAATAATAGATATTTTGTATATTGAAGATAATGGTGAGGAGACACATTATTGTTTGATCAAAGATTTGGATAGTTTTAGATGTACCGACTCCAGACATAAATCGTTCACATGTAGAAATTGTCTCCAAGGATTCCAAAGATTAGAAACTTTAACAAAGCATAAAGAAATATGTTACGATAATGAATATTGTAGAACGATAATGCCAGATAAAAATATTCTTAAATTCAAAAATCATCATTTTAAAAATAAATTGCCATTTGTTATATATTGTGATTTTGAATCAAACAATATCCCAATAAAGTCATCTCAACCAAATCCTAATGAATCGTACACAAATCCAATATTCAAACAAGAAATAAATAGTTATGGCATATATGTCAAATCTGATTGTCCACAAATATACGAATCACAATACTTTTCGTATATTGGCAACGATGCGATAGAGAAATATATTGAAAAAATAATGAAGATATTCAAAGAAATAAATTATAATATATATCTCAACGAACATAAAAAGCCAAAATTAAATGCATTTGAAAGAAAAGAATTTCAAGAGGCAACTAATTGTTATATATGTGGAATTGAATTTGCGACAGCCCCGCCAATAACAAAAAAACTTAAAACAATAAATGTGGATGGGTTCATGTCCGCAAATTCAAGACCAATAAGATTACGAGAAAAAATTGATAAATCCAAACTAAAATATATTGTTGATAATCCAGATCAATTTAATTTGGGGAGTAGAAATATCAAAGGAACACAAGTAGATAATGAATCACAATTAATGTTATTAGAAGATTATCTAGATGCAACTAATGAATTTGGAGAATGCAATATGACATATCACCAACGTAACGGATTTGGGAGATATTGGACTAATGAAAAATTAGGATTGCAAAATATGAGCAGAAGAGTTAGACATACACTGTGTGAAGATAATATGATTGATATCGATATGAAGAATGCACACCCTACTTTACTATCATCTTATTGTCACAAGTATAATATCCCATGTGGTGCACTGGATTATTATATCAACAATAGAGAAGAGTTACTTGCGCAATATAAGCAATTGAAAAATATATCTAGGGACGAGGCTAAAAAGGACTTATTGGCTATTCTCAATGGACGAGAAATAGATACAAAACATGAGCCTGATTGGTTCATTGATTATTACAAAGGGATGAGATCCATAATAGATAAAGTTTGTGAATTGAATCCATCTCTAGTTGAACTCGCAACAAAACAAAAAGGAACAGATTATAATATTAAAGGCTCCGCAATCAATCTAATGTTATGTGATATGGAAAATACTGCATTGATGGCGGCATTTGATTATCTAATAGCACAAGGTGTTGAAGTTGGTGCCCTTGTATTTGATGGGCTGATGATTTATAAAACTAATATAAAGACCGAAGACTTGCTAATTGGATGTTCAAGGGCCGTAAAAGATAAGACAGGCACTGATATAATATTTACAGAAAAGATAATGGATGAAGGATATGATATATCACCCCAAGTGTTAAGGCCTCGAACTAAAATACGAGAACATTGTCACTATACTGGCAAATATCGAGGTGCAGCATGTCAGTCTTGCAATACCAAAGACGGCAAAGCAACCAAAATAATCCCTGTATTCTTTCACAATGGCTCTAATTATGATTTTCACTTTTTGATTGAAGAACTTATGAAGTACGAAGACGAGTACAATAAAGTAACGTTACTTTCCAAAAATTCAGAAGAATATATCTCAATAGAATATGGTTCATATTATAAAAAGTTGAGATTTCTGGATTCTTATAGATTTATGTCTAAAGGCCTCTCAGACTTAGCAAAGTCGATGGATCACTTCCCAATATTAGAAAGTGAATATCCAACATGCGATTTATTAAAACAAAAAGGCTTCTATCCATATGAATATATAACGTCTATCAAAAGATTAAAAGAACCAAAACTGCCACCAATAGAAAAGTTCTATTCAACACTAAGACAAGAGGGCATAAAAGATAAAGAATATGAACATGCACAAAATGTATGGAACACATTCAAATGTAGAACTTTAGGAGATTATCATGAGCTATATTTGAAGACTGATGTTCTCATACTGGCAGATGCCTTTGAGAATTTTAGGAACTTCTTTTTAAATAATCATCAAATAGATCCATGCTATTGTTACTCAGCTCCAGGACTTACGTGGCAGTGTGGATTAAAATATACAAATATAGAACTAGAATTGTTAACAGATTGTGATATGTTGCTAATGTTCGAGAAAGGCATACGTGGAGGGTTCTCAGGTGTCCTTGGTCCAAGACATGTCAAAGCATTTAACAAATACACTCCTAACTATTTGGATGATGGAGTTAGAATATTGGACGATAATGAAAAGCAAGAGGCCCTCAATATACTTAAAAATGGCGGAGATCTAAATAAGTTTCTTGAAGAAAAATATTTATTGTACTTAGATGCAAATAACTTGTACGGCTGGGCGATGTCCCAAAAATTGCCAACTAAAGATTTCAAATGGGAGTCTGATCCAAATTATTATTTGAAGATTCCAAAAGGCAGAGGATGTATACTAGAATGTGACTTAGAATATCCAAATGCTTGCAGACTCAAAACATACAAATATCCATTGGCACCAGAAAAGTTGAAAGCAAATAAAGACGAAATGTCAGATTATCAATTAGAACTATTAGGAGATAGGCCCGTAAGCAATGAAGAAAAGCTGTTCTTAACATTATACGACAAAAAGAAATATATTGTTCACCATAGTATTTTAAAAGACTATATCAAGCTTGGAATGAAAGTTACTAAAGTATACAGAACGATATCTTTTGATGAATCAAATTGGTTGGCCAAATATATTAACTTTAATACCGAACAAAGAACAAAATCAAAATCTGCTTTTGAGAAAGACTTATGGAAACTTATGAACAATAGCTTCTATGGCAAGACATTAGAAAATATAAGAGGACGAAGTGAAATTATACTTTCAACAAATAGAGATATAGTACAAAAATATATAAATAAGCCAAATTTCAAAGACTCCATAATATTCAATGATAATCTAGTTGCTATAATTAACAATATCACATCTGTTAAATTCAACAAGCCAATATACTTAGGCATGTGCATATTAGATTATTCAAAGCAACTAATGTATGACTTTTATTATAATGTTATAAATAAGTTATGCCCCAAAAATAAACTTGTTGCAAGTGATTCAGTTTTAGGAGATACTCCATTGATACTAAGATATAATAATAAAATATATATTGACAAAATAGAAAATATTGCTGATGAATATGAATATGCGACCGACGGCAAATTTTATCATAAGCCAAATTATAATATTGAAGTTTGGACGAGTGACGGATTTTCAAAGATAAAAACTGTAATTAAGCATGAGACAAAAAAAGAAATATTTAGAGTTGTTACGCCATTGGGATTTGTTGATGTTACAGAAGATCACTCTTTGATCAAAGACAATAATGAAATTATAAGACCTAAAGATTTAATATTAAATACCAATCTTCTATTCAATAATAGTTACAAAGAAAATTCAAATCCATATTTAAAACGAGAGTTCTTAAGATTAGAACCAACAACTTTAGAACAGAAAAGAGCATTTATCGAAGGCTTCTTTTTGGCAGACGGAACGAGTGGAATTTATCAATACGAACGCAGAACAAAATATTCTTGGAATTTAAGCAACCAAGATTTAGATCTTTTGGATAAATGCTTAGGATGGTGCAAAGAAATATACTCAATAACTGATTTCAAAATAATAGATTGTATGAGATCATCCAGCATTTATAGAATTGTACCGAATGGAAATCATAAAGCAATGGCACAAGATTTTGAAAGATTTTATACAAACGAACGTGAGAAATATATTCCGTACGAAATCCTAAATAGAGATTATAATTATAGATTGTTCTTTTTTAGAGGATTTTATCAAGGAGACGGTTATAAAAAAGGAGGGGGCTGTCAATTTGGCTTCGCACAAAAATCTAAAATTACATTTTCGTGTCTGCATTATCTTGTAACTTCTCTAGGCTATAATAGCAACATCAACACAAGAGCAGATAAACCTAATGTATTCAACTTAAACATAACTAAAAAAGAACAAATTGCAAATGTAAAAAAGATAATATCATTAGGAAAACAAAAACAAATCGTTTATGATTTATCAACTGAAACTAAAAACTTCAATTGTGGATTCCCGTTGATCGTTCACAATACTGATTCTGTTTTCATATCAATTGAAACTAAAGATATTTACGAAGATATGAAACAAATACAAGATCATTTAGATACATCAGATTATCCAACTGATCATCCTTTGTATTCAGAAAAAAATAAAAAAGTGATTGGCAAATTTAAAGATGAGCTAAATGGTGAAATTATGAATGAAATAGTCTACTTGAGGAGCAAGGCGTATTCGTTCACATATGCCGGGGCCACAGAAAAGAAATTAAAAGGGATAAGCAAGGTGACAATTAACAAAAATATAAATTTTGACGATTATAAAGATTGTCTATTTGATAATAAAACTAAAATGAATATAATGTATACGTTGAACTCCAATAAACATAATATGTACATTAATGAAGTTAATAAAAAAAGTACAACACCATTCGATGATAAGAGGTACATATATGAGAATAGAATAGATACTTTGCCATATGGCTTTCGTATTTAATTCCCCATGCCAAATCTCATTTTTGTTCCAATAACTTTATTAACAATCGATCTATCTATTTTTTCTTTTAGAGTGGGGTTGTAAATGCCCGCCATCTCCGCTAGCATATTTTTGTCACATACTTTATTTCTAGTTTTTGTATCTTTATTTTGTAAATAACACACATCATGATGATACGCAGCTTTGTCAACTCTATTCACTGGGGTACTCCAACTTTTAGGCGTTAAGTCTCTATTTAATCTTTTATTTAGATTGGTGCCTGGTCCTGTAAAATTATGGCCGGGCAAATGCATTTCAAATGGCAAATTATTTATAGCTTTGTTCATCAGGCCCTTGCCAAGCTCCCTACGGTCGCGAACGAATTGATATTTTATTATTCCGCACACTTCGCATCTCCCCCGTCTCATTGGTCTATTATTTTTTGAAATAATATCCTCAATATTGAGAGTATTTGTGTGTTTTTTACATTTTACGCAATACATTTTTATATATAAAAAATGGAGATACAAGATCTATCTTGGAATATAACGACTAAGCGCAACAATCATCATCTTTTGCCTAAAAGTATTAGAGGGCTGATTATTGGCAAATCTGGATGCGGCAAAACTACACTATTGCTTAATCTCTTGCTAAAGCCGGAGTGGCTAGATTATGACAAATTGTTAGTTTTTGGAAAGAGTCTATTTCAGCCAGAATATCGTATTTTAAACGAAGCTTTTGAAAAGAAATTAACAAAAGATGAGATACTCCGACTTTTTGATAATCGTGAAGAAATTGTAAATAATAATATTTCGCCGAGTGACTTAATTAAAGCATGGGCAGCGAGCGTTTCACGAAAGGGGATCGAAAGTAATTTTTATGAATCTGCCGAAGATGTTCCAGATCCCAGAGAATTGAATCCTAAGGATAAAAATTTGATGATATTTGATGATTTAATTTTAGAAAAACAAAATAAATGCGAGTGTTACTACGTACGCGGGAGACATAGCAACGTCGACTGTTTTTATCTTTCGCAAAACTATTTCAAATTGCCGAGGCAAACTATAAGAGAAAATGCCAATTTTATTTGTCTGTTCCCGCAAGACTTAAAAAATATAAATCATATTTATAACGATCACGTGAGTCACGATATGGCGAAGGATGAATTTAGAAAATTGTGCAGAACTGCTTGGGCGAGGCCATTTAGCTTTGTTGCAATCGATTTATCATCCAAAAAAGATAATGGCAAATATAGAATCGGCTTGGATGAATTCTATCTGCCGACCGAATAACTCACTTCGGTCGCTTAAAAATGGATCAAGAATTATTAGAAACTATCGCCAGAAATACAGAACCCAAAAGTTCATTTCAGATTATAGTATCTGATAATAAAACAAAATTTAAAACTATGTTCAACCCCCCAATACAACTTGATAAAACGAGAAAATACGAAATAGCACTTGTTAACCTTGAAACGTATTATTCTTTTCCAAATATCACCAATGAGAACAATCATTTTAAATATTCAAAAGATAATGGGGCGAATTGGGACACAATTAGAATACCTACAGGGAGTTATGATATAGTTGATATAAATGATTTTATACAGTCCGAAGCGCCTGGACAAAATATAACTATCACCGCAAATCCAAATACTTTAAAATCCAGAATAGAGATAAGAAATAATTTCGTTGTTGATTTTAATCATCCAAAATCCATAGGCAGAGTATTAGGATTTGATCGTAATAAATATAAATCTAGAATTCACGAATCTGAAAACGTTGTTGATATTCTCAGTATTAATAGCATACTTATCAATATAGATATTATTTCTGGCAGTTATGTAAATGGTTCTTCACAAAATACGATCTACAGTTTTTTTCCTAATGTAAGTCCTGGATATAAAATAATTGAAACGCCCCATAATTTGATATATTTGCCAATCACTTTGGATACAATACGTGGGCTCGAAACAGAACTTACAGATCAACATGGCAAATTGCTTGATTTGAGAGGAGAAAATATTACGATGAGATTTCATATACGTCAAATATAATCTTATAAAATGAGTTACATAAATACAAAAGTTAATATTTCCGAAGGACAAAAAAATAAAATTAAACGTGCTATAAAAAATGGCACCGCCACGAGTATACGTTTGGACAAAGAGGATTTCAAAGGTGATGATATTATAGCTATCACCGAGACGCAATTGAATAAAATAAAACGAGCTTACGAAAATGCCGTGGGAGTGACTCTTAAATTAAGTAAGAAACAGTTGGAATATAACGCAAAAATTGAAGGTGGCTTTCTCCCCATGTTGGCTGCAAGTGCTTTGGCAAAGACGGTATTGCCTGCACTTGGCGTGGGTGCATTATCGGGATTAGCTAGTACTGCTGCGCAAAAAGCCATTGGTTCCGGATTGTATCTTAAAAAAGGCGGATGCGTTTGTCAACTAGAAACTGATGGTGAAGGGCTTTATTTAAAGCCTGCCTCTGGTTCTGGATTCAAGTCTCTCGGTGATGGCTTGTATTTGAAAAAAGAAGGGGGGGAATTGTACGATGGAACAGGCCTCCCGCTGTTGGGATTCTTGTTATAAAATGGAGACAGATTTAAAAATTGAAGTTGCAAATATTTTACTGCCATATGCACCATTAACTAATTTTGAATTGATAGATGCAGTCAAAAAATTAAAAATTCATAATTTTAGAGGAGTGTACATGAGAGATCAACTCCCCAAACGTCCATTAAAAAATGAATGCGGCATATTAAACTTGGATGATACAAATCCGAATGATGAATTTGGTTCATCGGATACAAAAGGAACACATTGGGTATGTTGGCACAATAATATTTATTTTGATAGCTATGGAATACAACCGCCTCTGGAGATAATAAACTACTTAAATATTGAATATCCCAAAATAATATATAATACAGAACAAATACAGCCAAGGGGGACGATAATATGTGGGCACTTGTGTTTATTTTTTTTGACGCGACTCACTTTGTTCGATTAAAAATGCCTGTAGATAAATTTGGAAGAATGCCCAAAGCTAAGGCCCCAAAATCAGATATATCTTTAAATTATATAAACAATAACTTTTTGAAAAGAGGAGAGATCGATATGTTTGGAAACAAGATCACGAATCTCGGAACTCCCACAGATGCTGGTGACGCAGCACCTAAATCATTTGTGATAAAGAGAATGAACAAGATGGCGAAGGATTATGATTTAGAAAATTTAAAACAAATAAAAACAGATATCATACAAAGGATGAGAAAAAATTTAGAAAAATATATCGACAAAGAAAAATTGGAGACTGAAATAAATAAACTTAAAAAAGAATGGGCTTTGGATGATAAAACTAGCGAAGATGAAATTACGCGGAAAATAATGAAAGATATTGAAAAGGGCGTGAACATTCTCAAGAATGATTTAAAAGATCTGGTGGATGATAAAAATGAAGAGACGTTACAGTTGGTTATAGATAGGATGCAAGTCGATATTGGCGAAGTTATTACGTGGCGAAATGAGAGATATAAGAGATTTGAAATGGATATACGTGATTTCAAATACAATCAGCCAACGTTTCTCATGTTTTCGTTGGAAATTAGTAAAGATACTGTAATAAAAGTATATCAAGACTTGACAGGTCAGATTCATATTGCAGATAAAAAAATAAACATTATGAGTATTTAACAGAGGCGTTTGTTATGTTGCCGAACGAGCATATCAAATATGACGAAATAGTTAAATATCCACTTCTTGTGGGGGATGTTCATAGTACGGAGGCTGGCCGTCGACATAAGATGGAGGATTGGCTACTTAAAAGGCCTGGCGTGTACACACTCGACGTTGATTTGAAATTTAAATCCAGCGTTCCGGATCACTCAAAACAAATGTTCGCTATATCTCTTGATGACGGACGGGAACAGACATGTTCAGAAGAACAAGGAGGATGTAAGAAAGTATGGACGTTCGATATTGATAAGCCGAAAACTCGTATGACAATCAGCCCTTTAGCATTTAAAGAATATGCTTTTACAGAAAAGGGATACATAAAATTATATTATAAATCAAGTTGATCAACTTGCTTTTTATCAAAGGCATTTATATTTATTTTCTTTTTCGAAAGCTGGATGTTTGTATTTTGGTTTGACAAAATAAAATAAACTTGGTTAACCATAAACGACGCTCATCTTATTTCCATCCGATTGAAATTTTATCATTTTATCACTAATAACAACTGCATAAGCTTCTGTTCCCGCTGGGACGTTTGCATTGAATTGTGCTTTCACTTGAATATCAGTAACCGAATTCTTTAATCTTTCGCTTTGTTTACTTATATCAAATACGAAGATTGGGAACAGAGTTTTGTAGTCGGGCGGATTTATATTTGGATTGGAAATTAATTCATCCATATGATAAAATTTTGATCTGAATGCAGCCGCATCGCCATAAGCTCTACTAAACTGGTTCTTAGTAAAATTCAATTGATAATCAACTTCAGGATATCTATTAGAATTGAGCATCACGTACATATTCTTTAGATTCACATTATCAAATAGAGCAGGATTCTGTTCCTGATCACCGCCTTTATTAGTTTGAAATCCAATAATAATCCAACGAGGCTTTTCCGGACTTGATTTAACAGAAAGTCTCCAAGAGAAACTTGTTGATTGTGGTACTGTTATAGTATCACATTGTCGCATTCTATATCCCACGGGGAGACTAGCTTTATCTTCTATCGTTTTATATAGTTTGAACTTTTCAACATCGGCGGGGAGAACATGCGGAATGTACCATGATAATTTTACAAGAGAAACTTCACCTGCATCAACACCATTAGCTCTAAAAATTGCGTCATCATCAGCCTTTCTAGTTAGAGTCAACGTTTGTTTCATACCGTATATTATTTTATTATAATCTTCGCAAAATCCAAAAATATGTTTCAACGGAACTATAAAACTAAACGTTCCCTTTGGATCTGATTCTCTAATTAAATAATCATGACGAATATTAAATCCAGTATTGTTAACAAGATGTGCATCGGGATTCGTATCTTTGAACCAGAGTTGATTTAGCCCTTGAGCTTTTGAGAAATCATCTGGATACTTTAATATTCCCAACATTGTACTAGATTGTCCGGGATAAAAGACAGATTCAATCTCTTGCCCAGAAAGTTGATACTTAATATTATTGAATAAAAACATAAGGCCATTATTTGTTAGAGCAACAACATCCGCATTCGCATAAGCTGTTCCATCGTCTTTTGTTAATCTCCCTTCGAACAACAAATAACTTTCGCTCGGATGCGTAAATAAATCTTGCGTTTCTATATTAATTCTAATTTCGCCGGGATTATTTAAATTAGTTCCTGTGATAGGTTCATATTCATGATATTCATATTTTTCAATACTCTCATCTGTTGTAGGAACTTCAGCAATTTTTAAAATATCCTCCATTTTATAATAAAAAAATTTGAGATTTATTGCGAATTTTTCAATCTATGAACCAAATCTTGAATACTTATAATCTTAGATCCCCCGGCATCAATAATTGAAGAAAGACTCGGGCGTTGTGCACTCGGTGCATCATTAGGTTGTGTATATTTTTGTATAATTGATTTGGATTTGGGCGTTAAAAGTTTACTAGCGTGAGATATCGCCTTATTAGCAAGTTTTTTGCCCGCATCATCCAACGCTTTCTTTCCAACAGATTTGCCGGCGTCGAGTGCCGTTTTGCCCAATGTTGCCATTGCTTTGGAAAGTAAATTTGCAATAGTGTCAAATACTCCACGCCCTCCGTACTTATATTGTCTTTTGAATCCATATTTTTTTATCACCAACATTTTGTTACTAATTTTTTATATTCTTTGGAATTTAAAATATTTTGTTTTTTAAGATTATCACAAATAGAAACTATTTCGTTTTGTACCCCCGTGTTGCCAGCTTTTTTACTTTCTATTAATAAGTCCAATCTTTCAATTAATTTATTTGGATCTGAAAGGCCCTTGCCACTTTTTCTCAACTCAATATTGTGGTACAATGGCTTTATAATATTTTTATATTTGTGTCCCTTGCTGGATTTTGGGCGCTTAGTTGATGGATCATTATTTTGGTAAATAGCGTTCGTTTCATCCAATAGATCCTCGTAATTCTCAAGATCTCGTTCGGTGAACTTGCTTTCGTCCGGATTCTTAGCCGTGATAAGTTCCCATAATCCTTCGGTTCCTTCGTATTCTTTATCACCATCTACAAATATATTATCATCTACAAAAACAACGGGCTTATTTCCAATATAAAAATTTTTATTTTTGGTGTACAAGCCAAACGTTTTATCAGTTCCGGATTTACTACCAAAATCTTTAAGATATTCGGTGGCGATTGGACCTAAATGTATTGTATCAACATCGGGGCCTGGAATGGCCGGTGGGCCTGGAATGGCCGGTGGGCCTGCGATAGCCGGAGCAATTGCTTTCAACGGTTGAAGTTCTTCTTTTATCTCTCTGGCCGCGTCCTTCTGTACGTCTGTAACGGGCTTGAAAAATTTGCCTAAATCTCTCTGAAATTCTCGTTCTCCAACACGTTCATGGAGTTGGCTTTGTTGTATATTTTTCTTCGTTTCAAGGAACTCTTGTACTATTGATTCTCTTCTCTTGGGATCTTTAATTTTTAGAAATGACATTCTTTTTTTATTGCGCAATTTAAGATTTTAGTTCTCTGAATTCAATATCTGATTTTTCAATATTTTTTCTTATCAACGCTCTTAATTCGTCTTTCAATTTATAATATTTGTCTAATTCTGAAGATATAAGTTGGAATTCTTCGTCAGATATTTTCGCATCATTCAAAGCTTGAGAAATATACGAATTTATAGTATTGAGTTTTGTAGTTGCGAGAGTTCTTATCTTTTCGTGCTTTTCTACTTTGGACGAAAAACGTTTATTCAAATACTTGGCTGGGATGCCTATTGCTCCACATCCCGCGGAGATAGACATAAATACTTTTGGATAAGGCAATATAGGAGAGAGTGCGCCAAGAAGAATTGTTGAGACATTAAGTATCAACTCAACAAAATATATTATATTTCTGAATGTTCTATATTTTCTAACGAGAGCAATTCTTGTACTCTCTTCAGATTCAAGAATACTTTGAACTCTTGTAATTTCGTTCAATCTAAATTCTTGCGACTCCATTTTTTAAGAGATAAAGTTTTGAATACAGAGCCTGTTAGATTTAAAAGGCGGGCGATAATTTTCAATTAGGTACATTCTTTTCAAAATAATATTCATGTTGATAATTTGGATTTCTTAATATAAATTCTTGATATGCTTTTTTATATTTTTCTTTATTATTTTGATAATGGAGTTGTTTCATAGGCTTGTTACATCGTTTGCATGACGATTTGACGCCCATGAACCTACCGCATGCTTTATCGTATTCATATAAATATTTATATTCGTTGCACCTTGTACAAATTTTTTTTCGCCCATTTTTGGAGATATCAATTTTAATACTTACAAAATGGAGAATCCAAATATATATTGTTTGCGTTGTAAAAAACATACTGAAAATGATTCAGTAGAACAAGTAACAACATCCAAATGTTAAAAGCCAAATGTTCCGAGTGTGGATCCAAAAAGAATAGATTTACAAATAAATTAGCTGATGAATTGCATCATAGAGTTGTGAAATCTTTTCCAAAAAGACGTGTTCATGTTCATTCGATAGATCAGACATGGGCGGTTGATTTGGTAGATATGCAACAATATTCAAAACAAAATAAATATTATAAATATTTATTGGCTGTTATAGATATTTTTAGCAAATATGGATGGTTGATCCCTTTGAAAAATAAAACAGGAGCAACAGTACGCGAAGCATTTGAAACATTATTTAAAGAAAGAAAGCCAATGTATATTTGGTCAGATAAAGGATCAGAATTTTATAATCGACAAGTGACAGAATTGTTAAAAGACAATAATATAAAATTATATTCAACTGAGAACGAAGAAAAATCTAGTGTTGTGGAACGTTGGATAGGGACTATGAAACAAAAAATGTTTAAATATTTTACTGCTCATAAAACTACCAAATATTATGATGTATTAGATGATTTAGTCAAAGAATACAATAATACAGTTCATTCTTCGATCAAAATGACACCTGTTGAAGCGAGCAAATTAGAAAATAAATCAACTGTGTACGAAAATTTATATCCAGAAGAAAATAATATAACTAAAGAACCTAAATTTAAAGTTGGAGATAGAGTGAGAATATCAAAAAAGAAAGATAAATTTGAAAAAGGCTATACAACACGCTGGACTAGAGAAATATTTGCAATTGATAAAGTTTTGAATACAGAGCCTGTTACTTATAAAATAAAAGATTTAAAAGGCGAAGAAATCAAAGGCAGCTTTTACGAACAAGAATTGCAGATCACCGAGTTTTGAAAACTTATTGGCAGATTGTACACCAAAATTGATAAATTTGTAATTGTACAATTTTGTAATTTGCCAAGTGGCATATTTTGCCAACTGACAGATTGTACACATAATTTCTATTATTGACTAATTGCATAATCACCAACTGACAGATTGTACACCAAAATTGATAAATTTGTAATTGTACAATTTTGTAATTTTTATAATTTTGTAATATTAACAATTTGACACAATGATAGTAGTATAGTACTTGGGCGTAGTAGTATAGTATTGGGCGTGTCTAGGAGGATTTGAGCGAACGAAGTGAGTGAAAATCCGAACACCGCCAGGTGGCCTAGACTCGCCCAATACTATACTACTGTTGCTCTAGAGAGTTAAATTGATAGTTAATCGTACATTGGGGAAACTTCATGCTGTTGTGGAAGGGAGGTTGTTGCTCAAGAGAGGGCCGCTCTGGAGAGGTTGCACCGCGTTTGAAGCCCGTTAGTCGTCGAAAAGATCGCAAGAGCTCAGGTGAGTTGTCATGTGATCAGTCAAGACTAAGAACGACAAGCCCAGGATTTGTTATACGACATACGTAAATATCAATTGCTGTTATTTAAATTCATCAACTAAAGACTCCAGCACGGTAGTTGTCAAATAGAATTCAAATGTATACACTTAGCGAGTCAATTTTCGCGAAAACTTTCCAAGTTTTAGTGAAGAAATGTTTTATTTTCATGAAAATATTTATTGTCCTCTTAATAAGTACGTTTATTATCTGGTAAAGAAATCTTATCATGAAAAGTTATTGAATTTTCGTGAAAATGTCTTTGTTTTTCATGAAAATCTGGTAGATTATCGCGAAATTATTCTGATTATTTTATGCAGAAATATGCCACTATACAAATGTAGAAGAATTTTAGAACATATTAATCAACTTATGATACTTACATTGTGCTTCTATGATGGTACACGTAAGTTGTATTAACCACGTTATGCCGAGAATCAACATCTTTTCTGAATTAAGTTAAAAACGTAATACATAGTATATTATAGAATTTCTGGAACATGATTAAAGTTGAGAAAACATTGGTATGATTGATATATTAGCGAGTATTTTATTTGTATGGTGTCATCAATATATAAAGTGCACGTACATAAAATAGAACCAGATGACAGGTACAGAATGTTACATGCGCACAAAATAAACGAAGAGCCATAATTCCGCAAAAATGATCAAATCACAAAACCCAGATATATGCGCTGGGGCACTTGGTGATGTTAATTATGTGAAAGTTTCGTCCCTTAAGAAATGTGGAAGGAATTGCACGTAGAAGAAATTGTGGACGATCGCCCGCCCGCTGACCTTTGTCAATTTAATACCCAGGATTTTCCTTCGGAAACCAGGTTAAGGATGGACAGAGCTAAGTCATATGTTAGAATAGAATGAAACGAATTGTTAAGACATGACACGTACAATAAATTCGACACTAACAAGAAAACCAGCACGACTTATACCAAAAGAAATGATGAACAATACACAGCACTTTATGTAAAACATAACAACGCTCCTAGAATTGACAATAACTCCTAGAATTCACTACACCTTCTAGAATTCACTACAATCCGAGAATTCACTACAACAACTAGAATTCACTTCAACTGCTAGAATTCACTACAACTTCTAAAATTCACTACAACTACTAGAATTCACTACAACTACTAGAATTCATTACAACTGCTAGAATTCACTACAACAACTAGAATTCACTACAACAACTAGAATTCACTACAACTGCTAGAATTCACTACAACAACTAGAATTCACTACAACTTCTAGAATTCACAACAATCCGAGAATTCACTACAACAACTAGAATACACTTCAACCGCTAGAATTCACTACAACAACTAGAATTCACTACAACAACTAGAATTCACTACAATCCGAGAATTCACTGCAACAACTAGAATTCACTACAACTTCTAGAATTCACCACAACTTCTAGAATTCACTACAACAACTAGAATTCACTACAACAACTAGAATTCACTACAACAACTAGAATTCACTACAACTACTAGAATTCACTACACCTTCTAGAATTCACTACAATCCGAGAATTCACTACAACAACTAGAATTCACTTCAACTGCTAGAATTCACTACAACTTCTAGAATTCACTACAACTACTAGAATTCACTACAACTACTAGAATTCATTACAACTGCTAGAATTCACTACAACAACTAGAATTCACTTCAACTGCTAGAATTCACTACAACTACAACTACCAGAATTCACTACAACTGCTAAAATTCACTACAACTACCAGAATTCACTACAACTACCAGAATTCACTACAACTACCAGAATTCACTACAACTACTTGAATTCACAACAATCCGAGAATTCACTACAACAACTAGAATTCCCTACAACAACTAGAATTCACTTCAACTGCTAGAATTCACTACAACAACTAGAATTCACTACAGCTACTAGAATTCACTACAAGTACAACTACCAGAATTCACTACAACTGCTAGAATTCACTACAACTTCTAGAATTCACAACAATCCGAGAATTCACTACAACAACTAGAATTCACTACAACTGCTAGAATTCACTTCAACAACTAGAATTCACTTCAACTGCTAGAATTCACTACAACTGCTAGAATTCACTACAACTACTAGAATTCACTACAACTGCTAGAATTCACTACAACAACTAGAATTCACTTCAACTGCTAGAATTCACTACGACTACAACTACCAGAATTCACTACAACTGCTAGAATTCACTACAACTACCAGAATTCACTACAACTACCAGAATTCACTACAACTACCAGAATTCACAACAACGACTAGAATTCACTACAAAAACTAGAATTCATTACAACTACTAGAATTCACTACAACTACAACTACCAGAATTCACTACAACAACTAGAATTCACTACAACTTCTAGAATTCACAACAATCCGAGAATTCACTACAACAACTAGAATACACTTCAACCGCTAGAATTCACTACAACAACTAGAATTCACTACAACAACTAGAATTCACTACAATCCGAGAATTCACTGCAACAACTAGAATTCACTACAACTTCTAGAATTCACCACAACTTCTAGAATTCACTACAACAACTAGAATTCACTACAACAACTAGAATTCACTACAACAACTAGAATTCACTACAACTCCTAGAATTCACTACACCTTCTAGAATTCACTACAATCCGAGAATTCACTACAACAACTAGAATTCACTTCAACTGCTAGAATTCACTACAACTTCTAGAATTCACTACAACTACTAGAATTCACTACAACTACTAGAATTCATTACAACTGCTAGAATTCACTACAACAACTAGAATTCACTTCAACTGCTAGAATTCACTACAACTACAACTACCAGAATTCACTACAACTGCTAAAATTCACTACAACTACCAGAATTCACTACAACTACCAGAATTCACTACAACTACCAGAATTCACTACAACTACTTGAATTCACAACAATCCGAGAATTCACTACAACAACTAGAATTCCCTACAACAACTAGAATTCACTTCAACTGCTAGAATTCACTACAACAACTAGAATTCACTACAGCTACTAGAATTCACTACAAGTACAACTACCAGAATTCACTACAACTGCTAGAATTCACTACAACTTCTAGAATTCACAACAATCCGAGAATTCACTACAACAACTAGAATTCACTACAACTGCTAGAATTCACTTCAACAACTAGAATTCACTTCAACTGCTAGAATTCACTACAACTGCTAGAATTCACTACAACTACTAGAATTCACTACAACTGCTAGAATTCACTACAACAACTAGAATTCACTTCAACTGCTAGAATTCACTACGACTACAACTACCAGAATTCACTACAACTGCTAGAATTCACTACAACTACCAGAATTCACTACAACTACCAGAATTCACTACAACTACCAGAATTCACAACAACGACTAGAATTCACTACAAAAACTAGAATTCATTACAACTACTAGAATTCACTACAACTACAACTACCAGAATTCACTACAACAACTAGAATTCACTACAACTTCTAGAATTCACAACAATCCGAGAATTCACTACAACAACTAGAATTCACTACAACAACTAGAATTCACTTCAACTGCTAGAATTCACTACAACAACTAGAATTCACTACAACAACTAGAATTCACTACAACTGCTAGAATTCACTACAAAAACTAGAATTCACTACAACTTCTAGAATTCACAACAATCCGAGAATTCACTACAACAACTAGAATACACTTCAACTGCTAAAATTCACTACAACAACTAGAATTCACTACAACAACTAGAATTCACTACAACTGCTAGAATTCACTACAACTACTAGAATTCACTACAATTCGAGAATTCACTACAACAATTAGAATACACTACAACTACTAGAATTCACTACAACTTCTAGAATTCACTACACCAACCAGAATACACTTCAACTGCTAGAATTCACTACAACAACTAGAATTCACTACAACAACTAGAATTCACTACAACAACTAGAATTCACTACAACTGCTAGAATTCACTACAACAACTAGAATTCACTACAACTGCTAGAATTCACTACAACAACTAGAATTCACTACAACTTCTAGAATTCACAACAATCCGAGAATTCACTACAACAACTAGAATACACTTCAACCGCTAGAATTCACTACAACAACTAGAATTCACTACAACAACTAGAATTCACTACAATCCGAGAATTCACTGCAACAACTAGAATTCACTACAACTTCTAGAATTCACCACAACTTCTAGAATTCACTACAACAACTAGAATTCACTACAACAACTAGAATTCACTACAACAACTAGAATTCACTACAACTGCTAGAATTCACTACAACTTCTAGAATTCACAACAATCCGAGAATTCACTACAACTTCTGGAATTCACCACAACTTCTAGAATTCACTACAGTCTGAGAATTAACTACAACTTCTAGAATTCACTACAACTTCTAGAATTCACCACAATCCGAGAATTCACTACAACTTCTGGAATTCACCACAACTCCTGGAATTGACAATAACTACTAGAATTCACTACAACTTCTAGAATTCACTACAACTATAAATAACAAAGACTTACCTGGATAAAATAAAAAATGGACTTGCATTACTTTCAACCGTCACAAAATAGAAATTTTTAATGGTAATGCATTTATTAATACATGTATAAAAAGGGAAAGTCATATCACACAAACACACACAATATTGATATGTTTGATAACTGGTTCGCATGCTATTAATTGAAAACACAATATAAAATGGAGATATTTGTAAGAAATATTAAGAACGAAGAAATATCTCAATTATATTCCTTACTTGGCGTCAACAATCCCACAATCACGTGTCGATGATATGATAGCCAGGCAAACCGTTCAAAACACATTTATTTAACTGATTAATTAAAGATCATGAATAAAATTAATAATACCTTGATGTTTGTCTTTTCACAGGTATAACCTTACTAACTGAATGTATTCACAATCAGTGGATGATAAGTGGCATTTTGTTGCCTTTTCTCTTGAATACAATAATTACAATTAATTTCAATTTGATTGATTCACGACGGAACGCTTCAGATAACAGTAAAAACAGCGATGGAAGTAATTATGTTATAATCATCGGTTTATGAACTATTCTTGTTACCTGACTGAGCATACACTATCGGTACATCAGTTTAATGTCGCTTGTATAATTATTTAATGATTTAATTAAATATTTCTCCTGGGTATCCATTTCGAGATGATTTAACGGAAGATATAACGGTGCACGTCTGTTGTTGATGTCTGTTTTTGCTGCAGTTTTGCCTTACAGGTTAGTGTACGCTGTATCTGTCATTGTAATCTTTTGTTCAGCTCTTCTGTGCAAATTCCGAACAACTGTATGATGGTAAGGAGCCAGGACTTGGTCCAGTGGTTAGTGCACTGGACTTGTAAACTGGCGATCTGGATTTAAATACCAGTCACGGCAGGTCATAACCTTCTATGACAATTTGACAAAAATGTAGATTTTCCTCCATATCTGGAGAAGTTGCCGGCTCCTTATGGAAGAATAAGTTAGTACTGGTTAGTATACAGTCCAGGAAAACTGGTTAGATGAACCGGCCGCCTGAAACTGAAAAAATGTTTAAAAAGCGGCATTAAACCCCAGTGACAAAAGTCACATAAAACAAAACAAATTCCATTGATGTAAAACCAATTGGCCCAATGTCACGTAACATGGACGTTGAATGACTGGACACCGGTACTTTTTACAGACAGGTACCCGGCGTGCCGGGTGTGGAAAACAACCAATGGGTTCATCGTCTTGAATTGGACCAAATGTTTATTGGTTATGTGTAGTATAATGTATTAGCTATCTGTTGACACCAGTTATCGGAAATTTGAGCGATTTCTTGAAAAGTTATGTAGTGTTAAACAAACCTGGTACATAAACTGTCATTTCGGAAGTTGTAACCCTTGTATATGTATATATGTAATATAGGTGTTTTGGTCCGTGTGGTCATTTTAAGCCTAATACACCATTACACACCATCCCTTCAACATGCTAGCTCCCTGAGACTACGGTCAGTGACGTGTTACGGTTTGTTCACAACATTACACGTTAAACATATTTAAGACAACGGTCAATATTTAGGCGGTGACATGGGAAATTATACAAATAGAAAATTTGCCAGGTCATTTATTGATTGTATACTTTTTTATCATCTTGGTATAGGAACAGCATGTTGAAACGAAAATAGGGTATCAATTGTTCGTTGAGAAACTAATCAGGGAGTAAAATGAGATTTGGCAAAATATCAGCGGATAAGAACGTCTAGATGTCAGCATAAATCTTTAAAAAGTTGTATATAAAGCGCGTATAAAGCGTTTTTAAACAGGAAGAGGTATAAAGCGCATGCACGAGGAAACAAGTCGCGAATAATTCATACTCTACTAACAAGTATATCATACCTCATGTTTTAATATACAAGTATATCATACCTCATGTTTTAATATACAAGTATACCATACCTCATGTTTTAATATACAAGTATACCATACCTCATGTTTTAATATACAACTATATCATACCTCATGTTTTAATATACAAGTATATCATACCTCATGTTTTAATATACAACTATATCATACCTCACGTTTTAATATACAACTATATCATACCTCATGTTTTAATATACAAGTATATCATACCTCACGTTTTAATATACAACTATATCATACCTCACGTTTTAATATACAAGTATATCATACCTCACGTTTTAATATACAACTATATCATACCTCATGTTTTAATATACAAGTATATCATACCTCACGTTTTAATATACAACTATATCATACCTCATGTTTTAATATACAAGTATATCATACCTCACGTTTTAATATACAACTATATCATACCTCATGTTTTAATATACAAGTATATCATACCTCACGTTTTAATATACAAGTATATCATACCTCATGTTTTAATATACAACTATATCATACCTCATGTTTTAATATACAACTATAACTCATGTTAATTAACGAGGAGCTTCTTGATTCTTCTGGTGGTTGCATATACATGTATATACATTATATAGATAGATTTTTATTACAAACATAAGGCATAAAGCCCAACATGTATAAACATACATCACATATTAATCATAATTGAACAAAACATACTTATAGATTCTTAATAATAATGGTAATAGGCGGTAACTGATATCAATAATAATAGTAATAATAAATGATTACTGTATGTGAGAAAAGAAGCACAATTTAACCTTATTCGTATGAGTTGGAACGAAAAATGTTAAGCGAACGTTTTCATATCATCGATACAGGGTATCGTCACGTGTTGTTATGCATTCATTATCTCAGTGATGATACAACTAATTAAATATTCACTTTGTCATTTTTACAAACCTGCCGACTTCAAAGTAAACGAATGGAGCAACTTGACTCGTACTAAACGTTTTTGTTCATGAAATGTTCCATAAAGCAATACAATAAGTTCTATTCAAATTAACATTTGTTTAACTAGTTGTAATGTTCCATATAATTTCGAATATTTGGTAAACATGGTATCGGACGTAGGTGTCAAAATTCTTGATGTTTTTCTGTAGTCTTCTGTAGTACAATCAGTATTTAGCCACTAACGTTCTGTCGAAGGCTTCTCTCTAATTACTCCGCGTGAAATTCGAAGTTTGAAAGTATCGCACGCTACACAATGTACCGTTAAATACAAAACTTTCGTCTATTAGGCTTTAATGTGAACTGTGACCTGTCGATCAACACGTTTATCTTGATTTTAACGCTCAAGTCGTTATAAAGAAACATGGCAGATATTGCTACAGTCACTGAACAAGATTCCCATCGAGAATTCCTTGGGTTTCAAAAAGGAAAACTTTAAAACGAGTTCTTTGATTTGAGAGACGAAGTAATAAATGGTGAAATTGTTTTGATCACGTCACGTGTGGACAAATAATGGAAATTGGTAAACAATCTGGTATTGGAAACATTTTTTTTCATTGAAGTTTAACGTCGCACCAACAGCCAGGATCATTTGGCGACTTTCCAGCTTTAACCGTGGAAAGAGACCCCAGGCTTATACCTCGGAAGAACCACCGAACTTCCCTAAGCTAGCTGGACAGCTTTTTCACATGTGAAATTTGGTGCCAGGTGGGATTCGAACTCACAGCGGTGAGAGGCTAGTGATTACAAGTCAGAGACCATAACCACTCGACGACGGAGCCCCCCCTGGAAACATTTACAGCGTAGAATGTACAACAGATAGTATATTACCACAAAGAGAAGTTATTCATTTATATTGTGACAACATGAAAGACTTCGTTTATGATAGGTAAGTTTATAATTTGCTCTATTGATCATTCATATAAGGTCATTAATGATTCAAGATATTAATCAAGTGACCCGTAACAGATATAAAGAGTTTTCATCCTTTGGTTTAATGACATTGATTGAAATGTTGATCCTGTTTACATAAATATGAAATATAAAAAAGTTAACCCAGGACGTGTTGAAAGTACACATACTTATATCAAGCGTATCAATCACCTAACTGACCAAATACATATTGACAAGACGAAAAAGATCAAATATTCATGAAAAAAAATTTAACAATTTGCATACGTCAGTGGCTTTTTCCTCGGGGATAAAAGAGTTTAGACCGTGAAATTGCATTTTATTCCCTTTTGAATATGTTTTTACGAAGAGCCGATGTCATTATTCACTAGGGGTCTGTGTAATGGTGTTATCACAAAGTGAACGTATTTTTAAAATTCTGATACTAATAACAAATGAATCATTTCCAGAACTATAATGCAATGTCATGTCATTATACGGTTATCTCAAATATTCATATAGTCGGGTTTAGTCATTTAGCACATTCTTAAATATTTATACAATTTGGCCGCGACCATGGTCCTGTGATTAGTGCGCTGGAATTGTAACCCGGCGATCCGGGTTGAAATTCCGTTCACGACAGGTCATGCCCCTCTATGAAAATTTGACAAAAATATCAATTTTCCTCCATATGTGGAGAAGTTGCCGGATCCTCGTGAAAGGGTAAGTCAGCACTGGTTAGTATACAGTCCAGGAAAACTGGTTAGGTGAACCGGTCGCCGTATATACCTGAAAATTGAAAAACGGCGATAGACCCATCGGAAAAAAGCACATACTGAGGACGACGGCTTTTAATGGCTACATCAGGGTAAAGCATTCTGTTGATTGTCTTTGATGTGTTCCGTGGAGATGTTTGGAGTATGTTTGTGTTTTGTTGATTGAGATTCTCAGAAGGAAAATGTTTTCTGAGAACCTGTTTTTCTTCAATTGATTAGTTTTCCGTGATAATCAATTCTAGAATCAATTCTCTAAATTATTTCAGGCAACAAACTGTGGCTTCCAAAACTTTCTTCTGATTACCATTATTTAGGCTCTAAGTTTCTAAAACTATATGAGGTAAATATAGAGGTGTCATTGATAAGGATTTTTGTATCGATATATCGGTAGAGAATTATCGATGATACAGCGATATATCGATTGACAGGCATATATGGCAAAAACTCTTATATTTACCCTCGGAATTTCAGCTTACGGGTCTTTTTTGTTTTAAGAGGGTATTTACCAAATACAGTTATATTTGATATTATGCATAGTGTAAACAATGATCAAAGATAAAGGGTAAATAAACAGTTGAAACAGAATAACTTGTTTCTTATTATTAATTGAACTGTAAATGAGTTAATGACTAGAAACTTCTGTGTAAACTTTAAACAGCTTAACAACTACTGGCATCACTTTCATGTGATTCGATACTCGATATTTTAGAATTGGAATCGATATCGAATCGGATTACAAAGATCGTTGATATATCGATATCGGCAGAATCGATTACGCCCCTACGTAAATAGCTATACAATTTATTATAAATATTTAAATGGATCTGTTAATGCCTGTCAGATAACATTTGCGTCTTCAATATTTATCACTATTAATGATGCTTTTGTGATCTCAAACATATCCATGGAATTTGGAGTTTTCATCAATAGTTAATGTGCATGTATATATACCAGTCAGGCAGAGCGTCATGTACGCATTTTCCATCAATTAATAATCTGGCCGGTTACCTCAGCGACACCTTTTGATGCCTTGATCATGCTTCTATAGAGTTATCTCCATATTGAGATATTGTTTCTCCAAAAGTCTAAATTGCAAGATGTAGCTTATTTCTAAAAAAATCACAAAATCATAAACAAAAAAAAAATAAAATCGAATCAATTAATTCAAGCCAATGTACGAATGAGGTAGATGTTAAATATGGTTTAAATATGGACTTGTTAACCACTATCAGCTGAGACACATCTGGGGTTGACTATGAAACACTAAAGATTATAACAAACACAGTTACATGTACATGTATATAGTGTAACATAATGATCTTTTTCTTTGGTGTTTAACGCCGCACAAACTGCTAGGGTATTTTCCCGGCTTTAACGGTAGAGGAAAAAGCCAAGGTGCGCACCTGGGTATAACCACCGATCTTTCGTAAGCTAGCTGGACAGGACAGCTTCATCACATGTGAAATTTGGACCCGGGTGGGATTCGAATACGTTTTTTTTTTTCTAGATAAATCTATGTTGTACCCATTCATTAATTCATCAATAACAGGAATACTTTTGATCACTCAGACACAAACACTGTTTTTCCACGCCTGCCAGATTTCATTTTCTTTCTCAGGCTACTAGATGAAGGATGTTTGGGTAATTCTAAAACTTGTGTTGGTCCTGCTTCTATATTCATAAATTTCTCAAGCGTTTCGTCTTCTGCAATGAAGAAAAAATGTAGACATATAACAAAATGTCTGTCTGACTATAATACAAACTTACCCAAAGTTTTCGGTGCACCATATTTCTTAAAAAAAAACAGTGGCATTCTAAACATTATCAATTTTATATGACAGCTTATTTACAAATAGTTGTAGGTATTTACCATGGTACTCCAGCAACGATTTCTGCCAAGGTGACGCTGTTTTTTCTGGTTGACTTGTCTCAACATTATTTGAAGGTTTAACAAAGAGTGACTTCAATTGTTTCATCATAAATTCTACCAAGTCCACACGTTTGTCAGCGCAAGTGTCATGCATCACCTGGTCTATACTACTTCCCAGTATGGACAGAAATATCGTCAAGACAAAAAACACGACAGTCAAAATGTAGAACACAAAAAATATCTTCGCAAAAATTGGCTGCGTTTCAGCAATATCAGTGAACTTACTTTTCCCTATCATAGCAATAAATAATGTTCCCATTGTCTGATACATACTCATGTAACTGATAAGTTGACTTCCAAACAATAACATCCCGAGAATGCAAAATCCAAAGAAGATGTGCAAGAATGCTGTACCATACCAAAAAAGGTCAATTCCACAGTTTTTAAATATTTTGATTATTGCACTAATCTTTTTTGTTGTTCCCAAGGCTTGTAAAATTCGTATAGTGGACATGAATAGAATCCATGAGAGCAAAGATATCAAAATTTGATCCCAAAGCACAATGTGATTGAAATTTACAAATTCTTTCTTGTCCTCCATAAATCGACCAATAGTAATGCTGGTGAAACCGAGGCGGACAACAAAGATCCCTATTGCAGTGACACCGATGAGAAACATGAACAGTTCATACACTTGCCAGAATTGCTTAAAATAACCACATCTTTGTTGATATATTCTGACGCATATTTTTACTATTAGTACAAATAATAAGATGGAAAACACAACTTCACAGAAAAGTGTGTAAGTACCGGAGCCACCATGATGCGTGTAAAGACGTAATGGATAAACAGAATAAGCCGTAACCGCGCCACCAGTTTCTGGAAATTCAACCATGAATAAATTATAGATGAACAAATTGGTGGCCGGGTTGTAAAGTGTATACTCAAACATCACTGCTCTTGTTTGCCTGTCGATCCATAAAGCATTGAACAGTTCTTTCAAAATGTTTCTTGATATTTGAAGACTAATATCAAAGGTTGCCATATATCCTCCACCACCATATGTCTTGTACATTCCTGGTAATGGAATGCCCCAAATGTCGAGAGCTAAAATATATGTTCAAAATATTGTTTTTAAAACGCAAATCAAAACTAGCTTACTGCTGATTTAGTAATCCTTGTAAAATTCGTAACAAAGCGCTGCATTTGAAGTGGCGGTCTATAATTGTTTGTTTTGAAAACGTACGATGTGTTTGTACACGATTTGGACGTCTCGAAAGACCAACAACAAGACAGTCAAACTCAGGACACAAGGTTTGATGAGCATATCATAGCAATACTATGTTTTTGTTTCATGTCCAAGAAAATCATAATAACAAGTCCTGAACATATAAAACCATACAAAATAATGTCGGATTTGATCTTAATAGCACAACGACCAACCTTTTATTGGTTTATCTCACACAGATATTTCTGTGCAACTTTGTTCTAAAATAAACATCAACGGACTCATCTCAAAACATTAGAGAACGACATACGAATTACGATGGTTTATGAGAGTCCAAATTTTAAAAGTCTGTCTTTCTCTTTAGGCATATTTCTAAACTGTATGTACGTGTGTACAGTGCAACCTCTCCAGAGCGACCCTCTCTTAAGCAACAACCTCCCTTCAACAACCGTAAGATTTTCCCTCTGTACGATTTAACTATTGATTTAACCTCTCTAGAGCAACAACCTCTCAATGACAACAACACACTCTGCATCTCCCAATGGGTCTTGTTTTGGATAGGAGGTTGCTTTGTATAAACACGAACGAAATGCAGGAAAGTTTTACCTGACGTAAATGCCCAAGCAGTATACGAAGAATTGAAGAATCCTTCCGTGTCACTACATGGCCTTTTCTTCCATCCAATACAGTAGCTAGTTGTGTCTTCATCAGTAATACTGTACTCACTATAACAATCCACAGTACCAATGTACGGAATCTTACATTGATCTAAAATAATAAATCAGCTTATCTGGACATTGAAGTGTATTTCAAAGGCGAAAGCATTTAGTGTATCAATTTTACAATGTTTGCTACATGACAATGATGAATTAAATTATAAGCTTATTGTAAAATAGACACTGTTTAAACAAGAAGTACCTGAATGAAATTTAAGTTTTAAATGTGAACATTCCCGGCTGTTAAGCATCCAAAGGGGTTCAGATGTACAGCCATAAACGGATGTAAAGACCTAATTAAGGATAACTAAAGACATGCATATAAAAGGTACCAGCACCTTTTGGACAAGGCTTTGAGGAAACCTTTTAGAATTGTTTTAATGTATATTTATTGATGGATTTGTTGGGTGAAAATGTTCACTTAAGATTTTATTTAGCATTGGTACATTTGATAGGTATAAATTATACAAAGCCTTGTGAATATAGTTCTAAAAATCATATACATAGTGATTAGTGGTAATTATATAATTATATGAATATTTGATAATTAAGAAATCATTGGTTTTAACACGTCATGCTATAAATATTCTGCGATACATGTATTTAGCCGTTTACAAATGTAAGGAAGCATGCGTTATGGACCGACAGATTGAAGTTATATCAGTATATCATTTCGTTTTAAATGTGTACAATACCTTTAGTAGTTCGAACCTGCCGCAATCGTGGGGGTCCAAGCCTGTAGTCATGTATTCCCTCGGTGTATTCCTTCTCCGACCAATGAAAAGATGTACCTTCATAGTCACTGACAGGGAAAAGTGAGGGAAACACTGTCTCATCTAACCATGAAAACAAATCACCCGGTCTTGTGATCTGTTCAAACAATATAAAATATCTTTTATTACCTGCAGTGATGGAGAACATATAAACAACAAAAAAAGAACAATAATACATGTACAAACAAATAAGTTTAGAAAAATAAATGGCATACTAACTGTACAAATATACTTCAAACTTTCATATGTCAAATTTTACCGCATATATTTTAGCACAATCTGCCCAAGACAATGAGTGTGAATACATATATATAACAACATAATTTTGCTTCTCCCAAAGGGTGTTGCTTTAGAGATTTTGCACTGTATAATAGAATATGGCGGAACTAAACAACATTCTGTATTTAGTCAAAATGAACTTGTAACAAATAACCTTACCCCATTAAAGTTGGGGGACGAGGACGGTGATACAATGGTGTTTACAATCCGTTCTCTGTGCTGGTAGGATCTGTCATCTCTGTTTGCGAAGCATATACTCGACACAATGATCATAAAGAATACATTGATGATGATGTCTCTAAGCACGGACGTCATCTCCTCTTGCATGCGATGTTGCTCTGCAGCTTGAGCCAGATTGTCCCCTCGCAGTGGCGGGGTCACATTCCGTGGAGTGGCTGATGAACATCATACATCGATTTAATACTTTGCTATGATCAGGGAATGTAGATACTGTGGTATCACGAATTTTCGTGGAACATTTAATTTCATGAAATTCCTGGATGAGTTTATCCACGAATTTACGTACCCATGAAAATAACACTTATGGTAAATCTACGAAATGCCGATACCAACGAAAGTAAAAGAAACCACAGTATGACATCTAATCGCTTTGCTTCTTTTTTAATGTTTCAAAATATCCATTATTTACCAGATGCGACTTTTTATGTCGTTGGAAAATGCAATATGATAACATATTTATCTGAACATAGAAATACGCTAATATGTAATTCTTTCTAAATACGAAGCTAACACATGTGTGGAGCCTTGAAAGCCGACAAACGTCCGGAGCGTATCTATCTCCGATATCTGGTGGAGTTATTGGAGCGAAGTATTGAAAAAAAGGTTTGAAATCGAATACTTGTACTTTTTTATCGGTATTTTTACGCGGAAAATATGTTTGTCTAGGAGAAATATTTACAAAAAATACGGAAAATAAACATGTCTTCTATCTAGACGCTATAGCAAGTGTTATTTTGTTTAAACTATAAGTTAGAATACAAAATTTACTAGAACAAACAAAATGGGTATTTTAGTGCTTATACATACATTTATACGAAGTGTAGTCTGTTTTTATTGATTTCAACACTTTAATACTTGAAGATACGCTATCTGCAATATAAACAATACATGGTTAAAAGTTTTCCGGAATTTCCAAGGTCTGGACCACACTGGGTTTTATTGTTTCCGCGGCACCAATGTTAAAATTTCCGTTTTTTTTTAATTTTCGACTTTCACCCATGACAATGGCATTATTGATTGCATTCAAATCAATGAAAAACACCACTGATATTATTTATGCTTGTTGTTGATTGTAATGTATTTTGTTTCTTTTTGTTTTTGTATGCGTCTGTTATTTATTAACGTATTTTTTTTTGTTTCAGCGGAGTAAGTGTAAGATTGGGCCCCCAAAACTAGTTTAAACCCACTATAGCTTTGCTACATATCGTTCAAACGTGTTACCCTATAGAAGACAGTGTCCTCCATTTTTGTGCATGGTCCTATGTGTTTTTGGGATGGGAGATATGGGGGAGAATGTAGTTTTTTGGGGGCAGGTAGGGTCTTTTGTAGGCTTTTTTCTATGAATCCTTTTCTTAAATACAATGTTTATTTATTATTGTAGACATAGATAGTGACATAAATAAAATAAATAAACAGAGAAGAAAACTTGTCAGAATTCATTTTTCTTAAAAATTACATGAACGATAACAACTTTCGTACCTTCATCCTCGCCAATTATACGTCTATAGTTACGGACCACATTCGCCATATCTATATTTGTATCTTGCTTATTCGACCGAATTATGCAGGCAAGAACAAAAGCTATGCATACAACCTGTAAGTACAATGTTCAAAGATTTATATACCAAGACATACAAAGAATCACTTTCGTAGGAAAATTCATTGAAAAATCACAATACCAAAGCAGAATATTCGATAGTTATAACAATTGTTAAAATAAAATGCTGTTTATTTACAAACAGGGAATAGCAAGATTTTGAAGTTTTAAAACTGATATCTTAGCTAAGGTCTATAAAATGGACACGTTGCATTTATGAAAGGAAAACTAAGGATGCATCTGAGTCCTGCATCATTTCTTATAAAAATGAGTCAGTGACAGTTTTTGCTTACTGACTATTTTGTTATATGGAAACCATTAAAAATAATATTTAGTTGCTTGTGTTTTTCATAGATTTTGTGTTAAATTTACTTGGAGTAATGACATCTTCAGGACTATAAATAAAGTCTGTAATGACAATAGTTCCATAAATCAATCCTTAAGATTTAGGGCATATTTATAGGTTGGTACAATGTCCTGTAAGTTGTTATGAGTAACTTACAGTTATGGGATCAACAAAAAGCATGGATTCAAACAAAGACATAAAGAATGCTGTAAGCCATTCCTCAGATTTCTGTTTTCCCCATTCCATACTGTACAACATGATAAAGAAGGCGGAAGTAATGACGGCACCAAATAGTATAAACCACGTGATGTACACGAACCTGAAATGGAAAGGAAACCCTTTAAACCGGTTCCTATATAAACCGGTTTCCCCTCTACATCAGCCAAATGTTCTGATCCAGACTTCATTACTATATACATGTAATTCACAAATCCCCTCTAATAAGCGCCAATGACCTGGTACAGCGCTCGACCAGTATAGAAGGGTTCAACTTTTTTGCCTTGTATTTGCATATTGACAAAAAATTCGATTTTTCTCCATATAAGAAATTGCCAGCTCCCGGTGGAAGAGTAAGTTAGTACTTGTTAGTATACAGCCAAGGAAAGCTGGTTAGGGTGAACCGGCCGCCGTACATAACTGAAAGATTGTTGAAAAACGACGTTAAACCCCAGTGAAATAAAGACAGAATTTACATTACGGTTTGAACCTTAATACATACATATGTATATATATTTCATTTTTTCTCCTCCCCCATTCTCTCTTCTCTCACTACTCTTCCATTAGCTGACGCTTTGTATTGTTTTAATGAAATAGACAAGTTTACAGTCGACCCTGTATTTGGGGCCACCTCCGAATAAAGACCACCCTGTGAATAATGGCAATTCTTTGAAAAACTGTCACTAACTATTTAGAACAAACTGAGCTCCAAGTAAAGGTCATCTGTCTTTCCCAATGGCGGCCTTTGTTCCCAGGTTTGACTGTTTATCTTGTCATCCAAAGTGTAAATAGGTAATGTATTGTGCAACTTTTACCCACCAGTGCGGGAGATAAAAAGCACCAGAGAAATCCGGAACATCAGGCGTGAGTAGTTTTGATCTTAGTAATTCTTCCTGTCGTTTTTCATTGTCCCTCTTTCTTGAATGGAACAAACTTTTACAAAAAGGCGCACACGGTGTTATAGAACAACAACTACAACATGACTTCTCTGTTGTTACGGGTTTCCTTTTTGTTCGCTTGAACAGCAGGATAAGAATCATAACAGGCGGAGTTGTCATCAAAGCACAAACAATAGATATGAATATCTGTAATTATTTATAAAAACATGCTTAACCACAAGCATTGTCTTATAGAATGACATTATTATGAAACAATGAAATGAAAATCTGAGTATAGTGTACAGACATGTAAATTGACTTTTTTTCACTTGGGTTTAACGTCGATAGCCAAGGTTAAATGGTAACATTTCCAGCTTGAGCAGTGAAGAAAACCCTTCCATAAGCTAGTTGGACAGCCTCCTCTCGTGTGAAATTTGGTCCCAGATGGAATTCAGACTTAAATTGGTAAATGTGATAATTGATTTCCAAACATTGCAAACATAAATACTTTCTGACAATTTAAGATATTCACAAAAATCTATTTTGGTTATTTTAACAAATGATTCAAAATACAAATACAAAACGTGGGCAAAAAAGAAAAGTTACCTGTTGCTGCGTGAAGCGGAATGGACCAACTTGAAGTAACGGAGGTGACTGGTAGTTAGGTGATGGATTGAAGTACATGGCGTTAGCGATCATGTTCAACATGACATAAACGAGAGCGCACGCTGCACGTTGAACACGTGTAAATGTACTCGTTTGTGGTCGGTACATAATCGATACCCACATATGACTCTCGGACAGACGATCACGTGTTTGGTAGAAAAATCGGGATTCGAATTTTATTGGGTCATTTTTGGGATTAGACTTGAGATTAAGCTCCAAACCAGTTTCCACTGACAACCATTGCTCAGCAACATATGTGTAACTGTAACAAAAGATATATTTATAGTATTACCTAGGATAAACACACAAATATTACAATATTTGGAGTTTGTAAATTTGTTTTTATAGCACAAGCAATTGTAAATGAAGATAATTTTTGACCCTTTGTTTAAATGACTGCATATTTGTTGGGATTGGCGATTTTACTATAAAACCATGTATTCTTTATTGGAACCCTTTGCCCCTTAATACAACATTTCTCCGTATCTGAAGCAGACGACTTTTAAAAACATTGTGGCAAAAGAAGCCATTGCTTGCAATGAGTTTCCACTCTGTCACAGAGAAATGTTTTATATCTATGCTTTAAATTTGGAAGAGTCTAAAATATGCTTATGAGTCAAAGGGTTAAGGTACGATCTTACAATGACAGAGACATGAAGCATTACGATTTTACACAAAAGTTCTTAGCTTTTACTTCATTCATTGGTAGATATTATTTAAAAAAATACTGCACGTCGACATATTTATTGAACATTATCGTCTTAAATTAAGCTTAGCTTAAAATTTTGCACGAACGTGAAGCTTAGATCGTACGTTTCACGCTGTGTGACGTCATATACCACAACTTGGTTAAGGTACCACGAGGCATCATCATCTTCTCCACTGTTGTCATGCCAAATGGACAGATGTTCTAAGTTACCAAGGTATTTTCCCGTTGCCATGAAGAACGTTAAACAACTTCCGGTACTGAATTCCTTAAGACGTACAATAAAAAAAGAGTTAAAACAAAGTTCTATAAATTCACATTCTTTTTTATTTCATTACCACTTGCTACGTTAAGTATTAGTGATCTTAAAACCAGACTTAATCCCAAAAGAAATGATTTTCCAGTGAATATATTTCAGAACCTAAAATTCAACTAAATACAATACAGTACCAGTCTTTAATGGCCGACATGGAAATCAAACACTTCTGATTCTGATTTTGAGAGTCACTGTAGCCTACTAAACAACAAGTTAATAATTAAAAAGATAACAATTTAAAATAAAAATCTACTTATGAAGCATAATTTGCAAACTAAAGCCATTAATCTTGAAAGCTGTCGAATCCAATAAAGAAACCCTGAATCTGAATAAAATGATGTTTTTTCGGCTGACGGAGGCGCACGGGGTCACTTAACAAAATAATAAAACAGAATGACCTAACATCAGTATGCATACCTTCCTGACACCATCAAACATCTCCCGTGGACCTGTGTCTGCCAAATCACCAGAGAGTATAAAAGCCACACGAGACGTTGTTCCTGCTCCTCGACGCATTCCAGTCAATACTTTTATAAGATAGTAATGCTTGTCACAAATATAATTATCTCGTAATGGTGTAATACCCCACTGAAACGTAATTTACCATGCATGAAGTTAACATTTTGAGTTAATATAAATCTTATTTTGAATATGCTTGCCTGAGTTTGTATGAGATTTTATGTTTTATATGATGGTGTATACACCAACCTCTCTGGTACTGATATTGTGTATAGTTTCGCTTGGGTCTACACGTTTATTCACTTATTAAAGATATAATTAAACAATGCAGTGTTATCTGTCTTATTGAAGTTATGACTCGGGAACTGTACCCGTGTTGTTGTATTCTTTCATTGATACATGACAAAATAAATATTAAGGCGTCATTCAGAAATGGATTATCCGAAACCATGCATTATTAGATAAGTGGATACCGTCCACCCGGTGAACAAAGGCCACCCTTGGGAAAGACAAAATGTGGCCTTTATTGACAGTAGACATTTATTCGTAGGTCAGTTTTTAAATGATTACTTGAGACATTTCGGAATATTTCGGGATTTTTTCTGTGATGTTTTAAATAGAGGCACTACCCTACTACCGCAGTGAAGTTGTCTGTCGTCTATAATCGCCTTTTAGTATGAATAAAAATATTCTTTGAACCAGAAAATTGGGGACATTTTAATGCTAGTCGCTTTCTGCTCTGACGAAGTCAGTTCGAATCCTTACTTGATAACTTAGAATGGGAGAAAAAAAAAACCTGTCTTGTTATGCTGCAGAATAAGATAAAAAATCAACTTATTTCAACTTATTACCCTTACCTTTAACGTATCCTTTTTGTCTAAACCTACCAGGAATATTACACAAATGATAAATATCAGAAATATTCCAATTAACGTTGCCATGACAGCAGCTTGGTTCAAGGGAGAAAACTTCAAAAATACGCTGGAGAAGTCGATAGAATTTGGAGCGACAAAGAAGCTGTTTGAAAACACCATATCAGTGATATCATTACAGTAACATGATATCTTGTTGTCTTCAGGTATCCATTCCATCTGGCAAAAAGGGAACAATACATATAAGTTATATTCCTATTTAGAGCTAGAAAAATGAATATATTAAGGACTCGAATTAGTGAGTGAAAGAACGGATTCTTTGAAACAGCTGCAGTCAAACATGTGAACAAAGGCCACACTAGGGAAAGACAAAATGTGGCCTCTATTGACAGGCGGCCTTTGTTCGGAGGTCAGCTTGTTCTAAATAATCAGTGTTTGTTTTCAAAGAATGATCATCAATCACAGGATGACCTTTATTTGGAGGTGCCGCAAACACAGGTTTGACTGCAATCTGACTTGATCAAATTGACAATATGATATATAGATAAGAAAAATACTCCCAGAAACAACCACACACCACCATCTAAAAAATCCCACCTTCACATCCTACACAAGTCCCATCGATAGTCACAAAACAGCGTACTTCTACACATTACAAACAAAAACCTTTAGAACTGTATACATTTAATTGTCTATGGAGTTTGCCTACTTAAAGTATTGAACAATTGAAGATGTTTGTTTGTTTTTATATAACATTGTCACTGGATTTAATGCTGTTTTTCATCAATTTTCTCAGTTATTTACGGCGATCGGTTCACCTAAACAGTTTTCCTGGACTGTATACTAACCAGTACTAACTTATCCTTCAACAAGGAGCCGGAAACTTCTCCACATATGGAGGAAAATCGGTATTTTTGTCAAATTTTCATAGATGGATATGACCTGCCGCGGTGACGATAATTGAACTAATCATTATGATGAACATACAGTAAAACCTCACAAAACAACCACCTCATTATTGCGACCACTTATTTTGGACTGGCTTTCAGTACTGCCCAAATAATTCAACTCGACAATGAGACCACCTCATCATTACGACTGATTTTTCGGGCCCCGAAGGTGGTCTGAGATTTTACTGTAATTTTAAGTCAACTTACAGAACATCTGTCTGTGTGCCACTTTTCTTCATTCTCATCCCACGTCAAACAACTAACTGTTATAAGTGTCAAGTTATAGCTCACAGACTTCTCTGCAATGAAAATTGAATAGATGGCAAACTACCAAAAGCATACGAATGTTATTATTTACCATCTCTATCAAATATTTCTAATAAAGAATGTAGCCTATCCAGAAAGGAGTACAGTGCAGCCTTTCCAGAGCGGCTCTGTCTTGAGCAACAGTCTCCCTTCAACAACAGCATGATTTTTCCGACTGTAGAATTAATTTAGCCCTCTCTAGAGCATTAATCCCTCAACAACAACATATTTTGCTTCTCCCAAAGGGTGTTGCTTTAGAGAGGTTGCACTGTACATATCTACTAGAGTGGTACGTAGATTTAAGGCATATAACGGAGTGTTTGGTAATTTGGTGAATATTTGCTTCCCATCTATGTCTAAATAAGAATTAAAATTATGTCGTTCTACGATCTGTGTATAGATTGATTAATGTATCTATTTTTATTTCTTTTTTCCGAAAATTGTCTCATTTTACGCGTGAACAAATCTACTTACTCTCATTTGGTAGATGGATGCCCATATAGGTTAATCCAGTGTGTCCCTGCATCATGTTCGGTTTTACACAAGTTAGCCACTCCTCGTCCCCGTTTACATGAAATATGAAGTCATAATCTATACGTGAAGGGGGCTCTGTAAGCCGTATGTATATTTTGTATTCTGTAATGTTATGACTTTCATCTATGGGAGCTATAATGACACAAACTTCTTCCGTGTTTTTTTGATACACGAATTGATGATACATAAATTCCGACGCATCTTCCTCGTCAACAAACGGTGTAATAGTTTCTGATTCCGGTGTTTGTACGTTTTGTTCAAATGTCATGTACCCTGGATTAATTTGTTCGTCTCCGGCTTTGACATCAACACGGAGAACATTGGAGGTAATAAAGGAGGAGGTACCATCATTGTCGTACATAAAAACATTCTCTTCAAATTCGAACGCCTGCAATGCAACAGGGTATTCCACATGGTGACGATATTCTACCACCGTAAATATATCAATTGAAGTAACATTATTTAAGACCTTTTAATATAGAAATATCCCCATATCTTTTACTTTTATTAACGCAATATAATGCGTTTGAATTCATTTCAAATAACTGCGAGTGAAATTACCGCATGTACCGCAAATGTATTTTGTATTCCACTTCCAAATTTCATGCATGATAACACGAATTGAAAGTAAAATGGAAATAACCACATTCACAAACCAAACCTCCCGTCACAGAACCTAAGATAAACATGAGAGGCGAATAGACAAGAGACATTCTAAACATGGTAATTAAATGAACACTAACACAGAATGCAGTCGTGATGCATTAAGTCAGAATGTAATCCGGCAGTGAAAAATTAACTCGTATGAGACAAATGGAATAGCGCGCATGCGTGATGGCATATTTCTGCACAAGAGTAATCAGAATATTTTCGCGAAAATCGACTAGATTTTCATGAAAAACAGACATTTTCGCTAAAATTCAATAACTTTTCATGATAAGATTTCTCCACCTTATAGTAAATGTACAAATAAAACATTTTTCTCGTTAAACGTATGCATAAATATGCCACCATACGCGTGAGATAAAAGTCTACACATGTCAAATAAATAATAAACACGGACGATTTATTGAAGCAATTCCAAATGTCCATATTAAGTAACTATTATCATCATCCAAACCTTACAAGAGCGCGTTAACTTACAGACACATCAACGTCTTCTATATCCGAGTTCAAACCACCAGCTGACCTTTTCTTTCTTCTTTGATTAAGTACATTGGAGAGTCCATCTATTCTGAACTGTGAAGTTTTTGTTCTTGTTTTATCAAAACTAGTCTTGGAACCCTTATTTTTCTTCACTAACTGTTCAGTACTTGTTGTGTCTTCGTTACTGCACGTTGAACATATTCTCAGCTTACCCTGGACTTCCCTAGCCAAAATCTTCGCCATTGTAGAAGCATTTCTCGCCTGAGCAAAAATTCAGATTTTCCGTTAAATTGGTGTAAGCGCCATTCAATGGTAAGCGATGTTGCATAGTACGAACTTGCGTCATTGGTTGCTTCTCAAATACATACGACTATGTAATTGCCCACCTTACACGTGCAGAGAGTAACCTAAATTTAAACTATACGAAGTTTTCAATGTCTGTCCATATTAGAAGCGATACTGTCGAATTAAGTAAAGCAATGCAATATAATATGTATATGTTTGCATGCAAAGAGGGTCAGATGACAGCATCTTACATCGAACTAATGATCTTTAAATTAATATTCAAGTGCTCAATATCAGAGACATTTTTGTAGCTGGCTTTAACAGAATCTGTTCAGAGAAAAGTTATTGGCGTTAGAAATTAGAAAAAAAAAACTGAGATATATTTTCACAAACCGCTGCCTTTTTCCCGTCCGTTTGATATCTTAGCTTGTTTTGCATTTGCATATAAAAGAATGCTCTCTCTGCTGGCGACAGTAACGTGTTGTTTGTGCTAATGTTTTGTCCCATCACTGACAACATATCACTTAGCTAAAAATACAAGAGTACAAATTTAATGGCATCTGTTGCCAAACTACATAATCGAAATATTGACGCATGTGAAGACCTGAGCAAACCAACGGAAAATAGAGAAAATAAAACACAGGAAAGGTAGAAAACAGCAACGTATAGTGAAGTGTAAACTCAACACAGAGGACGAAAACATAACTCGAGTGCTTATAAAAAGAACTATAACTTACAGTTATTAGAATGAAACAAAGATCACTGGTAAGTATAATAAAATAACTGATAGGCTTTTTGTGTTTTTGTATTTGCTTCCCATGCCAAAGGTAACAAAATATAATACTGCAGTCAAACCTGTGAAGAAAGACCACACTTGAGAAAGACAAAATATGGTCCTTATTGACAGGTGGCCTTTATGCGGAGATAAGTTTGTTCTAAATAATCAATGATGGTTTTACAAAGAATGGCCTTTATTCAAAGGGCAGCCTTTATTCGAATGTGCCCACAAACGCATGTCAGATTGTATTTTTGTTTTGTCAGAAGAACCATATTTTTCAACACAAAACAATATTTATTTTTTACCAGTAAATTGTCCACATTATCCTATACTCTTAGTATGACAAATCACACGATTAGTCCAGAAAACTTTTCCATATACATGTACAGTAAAACCCCTGAAAACCGGAATTCTCTAAAAAACAGACGATTTTTGAAGTAATTGTTTCTCTTCTGTGCTCAATAGTTCTCTGAAAACCGGAATTCTCCGAAAACCGGACTTTCGATCAGTCCGGATGGGGTCCGGTTTTCAGGGGTTACACTGAACTTTGACATGCTAACTTCTTTCATTATTTATCGAACGTGAATTCTTTGATTCTCTCACCTGTACTCTGCTGTTTTTGAAGTCTGGTACTGGTCTGACTTGCATCAGATCATCTGGAACCACAGCATTTACGATGGATTGGAACATAAAGTATAACTCTGTAAATGATTTCATAATATACATAGTGAATCGTTTCCCTTAAATTTTTTTTCTGAAAGAAACTTGTACTACAGAGCAACCTCTCCAAAGCGGCCCTCTCTTTAGCAACAACCACGAGATTTGTTCTCTCTGTACTATTCAACTATTAATTTAACCTCTCTAGGGCAACAACCACTCAACAACAACATAACTTTGCTGTTCCCAAAGGGTGTTGTTTTGGAGGGATTGCACTGTATTATATAATGTAAAATACTTGATTTAATATTGATTATTAGTACTTGTAAAAGGATTGCTATAGACATACTTCTGAAGCTTACAAAGAAGAGGCTAAGACAAACAAGTACCTACATGAATTATATAAAACCACGAAAATGCAGTTAAGTAATTTGTATGTTGTGGAGAATATGAAACTAAGCAACAAGGCACAGCAACGAGACACTTAATAGCATTTCAGGATTTTACGAACGAATATGGGTTATTGTATGTAATGTAAATGTTATTGTATGAAAACAAAATTAAGAATTTGTCACCACAATTTATTTCGCAATGTTGTTTAAGAAAAAACGTACCTCCAGCGGCTGTCTCAATTTCTGCCGATCTGTCTCTGGTTGTATCTTGTTCAGTCAGTGCTTCTATCCCAACAACTTTACCGAGGTAAATAAGATCGACCTGTTGACATTATTGTCAAAATAATTTAATGCTTAATAAATTAGTACATTATATGTTTAAATGTATAGTAGTATTTTACAATTTGAACCGTTAAAATAATTTTCAAAGAAAACGTACTTACACGCATGCGCACAGCAATCTGATCAGACATCTATACATTACCTTTGTATCAAAGTTAACGAACTGACTTTTCGCGGCAAGATTGTTGAAGCCATTCATGATAAATGACATAAAGACTGTATCGCCTTTTCTGGTACCTTCAATGAGCGTTACTTGGACCACGTCTTTGAGCAATGTTGTCATCTTTTGTGCAACCTTTGAAGTATAAAAAGTGACGTTTTCTGTTACGTGTACTAGCATTGTTGTTTGTTTGTTTGTTTGTTTGTTTTTATGTGGCATTGTTACTGGGTTTTAACACCGTTTTTCAACATTTTTCAGTACCAGCATCGTGACTCATTGTTACTATCTATAAAATTACCAAAATTAAAATCTTAAAACATGTAAGTTGATCTTTTGGAATAACATTTCTCTGACATACCGATTGAATAGTAAGTGTTGCTGGATCTATTGTTTCATTATCGGCTTTGGCCGACACTTCTTCAAAGTCTCCAACGTCAGCATTACCACCAGCCTTTAAATCTAACACAGCACCATCATCATTCAACACTCGGGGTACTGGTGGTTCCCAGATTGGTAACTATAATTGTTTAAATATAAAATAATAATGTACAGTGGAAACACAAACTTTTTCTACTTTATCTCATACAGAACATTGGAAAAAAATCTTTTTCAATTTTTTAAAATCTTATTTATTTCGGTGAGTCCGCATTTGTAGATTATTGTTTGATTCATTCTTGGTAATGTGTGGATTTTATCATCAAAGGCGAAAAGTCAACTTGAAGTTCACATGATTTGAGCAGAACAAACTGTGTTTACACGCACATCGGTAAACAAAAATTACCTCAATCAAGTGTATAATACTACACACAGCTGATACAAGGGATATTATCATATCACTCTTTCCCATATCACGTAATTGTTGCTCATCAAATGGATAATCTACTTCTGTATAGGAAGCGACCAAATCAGAACCTGCAATGTTTGGTTTTACGGCTGTCGTGTCAAATGGTGGAGTGGACTGTAAATTAATAAACGCCATTACAAAAAAGCGATAACCATTCTGTAAAAGGAACAATTATTTTCTAACGCAAAAATTGAAGTACAAAAAAGTACATGTATTATTCTCATTCTACTAGCGAAGCCATGGAATAGAAATGAAATTAAACATACGTAATTCAATACACTTATGAATTCTTGAAAAGTTGACATTTTGAATACAACTGTTCAGTACTTTAAGTAGGCAGCATCCAAAGATAATAAGATAAACATATATTCATAAGCAATCGACTTTTAAAAAAAGACACCAAATATTATTCTGCAGTAGACTATGTTCAAACACTTACTACAATCGGCAGTTGTACAGTAGCATAGTTGCCAAACATGTCCGCGATTCTTATAATTATAGTCGTAGCATAAGCGTTTGCTGGGTCACCAACTTTCAGAACGACGTGAGATTTCTTTGATCCTGTTAAAGGTAAAATGAGTTAAAAAATATGTAATATATCGGGGTACATTATCGTCTGACAAAAACATTTAAAAAAAGCGTTATGTGTTCACCGCTGGATTTTCAAGATTAATCAGTGGCCGGTTACGCGGACATTTCCGATGTTTTATTGTTATATGTACTTCTACCCTCATGGAAAATACCGGTTTGTATTATTATTATATTTCATGTTGGACAATATCACATCCAGCTTCACAACAAGGGCGGGTTTTGGGAAGGGGTGGAGCTGGGGTGCGCCCCCTCTAAATTATGGCAAGCATAAGTAAAAGAAAACGTCAGTTATGAGCTGATTATGTCCATATACTATATAAACATCTGGATTTTACACCCGCCCCAAAACCAAACATCCTATATGCGCCCCTGTACAATTTGTATGTTAAAACTTTACTTGTATTTAATAAGGGTTCCTCTTTCACCAACGCAGTTTCCGTTCTTTGTCGTACGGTGTACGTTAAAATAGGATTAATGTCAATCAGTAAATTTATGTTTTTTCTATCATCGTTACCATGCCAACCACTACACGTTAATTCGATCCAATCTCTGGCAGCGATAGCTAAAAAAAAGTAGTATAGAACACTATAATCATGGCGAAGTCACTCGGTTTTCGTGATTTTTATACCCGTAAAGATTTTTTTTATTAATCTAAACTCATCAAACAACGCAAATCTGTCCAAAGTCTTCATGCCGCTACTGCGCGTATAAGAAAAAAGGTAGGTCACTCGCCATATTTTTCGATTGACGGAAGTGACGACATCCAGGGTCCCGGCATTCCTTCTGAAATGCGTGCGCTCTTCGGGAACCTGGCTGATAAACTTGGCGCACTATAGCAAGAGTGAGGTTCCCGGAAAGCGGACAATGGCGACATGGCGATTTTTTGACCGATTAGCTTTGTTTGATGAGTTTAGATGAAAAAAATCACGTCTGTACGGGTATAAAAATCATGGAAGCCGAGTGCCTATGGTTCATGGTGAGATAAAGTATGCTACATGAATAAAGTGAACGAGGTCATTGTTTTAACAAAATAAACACTAGATTTAAGATTCAATCAACAATATTAGGTCCCCTAGACCTAAACATTGTTTTAAAAAGCAGAGAACGCATGAATGAATGTAAATTATTATTTTCTAAAACTAAATAGAAACAACAACACATGCGTGTGGTTAATTAATCTACGAAAAAATAAAAATACAATATAACTATAATTTCAGTCGATTTACCTGTAGTAGAAAGAAGCGCACATGTACCCATATATGGTATACGATTCACTGTTCTAATTAACCTCGCTTCTGAGGTGGCGTATCCTGGAGCGGACACTTGCACAGTGACCTTGATGTTAAAACCTTGGTCAAGTTTGCTTGTGATACCAAGTCCAGATGACGTATACCCTAATGAATATAGCTCACAATTATCTTCTGTGTTGAATTATTATTACAATTATTAAAACTCGACTTCGGATATTGCATAATGTATAATCCCTGAAAACCGGGCTATCTGAAGTACGAAATTCTTTGAAAATCGGACAATTTTTCAAGTCCCATTTTTTCTCTTCGATAATCGATAGTTTTCTGAAGACCGGAATTTTCAGGAAACCAAACTTTTGGTCCAGTCCGGAAAGGGTCCGGTTTTCAGGAGTTTTACTGTACATGAAAAAGGTTAACAATTATTTGTCCTAAAATGCGTATTTGCATAGTCTACAGTATATCTGAGCTGATAAGAGGAGTTTAATGTGCAGTTAAAAAGGATACTAATTCATTCATATATTGATCAAGACTTATCAAAACATTTTCTTCAAACTAATACTACACACCGGTTTGAACGATGGGAAAGTATGGCAAGTACAATGGGGTAAGAGCAAAATCAATTTTCCATTTGTAAGTAAATTCAGACGTGTCCAGTACAGATGAAAATTTGGTGTTCAAATCTAGCTTGTCATGATAAAACAGTCTCTCTCTACCCACGTGACAGTTGTATACACACCTGCAATGTATTAAGACATTTATTCATAGAAATGGATTTTTGTTATCTGAAATGTGAAAGTAGAACTCAGTGTCACATTTATTTTCGGCTGATCTTCAATGGGTTTTGGTTTTATTCGTTATTTTTATGGGTCATGTGATTGATAAAAAAGCGCTTGTTATAATTTGGATAATGACTGCGTCAATTATGACGTCACAAGTAAAGGGAAGCAACTCTCACTGACTTTTCTTCGGAAATTAGCTACCATGTGTTTTTCGGTCCTTTAAATTTATCTTTAGGGCCTTGTTGTGGCATACATGCTTACGAATGCTTATAGACAATTAGTTTAGCGATAGTTAACCAATTATATATATTTCGAAGAGTATGATCTTTAAAACAGAATGCGAACTTACAACCGTTCACATAATTAACATATAACACAAACAATACACACAATAATTAAAATCTCAGAGAAGCTCATAATTCCGAGTCCCTTATACCTAGTACTCTCTTTCTAGAACAGAAATATACGTAAAAGTGCTTACTGTATACTTAATGGTAGAGCATTTGTTTTGAATCTGATGACTTGCATAGCAGTTGAAGCACGATCACCTCTGGTCAATGAAAACATGACAATTGCGTACATTCCATCGACAAATTTTGTAGTGTCTATTTTCAAGGCGTATTCTGTTCCTGTCTGGATTTGGTAGGATGTATATGGTACAGGTATTGGAAAAGCTGGAAAAAGTCTCATAAATTCATCTGCTATAGGAGGTAGAGGATAATACAGGAATGTCCAGGATGCATTCAGTGCCACATCATCCAACGAAGCAAGACCTTCTGCCGGATCTGTTGATATAGTGGCATCTATAAACACATCTCCACCGTAAGGTACAGTGAGATATTCTCCACCGTTGATATGGGTAACCAATTCAGGAAGTACAATCTTCATTACTAACGAATCATCAATGTAGTGATTTGGACTCTTTTTAGGGAATGATAATTCTAGCGTGACAACATACACTCCTGGTTCCAGTATACCTTGGTTTATGTTTAATACAGAAGTATGAGATGGCGGGAAATGTGTGATATTTATCAATTCTGAGACGTTGACTTGAACGATTCTCCAGTTGATCACTGGTGTACCACAGCCAGCATCAAGGAACTGCATGAAACTGTTTATCTGAAATGAAGAAGTCATACAATCTCCATTAAAATTTCATCAGTTGAATGAATATAATTGTGAGATATTCAGTCAAACCTGTGAACAAAAGCTACCCTTGGGAAGGACAAAATGTGACCTTCATTGACAGGTGGCCATCATTCGGAGGTCAAATTGTCCCAAATAATCGGTGATGGTTTTCAAAGAATGGTCTTTCACCGGGCAGTGTTGAGATTTGGAGGTGACCACAAACACAGGTTTTACTGTATATCAATACATACACTGAGTCGTTTGTCTGAGCGATGTATTCTATAAAAGTCGTATAAATAGTGTTATAAAATACCACAATATCTTTTACTTTGTTCAATGAGAAACTTCAGTAAAGGCTTTGAAACGAAAGCAATCTTACTTGTATTTTATCCGACGTGAAGAACGTTAATGGTGTTTGGAATGACAAGTATACATTATCAAGAAAGTCAGTTGTTTGAACACATTCTGCAATGTCACTTGGAGGACATTGTTCTGTACCGTTATCGTCCTGACATGTTATAATAATGGGATAAATACCATACTGCAAAAGAATGAGTTTCATCTCTATATTGTTATACAATCATGGATTATCATAAACTTAATAGATTTAACCCTTTGTCTTATAAACATATTTTGGACTCTTCCAAATTCAAAGGAAAATATACAAAACATCAATTTGTTTTTCTTTTTTTAATGGGTTATATCTCTCTGACAGATTGGAAAACATTCTGGAAAAAAGCCATTACTAATTATAAGCAATGGCTTCTTTTGCCACAATGTTTTCAAAAGTCGTCTGCTTCAGATGTAGGAAAATGCGGTATTATGAGGCAAGGAATTAACTGGAATGTGCTGAACATGGCGTTAAACTGTTGAAAACGCGCAGAAAAATTATATGTTCTTCAACCACATTACAGTGTGCCAATACCACGTGACCTTATGCCGAACAAAATTTGCAGAAAAATTCAGTTTTTATAGAGTCATACCAAAATGTCCCGTGGTATGGATTCACTGCTTATGTAGAATGCAGAAGAGAGTTCAGATTATTTATTGAACAATTGTTTCTATGTACTGTGATTAATTTTACCGCATGAATTGGTGGTATTATGTGTTGTTTTATTTTACTAGCTCATTTGTGTGAAATAACTGTAGGAATGGATACTTACGTCCAGGTAGGTATGCTCGACCTCCATTTCAGTGTCTCCAGAGCCCATTTTTTCACCTTCATCAATAACTCCATCACCCCAGTTTATGTCACATTCTGGTTTCTCATCAGGCTCCTGTCCTTTGGTTAACATTATTGTCAACACAACATCAAGTGGACTTCCCTCTGGGTCGGGAACGCTCGCATTAAATGAGAATCTGCTACATACGTTTCCTGAATTCAAAATGCAAATTGATAAACAACTTATATGTTTGGTTAAATACAACAGATGGATGTCATTTTGTTTTAAATCCGTCGGATAATTTAGTGCAAAAACTGTCATTTCGGAAGTTGAAACTCTTTTTTAATATACATATTTGTATTTGGTCCGTGTGGCCATTTTAAACCTTAATACACCATTATACATCATCACTTCAACGTGTTAGCCCCCTATGATTTTGAATGCAACAAATTTCGGTTACTTACGATCAGTGAAGTTTGATGCTGCTGTCAAATCAAGTTCTGAGTCTCCTGGTACGTATATAAAGCTGACTGTCGATGATGCAGACAGCTGACTGGTGGAATATTTAATGCTGGGCACAGGTCCACCTGCAAAGCATTGTTTTGGATTCATCAGAGCAAAGGGAATTCTTTATGGACCTGTTTTGGGGGTCAGGCTAGAAGAATAACTATGTTTAGGCTATATAGTTCTTTTGTGTGTTGTGCTGTTTATGGATAGTGTTGTTGTGTTGTTTGTGGATTGTGTTGTTTGTGTATTGTGTTGTTCGTGGATTGTGTTGTTTGTGGATTGTGTTGTTCGTGTATTGTGTTGTTCGTGGATTGTGTTGTTTGTGGATTGTGTTATTCGTGTATTGTGTTGTTCGTGGATTGTGTTGTTTCTGGATTGTGTTGTTCGTGCATTGTGTTGTTCGTGTATTGTGTTGTTTGTGGATTGCGTAGTTAGTAAATTGTGTTGTTTGTGGATTGTGTTATTCGTGTATTGTGTTGTTCATGTATTGTGTTATTCGTATATAGTGCTGTTCGTGGATTGTGTTGTTTGTATATTGTCTTGTTCGTGTATTGTGTTCTTTGTGTATTGTGTCGTCCGTGGATTGTGTTGTTTGTATATTGTGTTGTATGTATATTGTGTTGTTCGTGTATTGTGTTGTTCGCGTATTGTGTAGCTCGTGGATTGTCTTGTTCGTGTATTGTGTTGTTTGTATATTGTGTTGTTTGTGGATTTTGTTGTTTGTGGTTTGTGCTGTTTGTGGATTTGAAAGACGTCAGTATAAGCTATTTTGGTGGGTTTACTGGTTTTTTACCGTCTGGTGGAGTTTGATTGGGAGGTGTACGCAAAACTGGTTTGTATGTGTTTTTAGCTTTTTTCACGGTTATGTATTTTTTCAGTTCATAAATAATCCACTTAAAGCTCCTGCTTGGTCAGTGTCTCGTATTGCTAGGTGTTTTGTATATTGTAATTGAAAGAAGTACATAGCCGTGTTGTATATGGCTGGACGCGTACAATATTACATAGTTACGTTTAAATCCATAGAAAAACTTAAATCTGTTCTGCTGTTGTAATTCGATAAAACCAAGCGGTACTTACCTGTATCCATAACAACGAAAGGATCCAGAACTAAAATAGAAAAGATACGTTAAAATAATCATATAGAACTATATTGGTAAAACTGCCGGTCTAACTGAGGAGTTGTCTCCCTTGAAAATAACCCTTAAATTAAGCCTAAATATTGTTATTATTTTTTTAAATGCCAATTTTTTTTTCTCGTGCTGCAATAGAGCTAAAAACGTCAGTCCAACTTGAGGCATCGACCTGCTTTATGTCAACAGATAGAAATAAGAAATGTACCAGAAGAAAATGTCTGATTCAACAAAAAAATCTTTACGGGAAAATAAGAAATAGTGTGTACGTTTTTATCGCTGCTGTTTAATATTATCTAAGTTTGCTCTGGTATGAGGTGTGTCACCGATGAATCTCTATACAAGCTATTTTTTGAAAATTTATACTAAGTTTTGAACTTTCAACAAACAATACTTTTGTATTGGTTTTAATAAAATGCATACGTATGGGAGGCATAAATTATTTAATAGTCAGAACCAAATCGTCTCATAATACATAATAATTTCGTTATTATGAACATCAATATCACGAGCACCCGACTTATCTAGAGGATTTTTTTAAAGTCCCATCAATTCTTTAGTTATTAATTGTGTATAATTTTCAACAAACAAACAAATACCTTGTTATAACGAACACGACATTTACTACGAGGATTTAGTCTGTTCCGCTGACTCCTCGAGATAACGAGGTTTTACTATACTATATATATTAAAAACCAGAATTAAGGAAAATATGGTGAGAGATTCATTCTGAAACTGAGTAAGCTTCGTACTCAAAGAATTATATTCTAATATTTTGATGGCATAGAACAATAAAAAGAATTACATTGTGGTGAAGCGATAGTAAGTTGTCCCAGCAACGTTAAAATGAAGTTCCACGTGTTACCTGGAATGTGGAATACAAAAAAAAAACACTTTTACATCATTACAAATGTTGAATGATCAATACTTCGCAAATCAAATATGCTAAATAATATATTTACGACTATTTTATATGCATGATCCTATGACAAATTAAAACTATTAGGCCATAATTCAAAATGAAAATATAAAATGAGGCGTTTATTAAAATGTTTTACGCAGAATCCGTAAAGCTAACTAATATTTAATGACTGATATTTCGAGAAGCATTTCTGATTCTTCCTCCAGCATGGGGAGAGAAACTGTAAATGAACAAACTCATTTTAGGTTACAGATTTATTATAAAATAATGATATAATCAGAATAATATAAAAATTCAACCCTAAACACCTTCAAACAAAACTGTCACATGGTGACATCGTGTCTATTTGTTGAATACCAACACGGACGCAACAAGAACTCGAACAAGTAAGGGTGCATCACCCTCGTTAACATCACACACGTTACCATCACCTGCGTTTACATCACCCACGTTAACATCACCTGCGTTAACATCACCTGCGTTTATATCACCCACGTTAACATCACCTGCGTTAACATCACCTGCGTTAACATCACCCACGTTAACATCACCCACGTTTACATCACCCACGTTAACATCACCCACGTTAACATCACCCACGTTTACATCACCCACGTTAACATCACCCACGTTAACATCACCCACGTTTACATCACCCACGTTAACATCACTCACGTTTACATCACCCGCGTTAATATCACCCTCGTTAACATCACCTGCGTTAACATCACTCACGTTTACATCACCCACGTTTATATCACCCACGTTAACATCACCTGCGTTAACATCACCCACGTTAACATCACCCACGTTTACATCACCCACGTTTACATCACCCACGTTAACATCACTCATGTTTACATCACCCACGTTAATATCACCCTCGTTAACATCACCTGCGTGAACATCACCTGCGTTTACATCACCCACGTTAACATCACCCACGTTAACATCACCGAAGTTTACACGAGTTTTTGAAAGAAAGATGGAAATATTCAACAATCTGTTATAATTGGGTCGGGAATATATTTAATCGTAAAATGATGCCAATAATAACTCGCTATCTCTATAAAATTATGTCAGTTATATCTTATATGTAAAAGAAATTGAAGTTCGAAATTTCGAATTTTTTTCATCGTTCTGATGATAGTTTTATGGCACAAGCCTGTTCCTCCACCCTGCGGAACAAAACAGTCGTTTAATCTTTGTTATACTGAAAGAATATAGCAAAATTTATATCATTGATAGAACTGTGACAGTAAAGTTTCTTTATACTTAGGACAAAATAAAGGAAAAATAACTGTTTCTACATTATGTAAAATATCATAATTTCAGATACACAGAGTCCATGTCTTAACTTACACATTGTTGACAGAACTATGCCCACTTCTTAAAACTAACGTCTGGTCTTTTAACATGAAGTTCACTGAATGTTGCACGAGTTAATTCAATAAACTAAATCACACAATTTATCCTTCGTCCTGAATGTTTTCGTTTTACTTCATAGATACCAAAGATTTGATCTTCAATCAAGTAGACTCTCAATCGGAAAATGGTATGACGCAGTTTTGTCTTCACAAGAACATAGTGCATGTACATTTCTCATAACCCACCAATGGCAGACAAGTCAGGGGTTTATAATGCGTGGGCAATAAATTCAGTGATCGTCACACAGGTCCGGAATTTATAATTGATAAACCCATTATAGGACCAATGCGTGACTAGTTTATTCTCACGTGTAAAATAAATTCGTTTTCGCCTGCTAAATCATAAACATAGTCCCTGTGCGGGAAACAGTTTCAATCTGTTTGTCGAATCGTTCGTTTTGATTGAGTTTAACTGTATTCTAGTTGAGTTCAAATCATTTTATCACTCGATTTTTCTTTGTCAAATTAAAGTATATAATTAATTGGCTATTACTAATTTTTACAAGAACTTCATTATCAGTCGACTGCTATGTTTTTCTCATTAGTATCAAGTATTCAGTGGTATCATTGGCTAACATCTCAGTCTGGTTACATTTGGGTAGATAAAAAATTTAATACCCACCATGCTTTATATTTGTAGTTGAATAATTTAATGAATAGTTTCCCATTTGTTAAAATTAGCAATATTGCTGATCGTATTGCAATAATCATTCAGATTTGCATTCAAACATTAATATAATCATTAAGATATGCACTCAAACATTAATATAATCATTGAGATATGTATTTAAAACATCGATATAATCATTATGATATGTATTTAAAACATTGATATAATCATTAAGATATGTATTCAAAACATTGATATAATCATTAAGATATGTATTCAAAACATTGATATAATCATTAAGATATGTATTCAAACATTGATATAATTATTAAGATATGTAGTCAAACATTCATATAATCATTCAGATATGCATTCAAACATTAATATAATCATTAAGATATGCACTCAGACATTAATATAATCATTGAGATATGTATTTAAAACATCGATATAATCATTATGATATGTATTTAAAACATTGATATAATCATTAAGATATGTATTCAAAACATTGATATAATCATTAAGATATGTATTCAAACATTGATATAATTATTAAGATATGTAGTCAAACATTCATATAATCATTAAAATATGTATTTAAAACATCGATATAATCATTAAGATATGTATTCAGACATTGATATAATCATTAAGATATGTATTCAAACATTGATATAATCATTAAGATATGTATTCAAATATTGATATAATCATTAAGATATGTAGTCAAACATTCATATAATCATTAAGACATGTATTCAAACATTGATATAATCATTAAGATATGCATTCAAAACATTGATATAATCATTAAGATATGTAGTCAAAATTCATATAATCATTAAGATATGTATTCAAAACATTCATATAATCATTAAGATATGTTTTCAAAACATTGATATAATCATTAAGATATGTATTCAAAACATTCATATTATCATTAAGATATGTATTCAAAACATTGATATAATCATTAAGATATGTATTCAAACATTGATATAATCATTCAGATATGTATTCAAATATTGATATAATCATTAAGATATGCATTTTAAACATTGATATAATCATTAAGATATGTAGTCAAAATTCATATAATCATTCAGATATGCATTCAAACATTCATATAATCATTAAGATATGTATTTAAAACATTGATGTAATCATTAAGATATGTTTTACAAAACATTCATATAATCATTAAGACATGTATTCAAAACATTGATGTAATCATTAAGATATGTTTTACAAAACATTCATATAATCATTAAGATATGTTTTCAAAACATTCATATAATCATTAAGATATGTATTCAGACATTGATATAATCATTAAGATATGTTTTACAAAACATTGATGTAATCATTAAGATATGTATTCAAAACATTCATATAATCATTAAGATATGTTTTCAAAACATTCATATAATCATTAAGATATGTATTCAAAACATTCATATAATTATTCCGTTCTCTAGAGACTTCATGAAATAATCATCGTCTGATAAATTTATCGACTTTTCTAATGTTCTTTGTTACTTTGTTATTAGTAGAAGGATAAAAACGAAATACTTGCATAGAATTTAGCTTTAAATATTTCTACACTCAGATAAATGTTTTTACGTGTCACGCGAAATCAATTCAAATCATAGCCTAAATACGGATTTTCAAATAAAAAGATGCTTTGTTAGCGTATCAAATTTGCTTCAAAATAACAAAATTATTCAATAATCTGAGTCTGTTATATATTTCCCCATAAACCAGATTTAGTATTTTAGTACATAATACAACCTCTCCAGAGCGGACCTCTTTTTAGCAACAACCTCCCTTCAGCAGCATGACTTCAACAGCATGACACTGTACGATTTAACTATTCATAATTTTCAGTGAGCGCTTCCAAATAATTCCGCATAGTTACGGAAAACTTAGTTATGACATAATTATGTCAGTCTATAACTGATCAAGACCAAATAAAAAAACTTAATTAGTTGCGTGCCATTAACCTCCTAATTTTATGATTCAGGATAATATTTGGTGACTGCCATTATACGCCTGAGAATAATGGAAACACTGTGATAAAAAATAAAAACAGTATTGCTTTTGTAAATTATTAATATATTTCATAAAAAATGTCTTTCATATAAAAGATGACAGAAATGGATTAATTACACAACTTAGGGTCATACGTAATTATTATATTCTTGTAAGTTGTTAGTGGTGTATATTTGGTAATATTAATACAATATTAATTTCCCAGGGTTTAATCATAAGATGCTGAGAACGATAATCGGGTGATCATAACTCGCACTGGTTGGTTGAAGACCAATAGATTATTTATGAACAAAGGTCTCGCTTTAGATTACCACTATTTTCATGCTGTACATTTTTTAAGCAAAAACAAGTCAAGTAAATTCAGGAAAGCATTTTAAGAACTCATTTGTGGCAGATTATATTTGTGACAGATTATATTTGTAACAGGTTATATTTGTAAAAGGTTATATTTGAAAAAGATTATATTTGTAACAGATTATATTTGTAACAAATTATTTTTGTAAAAGATTATATTTGTAAAAGGTTATATTTGTGAAAGATTATATTTGTAAAAGATAATATTTGTAAAAGATTATATTTGTAATAAATTATTTTTGTAAAAGGTTATATTTGTAAAAGGTTATATCTGTAAAAGATTATATTTGTAAAGGGTTATATTTGTAGCAAATTATATTTTAACAGATTATATTTGTAAAAGGTTATATTTGTAAAAGATTATTTTTGTAACAGATTATATTTGTAACAAATTATATTTGTAACAGGTTATATTTGTATAGTATTATATTTGTAAAATATTATATTTGTAATAGATTATATTTGTAATAGATTATATTTGTAAGATATTATATTAGTAAAAGGTTATATTTATTTATACAGGTTATATTAGTTACAGATTATATTTGTTACAGATTATATTTGTAACAGGAGTGGGAGCTGCCCTACTGACATAATCGGTTGAGTCATGATCTAGAGTGCCGTGGGTCGCACGTTCGAATCCTGGCGGGAATAATAGCACAATTTTTACCCCATGTTTCAATTGGGTAGATACCTGTTACTAACAGGGAGATGACGTGAACTGGTTAGAAACCTAATGCGTCTCAGCACATGCCAACTTCCTATTAGTTGTCCTGCTTGAAACAGCTGTGGATGGCGAAAGAAAGCCACAAGGATTTGTCGCCATCCGGGCTCGAACCAGTGACCCTAGCATCTGAGTATGTGGCTTAGCCGATTCAACTAGCTGAGCAGTAGTACTAGTAGACGAGGTGGTAAGTATATTGTGATAGTGGTGGTGGAAGGAGCTGAAGTGATATTATGACGGCGAGGATAATTTGATGGCAGTTACATAATAATGTTGCTATCATTATCACTAATTGAACATCAACCGTCAGTAACTCAATCTGTTGCATTGTGTGCGTCAACCTTCATTTTGAACGAGCATATTTGTAACAGAACTTCCTGTTATAAATGTGATAAGTTACGAACGTAGTCCAACAAAACATTTATCACCCATACTTCTTTTTTCCTGAATATTCATGTGAGTGGTTAACATTCTACAGTGCAATCACTCCAGAGCGAACCTCTCTTGAGCAACATCCCTTCAACAGGAGTATGATTCTTCCACTGTACGATTTATCTATTTATCTAACATCTCTAGAGCAACAACCTCTCAACAACAACAACAACAACAAGAACAACAACATAATTTGCTTCTCCCAAAGTTTGTTGCTTTGTAGAGGTTGCACTGTATTACATGAATTAATGATTGTTTTGTTCGCCTCTGTTCCTGATTCCATTACTCGGGCTTAGAAATGCCACGTCAAGTTTCCACCAAGTTTTAAATAAAAGGTCGAACAAAATGGCTTCAACAAGAATCCTTAAAAACATCACTAATTGATCAAAACATATTTCCTGTATGAAATTACCCAGAAACATGTAGGATAAGTTTACACACGACTTTAACCAACTCTTAAATTCAATGATCGGATAATTAGAAATACTAGCTCCGTGATTCAACCATTAACATTAGTATTAAATACCAGATGACCGGTGAAACATTTTGAAAACAGATTCAGTTCTCTCTCACGTGATCGCACTGACCATGTTTTTTCGGATACATGTCAATGACCTCGTGTCAGGGCATGGCAAACATCATTAGTTTTTATAAAAGAATGATACATCATATTATCCTTTTTCAATCGTTCGTATGGAACTAATGACAGAACATTAAACTGGAGCTTGCGAAACAAACTTAAACCGATTCTATGGTGAGTATATCGTAAAACTATCAATATTTTATGAAAGGTTGAAGGCGAGCAATCATTCGTGAATTATATCTGGTTAAACTTGCATTAAATGTAGAGTATTCGTGATATTAAAAAAACAGGGTCGTTATGACCTTTAAACAGTCACAATGAATGCACAATTAAATCGTAAATTCGAATAAAATAAGTTTATTTTTTAAATAACAAGAATTGTACCATTTAAGTTACTTATTTAAAATAAAAATGTAAAATCAATCAAGTTTAATTATCAATAATTTCTGATTTCTATTATATTCTTAAGTTGTTTTACCATTTCAATTGCTGAGCTAACTCTGACCCCTACATTTCTGAACATGCGGTATGACTAAACAGCGGATATGGGCCATATCCGCGAATATATGTGAATATGACTTTTACTTTCTCTATATACGAAGTTATAGTCATTTTTGTGCATTATTTTTGTATTTAACAGATTTAGTTTTATAATTAGATACATTTTACTTCATTTCGCGCGCGTGTATATTATCACATTTGTGAGAGATTTTTCTCATATTTGCAGCGTAAAGTACTTACCCAGTGTTACCGCTTTAAGGTTTGACATCCCTAAAACTGTACTTTTCTGAACTCAGCGCTACACAATAATGTTAATATTTCAAAAACAGTATAGCCCAATTCTAGTTATTTCTTCCATAGTAAATTATTTTCTATCATGGAAACCTATAAAATCATAAAAAACGATTTCAAAATCTGTCCATTCCATTTTGAGGCAATAATTTTGGGATTTAGGGAGATAATACCTTAAAATACCATAATTAGAATTCATAATTACTGGAAATAACGTTGAGATCTGAATTCTTTCCGCATTACTATACATGTACAATGCCGCCTCACCAAAGCAAAATCATGTTGCTGTTGAGAGGTAGTTGCTCAAGAGAGGGCCGCTCTGGAGAGGTTGCAATGTATATAGATGCGCTCATTAATCACCAAACTTCTCTCCAATTTGAAAATGTCAGCATATCAATAAGCTGTCACGTGTCATACTCTAAATTTGTCCCGAGGATAAACTTTAAAAGACTACCCGCGTAGCTCAGTCTGCACTATACAGAAATATTGCTACTCTATCCTTGCGTCTAGATCAGGGTACAAGATCGCCATTACCCCCTGTATCCATCATTGTTTATACGTTTTTTTATTAAAATAATCGTAGATCTATTTATTTAAATTGCTGGATTGTATTTGTTTATACATGTTCTAGACATATGAATGTCCATGTTTTATGAAAAAAAAAAACTCTTAAATACGTAATGAAATCTAAGTTTTACGTCATTCTGGGACTAAATAATCCTAATTGCTTAGTACACATGTACCAAGACCTACTTCATGATGTAGGACAGACATAGGACAAGTGAGAATTGGGATCAATGCGTCACTATAGTCTTGTGACTATTCTGTGGCTGCTTTAAGTATCAAGGTCATAAAAATATGTTTGTTACCTGTAACATGCTAAAAAAGATGGGTCGGTAGTTGGGACTTATTTTCACTTTGTTTTATTATAAGTGTCGAGACATCACAACAGTTTTGGCCATAACTAACCACTGTTTAAATGATAACCCATGTCATAAAAGTGAAAATCAACACTTCATTTTTGACGAATTCTTATTTCATTTTAAGGTCACCACAAGTAGACTTTTCGCCATAATTGGAAAAGCACCTTTTGTTTACAACGCAACGAGATCAAACATGACTAAATTAACGTCGTCGTCGAAAAAAAGGACGGTCGGTCGGAGTACAGGAAACAAACCTATTTTTTCAGGCCCAACTACCGTAGAGAAATTATCCAATAATAATTATAAGTGATAAATTAATATACCATATTTTGTAGAAGATCAACACAATACGTCAATAATTTAAAAATTCAACTTTGTGACATCAGTACACTGAAGGAAGAAATGTACTTGAAAAAAATAAATGAATAGTACATATCAATAATTAGAAATCTAAATAATTAGAAATCTACTTGATCATGTCCTGGATTTACGCTGGTGTATAATGATCAGACAGTTACTAGGGATAATCGCTATCGTTTTCACTATCACTTAATACATAGAGGACATATTGTTTACTTATTTATCTCAAATTCATTGAGCCAAAAAGCCCATGTGAATATAACAATGCGACATACATAAAAAATATAAACGTGACATTGACATTGATCATTTAAAAGCAAATGTAGTACAGTCTAACCTATGTTTGCGGGCACCTCCGAATAAAGGCCACCCTGTGGATAAAGGCCATTCTTTGAAAAACTATCTTGATTATTTAGAACAAGCTGACCACCGAATAAAGGCCACCTGTCAAAAATAAAGGCCACATTTTGTCTTTCCCAATGCCTTTGTACACAGGTTTGACTGTATATGGTAATGACAAATAATGAAAGAATATAGACAAGTTGATGTGAAGGATCTCTTTGCTGATTGTATGTACACTGTGAAATCCTTGCGTTCAAAATGGATGTCTGGAATCAACAATATTTGGAAACATTAAATCTTCGTGTTTGATACAGAAATTGTGACCGCATGTGAACACTAAGATGGTTTATTCATGGGTCTCCGTGGTCGAGTGGTTATGGTCTCTGGCTAATAATCATTATCCCCTTACCGCTTTGAGTTCGAAACCCGCTGGGTACCAGACACATTTCACATGTGAGGAAACTGTTCAGTTAGTTTATGGAAGGTCGATGGTCATACTTGCGCGATCCTGGCTGTGGGTGCGACGTTTAATTCCAATGAAAAAATAAGATGGTTAAATGTGATGAGTTTATCATAATACCTTAAAACCTCAGTATTGCGAACACCTTCGGGACCCGAAAAATCGGTCGTAATAATGAGATGGTCTCATTATCAAGTTGAATTATTAGGGAGTCATTGAAAGCTCGTCGGGAAATAAGAGGCCATTATCACGAGGTGGACATAATATTGAGGTGGTCAGATTGTGAGGTGTTACTGTATTTATTGCCGTATACTTTTCATTTCTTCTAAGACGCTGGTAAATTTTCAGGACCTTATCAGGGTACTGAGGTGTGTTTATTTCGCTATTATAACTTTCTCTTTATATCAGGCTTTTTGCTATATTCACGTATTTCCTGTACGTGTAATACTTGATTTGAAGGGAGGCAACTCATTTTGACATCTGTATATGTTAACGACAGGCTACGTAGTTGTCTCCCTTTATGGAATTCAGGCGATATTGAGTACGAGTCCTGTAGTGGGGAGTAAATGGTCATTTTCCTTTGATATGTATAAAGCATTCTGTTGTAGTAAGGTCCACGTTTGTTTTATCTCACTATACCAACTCTTAACAACTTAATCAGTCTGTGCTGCTAGCCCAGACTTTTGGAATATTGTTCCAAATATCGCATTGAACACCTGGATGATGCATGCGCCTCTTTATGACATTTTGACGTGAGATATTATATCCAGAATCATTTGTCTCCCATCTCTCATTCACATTTATTTGAAATTTATTCAGAAAAGATGTCAATATGTCCAATGTTCCAAAATGTACATTTAATTAAAAACTGTACAAGTGTGTTATGTTGCTGTTGAGAGGTTGTTGCTCTACATATATTAAATTAGTTGTTAAGTCGTACAGTAGGAATAAAACTTGCTGTTGTTGAAGGGGGATTGTTGCTCAAGAGAGGACTGCTATAGAGATGTCGCACTGTAGTAATATTTGAAATACCTGGAAGCGTACGAATCTACCATCGTCTTATATGAAGAACACTGTATCTGTGGAAGACATGTACACGGAAATTAATCCTTATTTAACTATGTATATGTTCACCATATGATTATGATAATCCATTTGGAAAATCCAAAAGTTAGTTTGAAAGGCGGTATGTTATCGTTATGATCAAAATTAAATCTATGTTAATACGTTAATCCTATTTGAAATTTCAGTAGATTCCCATGTCAATCATTGTGTTAATGTAAAACAGGTGAAATCCGTTTTTGTTAAATTTCGTGTATCCATGATAACATCTCTAATTTACAGCTGTCGTCCACATGCTATAGACAGCTCTATGATGCTCTCCTGTGATGTAAAAATATATTTTAGTATTACCCGAACACGTGGTTTAAAAGTCAAACCAAAGTAATTAATTGCAGCACAAGAAACCTGTACATGTCAATGGCTTATAATAAAATACAGATATCGTATTATGTTCAGTTAGTTGGTTAGATTGTACATACAGGTTGAACTTCATCGACACACAATAATTCTTTCAGCACAGTACAAAGCTAGCTTCAAATTATATTGATAATTTCGCGAGTGTCTTTTCTTTACACTTAAAATTTCCGATTTTTATTAGTGTAATTTGAAATAAGTGAAATATGTGGTAAAAAGAATAGTTCTGCTCGGATAATAGTGTAAAGATTTGAAAAACGTATGAATACAAATCAACTATTTTAATTAATTTCTATTCATGTGGGTTGTGATCTTTTTATTCCATGATAAGAGAAGTGACCAGTTTAAATGTACGCACCAATAAAAACAATTAACTGCTCGTATATTGGATCTGCTCCATATCAAAACATGGCCAGTTCATGTTACAAATGAGATGATTTAAAAGGTAAGTGTATCAGATTTTTTGTGAACGAAATCCCGATAAAAAATAAACGACAAATTGTGCCCTACCTACTTTGATTTGATCAATGCACATTGAATTCGGCACTTTGGACTACCGCTAATATTTGTAACACACAATGGACTCAAGTTTACAATATCGACATTTGCAATAAAAGTATCCATTAAACGTATCAAGTAATGTTATTACAACTGGTAATTGAATCTATTAAGAGAAATAAATCGATCGGTGTTTATGGATTTAAATTGATCAATTAACTTATCTATGTTATAATTTTTAACATTAAAACATGTTCTATACGGCTGATGTTGATTTGTGTATTGACTGAAAACGGTATACATATAATTCCCACGCTGTTAGGATGTGAATTTACTATTAGAGTAGGTAACAGTTTTTTCTACAGATAAATGTGAATAGTTCTTCTTAATTAATGTGTCTGGAGTTGAACTAATTAATTGAATACATTTGTTAATGTCGGATTTTGCGCCAAGTTCATCTTACTTACATTATTTAAATTTTAATGATTAAAATTTCTATTATGAAAATACTGAAAATGAAAACGTTGTCGGTACGTCCTTTATAAGAGTATTTCCTGTCAGTACACAAATGTGTGCTTACGAGTATATGAAAACATGCTTTACAATTCTAACGGTGAATGCTACAGTGATATCTCCTGAGTAATTGCACACCTGACTTTTTTGTATTCCGGTGTATGAATTTGATAACAAATAACAGTGTTGTAAGTCATGTATAGATGTCAACGTATCGTCAGATTCCATTCAGAACTGTGTTTTGATATTTGTGTTACGTTTACGAATTGAGTTGCCCGTTGTATATAATCTGAACAATTATATTTACGATTAATTTGCAGATAAATAGAGTCAAAGAATTCTAGGTGTCTGTGGACAGAATCGATCATTCTTGTACATGTATACATCATAAATTGGTATTGACCGTGTGTATTAATGACTGACTGCTAGCTTAACAACGTCCGATCTTTTGTAAAAGAACTGAGCTTTCAGTTTCAAAAACGTTTATACAGGTAGAAAACACTGATAAAACTATTTGTTGGGTAATTTTGTATTTGTTGATACTGAAAAAGCGTAATCTAGAAATAATATAGTCGAAATCACAATACTCGGATCATTTTTATTATCTGATATACAGTGATTACAAATTCACGCATTTAGAATATAACACTAGATTATTATTAGGTAATATGTAGGTATGGTGCTGTCACTCTCAGACTAGACACGCCAATAAACATTTATTTACACTGATCTTTGTTTTTTTTGCTTTAAGACCCGGTCTTGTCTTCAAATTCGTTTTGCTCGTTTTTATATCTTTTGATATATGACCAATTACTGTTACTGATCGATCGATCTCGATCAATCAATCAATCAATCAATCAATCAATCAAAGTCATACCAAACATTGGCCCCTTTTCGTAAATTCACAAAACTAATAAAATGAAGAATCGATTCTTTCATGGAATTTATTTAAGTATGGAGAATCGTGATTTTTTTACTTAAGGTAATTATTGATTTTGACATCAATCAAATATTACAATATAACCACTCAATATGTAGAAGAATACTAGGCAATATGATGCATTATTTATCACAAACTATCGGAATATCTATGTATTGACAAATTTAATCAAAACTTAGATATCTTTAAAAGATAAAATGCTACATAAATATTGTATTCATTAATTTCCAAAAGATAAAAGAGTCTTAATGTGTTACTGGTTATGAATATTGAACTTTAAAGACCCCAGTATGCTTTATATATATACACACACAATTAATGGCATATACGACAATGGAATATTGAAATATTCTATACAATCCATGTATGAACTAAATTTGTTAAAACTGATTTACGTACACCGATTTGAACTGATTCAAACATTGTACCTTTTTGAATTTTGTAGATATTATCAATTTATAAACACAAATATATGTTCATGTATAAACTGGCGATCATTTATCTCTACCATTTGTGTTCGTTATCTTAAATATTATCGCCAACTCTGTTGAAGAAAGAAGATGGGTCTCAAATGTTTAGATAAATATTCAATACTTGGTACCGTGAATAGATTAACATTAACTTATAGACATAGGACAAATATTGAATATACATCAGTGTAAATAGCATTGTCCGTTCGGTTTGTACATAATATAGTGTGCATTTCAGGCAGACGATATTTCAATACATCAAATTGTGAAATTGTGAATACGGATGAAACAGGTGCCGAAAATGGTACGTCAGCCTTTTTATGCTTTTTTGTGCAAATTTCATAATAATGACTTGTTTTCATGTGAGCACTTAATATTTTTTGTTGTGTTCAAATGGATCCACTCCTAAATAACAGAACTTGCACCTATCCTGAACGTTATCACGATTTGTTAATTGTAAGTGGGGATTTCTACAAAGTAACATGTTTGTCGGTCTGTGTTCGTGAATTTCAGCTTATCAATGGGAATTTGAGTGGTTTTCTGGCTTCAGTGAACGCTTAAATTCACTTAAATAGACCGTTTCATGCATGTATTGATATACCGGAATGGTACCGTGTCACGGAATTTAAACGAGTAGTTAAGTGGTAATGATGGAGTGGTTAAAGTTCATTTGAATTCGTACATGACCTTATTTTGCACAATAACAAACAACCATGCTGTTTCTGTTGTTTATTTATTATATTATTTACAAATCTGTTTTATGTTAATCCTACTTCAGAAAAGATACTTCACTTTTAAATACTTGTCTAAGTACCATAATATTAAACAACACTGCTGTTAACAGATCGGTTCAATATAGTTAAAAACAAGTAGCAAATACAATGTATGCCTACGACATTTTAAAATCATTCGCCTCACTGTCTCCGGGGCTCAAAACTGTAACATAAAGCTATTTTAGGTCATGTCGGTCCTGTTTCATTTAGCCATCTTATCTACAGTATCAGTAAAGTGTTGTAGAAATAAGCCCCAATAACAGTGTATGATGGTTATATTACAACAGTAGGATTAATACAATAACCACGCTTCAAAGCCAGCGTGGTCGAGCGGTTCTAGTCTCTGACTAGATTTTTTAGAACTTTTCACCACTGTGAGTACAAACCCATCCTGGTTCAAATTTCACACGTGGGGAAGTGATCCAGCTATCTTACGGAAGGTCAGTGGTTCTATCCAGACGTACATCTGGGGTCTTTCTACACTGTTAAAGCTGGAAAAGTCGCAAAATGAGCCCGGCAGTAATGCGACGTTAAACCCCAGTTAAGAAATTATCAATACTATTTACAATAGATAATTATATTCGGATTAATACAATCAGATGACAGTGGTTATAAGGCGCATGCGTGTTTCCGGATTTATTTTAATAAATTGAAAAGTCAGTTTACGAACATCATTACATAATTTTGAGCATTCCGTCTATAAAACAAACACATCGTGAACTAAGAATCAAAATTAACCAGATTACAGCTGAAACCGGCTAGATAGATCAGACTAAATCATCCTCAATTATCTTAATGATTCTTTAGCCCTTACACAGTGTTATGAATGCAATCTGTGTTTCAAGTACATGTGATATAATTACAGTCAAACCTGTGAACAAAGGCTACCCTTGGGAAAGACAAAATGTGACCACTATTTGCAGATGACCTTTATTCGGAGGTCAGTTTGTTCTATATAATCAGTGACTTTTTCAAAGAATGTACTTTTATTCACAGGGTGGTCTTTATTCAGAGATGGCTGCAAACACAGGTTTGACTGTATACGCAATAAAAACAAGGAAAAAAACATTCAAATAAGATAAGTTTCTTCTGAACAAACAAGAACAGACGTAACTTCTGCCGTCGCTTGATACTTGATACTTACAGACTGATATATTGAGGAACTGACTCCGATTTTCGAGTTATAAAACAAATTAATTGTCCATTTATTGCTTGAAAATATTTTATATCTCATTTGTACTTGATATAAAGTTGTCGAGTTTTATTAAGTGCTTCCGTTTCATATCATACTTTTATTTCAAATTTCTAATACCCGGACGTTCGATTGTTTGGAATTGTAAATGATGAGTTATCAGTCGATTTTGTGGAGGACTTGTGATAATTTATTATCATCAAAGTTATTCCGCATTAGATAAAGAACGAAATGACGACTTATTAAGTTGTTATTGTAACTTCAATGGAATGTTGGAAAAACAGAAACAAATGTGATTGGGGGGTTGTAAATTTAATGATAAGCAGTCTTTCAGGCAATCCATGAGCGCATTTGTCATAAAATTAATCAAAATGTGTGATCACGTAAGGCCTAAAAAATAGGCTTGTTTCCTGTAAACCGACCGACCGTTTTTTTTTACTGCATTTTTTCGACCAAATATTTAGTTGTGTGTAACCTATGGACGACAACGTTAATTTAGTCATGTTTGATCTCGTTGCTTAGTAAACAACAGCCCCTTTTCCGACCATGGCGAAAATTCTACTTGCAGTGACTTTAAAATGAAATAAGAATTTGTCAAAAATAAAGTGTTGGTTTTCACTTTTATGACAGGGGTTATCAGTTAAACGGAGGTTACTTATATCGAATACTGTTATGATGTCTCGTCACTAATAAAAAATTAATGAAATAAAATCCCTACTAACCATCCATCTTTTTTTTAGCATGTTACAGGAAACAAACCTATCTTTAGGCCTAAGAGAGGTCGTACAAATAATTAGTTCAGACAGATCTAACGTAAGAAGTGGGACACTTACCGAAAGAAATAATTTCGCTCCTAGGCGCTTCGCGTGCGAGTTGACGGATTTGATTTTTATCATGATTAGTTTGTGATAAAAGACATGTCCGACCGTTCTGTGATACGCATTAGCTTTTATAACCTGGAGTTCATAATGTGTAGTAATATTTTAAGCACTCAAAATAGGTTCTTAAGCTCTTTTTACAACGAGTGACAAATCATGAATTGAGATCCCTGCGAACTTTGGCCTGACACATTACACTGATACAAACTGGCACCAAGATACATTTGAAATACTTCACAATGCTCCGTTTGTTCGACTTCTATTTGACAAATTGTGTACACTAACAAGCATATTTTTTCTTATTGATGCATAATATTAGTTCGCATTTTAGTTCCGATACAAGGGTGGTTTAGGGGGGTGGGGTGGCAAAGTGCGCCCCCTTTAAAATCTGGCGCGTGTACACGTATTATGTCCTAGTGAATGTATCCTAAATGTAATATCGATTAAGCTACTGGATTCTGAGAAAAAACTAGACCTATCACTGAATGTTTATTTAACCCCCCCCCCCCCGCAAAATGGGGACCAAATACCGACCGACGAACCAACCAACAACCAGGGCCATTCCAGTAAATCCCCGAAAACTTCGTGTGTGGGGATATAAAAACATCTGATAGTAAACTTAGATATATAAATAATGTATGCTTCAGTTAGTTGTATAAAAATGCAACGCAGTTCGCAGTTGGAATCGCGAACTGCGAACTGCGTTCCAACTTTATACAACTGCTTAAGATCCTATTCGTAACAGAATTTATAGTTACCAAGTTACTTCAACAGTCTTATACTTATATTAATGTAATGCTGTTAAAAAAATTATCTAATCATTTTATAGATTGGACTTTTAAATATGTGCAAAGACGAAAAAAATGCTTTATCATATATTCTACAAATGTACATGTGTATAGGCGTATTTTAAAGTGTTGTAAAAAATGACCATGTAGACACTCACACAAACAAAGAGAGAGATTTAGTTTTACAAGTGTACTGAAGTGAAGACACTCATCAATACCTGCTAGTTCCTACTTGATCAAGATTTGTCAAAATATTCAACACTTGCAATGAAACATGCGCGCCTACAAGCTTCACAGAATAACATGCCCAGTTTATGTTATTCTACTACGAAATTAGTCTGGTTCCCTGCCTAATGTATTGTTCGAATCACGCAGTGACAGGGGCAGGTAATCGAGACTACCCAGAAATATGATCAGAGTTATTCAACATATTTATTACATCAAATACACGATGGTAAAATTGCTACGTACAAAAATATTTTCACATGGCAATTGAAAAAAAAGTTTGAAGTACCTACCTGCCTACTTAAATATATTCAAATAATAGTTGGTTTGTAAAAACACCATTTTCACTGAGTAAAATATACTATGAAGAGAAAGATTGTTAGTTAATCTGTTTTACAAATACATTATCACTGTAAACTAAAGCGTAAGAACGAATGTACATACACCTTTTTAAGAACACGTAATGCATACAAACCCCTTTTAAATTTATTGCTTTTTACTTTTCTATCTACCACAAAGCGTTGAATAGTAATGGTCTGTAGAGGCGTGTGTTGCCTAACAGTCAAATACATCGTCTGTGTTAGCTTACTGGCCTTGTAACCCGACGATCCGGGTTCAAATCCCGGTCGAGCAGGTCATACGCAAGAAGCGGTAGCCGTGTAATTGTGAACAATTCAAAATTGTCTTAATGCTATGAAATTTTCTCAGTTCATTTAAATTCATATTCTTTCGTTATATGGTTTTCATGCAATAGTTTTCACCTAATGTAACTGAGATATAAAAAACACGTGCAGCTGTCAGTTAGAGCTTCGGACAAGATTCTGTACTTAAAACAAATATGTATAAGCTGCCCTAACATTGTTGGTTAATTGATTTTCATTTATTTCAGGATTAAAATACTTCTAAGCTTTTAATCTTGACCTTTGTCAAACAATACGATCTTTATTGACCGAAACGTTCCGAATGACTCTGTCATGTGATTTCCTTTGTTCCACGTACAAAGACACCTCGGCACTAATGGGAGCCATTTTGTATAATTCCACATGGACTAAGGCCGCCCTTGGGAAAGATAAAATATGGTCTTCATTAACAGATGACCTTTATTCGGAGGTCAGTCTGTTCTAAAAATCATTGACGGTTTTATAAAGAATGGCCTATATTCACAGAGTGTTTTTATTAAGAAGTGGCCCCGAACACAGGTTTAACTGTATTGAACTTAAAAATTTGCTCTGATACTAAACTATCACGGTAGGCCAGCGAGGTATATGTGACTAATCTGGAAGATTAACCCAGCTAAGTTTAAAGGAGATATTGTATGTGTATCATAATTCATATTTACATGTCGGATCATCACGAGTGGTCAAATATTAAAATATTCTATAATTGGCAAAGCGACTTATATAACGGAATCCAGGACAGCTAGGGACGTAGAATGATTTTGCTGAATTGGTTAAAGCTTTCGTTTCATAGTTCTGAGTTTTCTTTTTCAAGATTAAGAAAATCACAAATATGTTGACTTGAAATCTATCGGATTGTTACAGCATATGAATATGAAATAGTCAACAATATGTAACTGTCGTACCGACAGTATATAGTGCAACCTCTCCAAAGCATAATCCTTTGGGAGAAGCAAAATTATATTGTTGTTTACTGTTGTTCATTAACGTTCAATGGGAAAAAATAAAAATCATTCTGTTGTTGAAGAGATGTTGTAGCTCCAGAGAGCGCCGTTCTGGAGAGGTTGCACTGTATATATCAATAGTACAACATAATTTATGATAAATAAAACAATTCAGGATCATTCTCTGTGATATACAAGTGTAACTACAAATGATCTCATAATGTGGCAGACATTATCTGCTATTCATATATCAACGTCTCCCTGTAGATTTATTATAGAATTATATTATAAACGAAGTCTTTATATTGGAGTCACCCTGGTTGGTTGGTAGGTTGGTTGGTCGGCCGGCCGTTCGGGCGGTCGCGCGATCTGTCCCCATTTTGCGCGGGGGGGGTAATCACAATTCAGGGATAAATCTAGTTTATTCTTGTCCTACATCTGGTGTTTCCTGCTCCTCATACTGCATGTTTTATCTTGAACTCACTTTTAAGTCCTCCGGGGTAGGTATGATGTCTGTTTTGTGAATCTGGTAACCCCCTCCCTATGCCCGCTGTGACCATCATATAGCGTATCCAGTGTTAATGTATCAATGTGACAATGTAGTCAGTGTCACTTCACGAATACGCTCGAATATTCGTAATTGGATTATTCTTTCTAATTAAAATGAACCGTATGACCATGCATAAATTACTACACTTACTATTTTTAATGACCTCTGGTCTAAATAAAACCAGACCTATCACTGAATTGTGATCAAATACCCCCGCAAAGTGGAGACGGACCGCGCGACCGATCAACGAACCAACCAACAACCAGGGTGATTACAGGGGGTATAAATAAAAGTCCACTACAGAGTTATATGACCAACAATTACTAAGATAAAAACAGACACGTGTGAAATCAGTAAATCTTGTCAAACAGTTTTATGTGTATTTTTCTCCTTTGTTTAGACTGTAGACGCTTTAAATGTGATATCTTCACTTACATATCACCTCTTTTGCTTAGGTTCGAGTATGTATTGATTTAACAAAAATATTGTGATAACCTCTTATCTGTAACAACCGACGTCAAGTTTACCTTGATGGTATATAAACCCGCCTTGTCATAACAACCCATCTTCACTGTCAGCTCTCAGCGCTCAAAGAACTGGTGTTAGGAATAATTTATTAAGACTGTAAGAAATGTATGCACGGTCTACTGTTTTTTAGTGTACACTTGTTTTTTGTCACTTTAATTTCGTCGCTTTGGATTATTCGAATCAAGTATAGTTATTTAAGAAAACATTCATCCAGAGCGTATTTTAGGTCTTTTCAGGTAAATGATTTATTTTTTTATTGTATTGATATATTTGCGCTTGTGAGCAGATGTTTATAATTTATTTACCTATATATTAATAAACTAATATGTAGCGAGGTTAATTTTTTGAAGAAAAAAATGCGTAATATTGGCTTATTTAAGATAAATGCATACGTCGTTAGAATCAATATTGCGACTTCATCGTGGTTAGACTACAGAAAAACAGGAGCGAATATACTTTAATATATTTACCTAAGACTTATAATGTGTTCATTAATGTTCGAAATTAGATTACGCAACTCTCAATTACTAGATAACTATGTTTGATTTTACAATCAATGTTACAAAGTGGAAAATGGGCCTACAGAATTTCACAGTGAAATAAATCCGCGAAATGTTATGCTTGTATTAACATCGATGAGATCAGTATAAATCCCGTAAATACGAGCTAATCCCGTGATAAATCCAATCTGAGATTATAGTGTCCACTCTAAATACCGCCATCTATATAACCTTCAAAAATAATTAGATCTTATGCGATGGATTGTTAACTTATTGTCTACTGTGAAATGTGTCGATCATTTAATTTCATGTACAGTATAACCTTTGAAAACTGGACCCCATAAGGACTGGGCCTAAAGTCCGGTTTTCTGAGAATCCTGGTTTTCAGAGAATTATTGATTATTGAAGAGTAAATAATGAGGCTTGAAAAATCGTCCGATTTTCAGAGATATCCAGTTTTCAGAGAGACCGGTTTTCAGGGAGTCCTGTTTTCAGGGGTTTCAATGTATGTATTTATATAAACGATGTTTGTGACAGAAAACAAAAAGTGCTCACAAACTGAGTTTACCGATATCATTGTTATCATTTAACAAAGCTATGTTTTGATAATTTATCCATGCCCAAGTTTCGCTTAATCCAGCAACTCTAGTTATGAAACAACAAAACATCAATACCGAAATATGTAACGGTCCTCGTAAAAGAGAGGCCAACTTAAATTCGGTTGTGCAATTAGCTATATGAGTGGGCAATTATTGTAAGAATATACAAGTTCTGTTTCTTACTAAGAACTAACTGGATGATTTCAAAACAAATGAAGCCAAAAACTCGAAACACTGAAAGTTTACATTGAAAACAGATATCAATTAATGCACAGAATATTTTATGGATGTTTAACTTGACTGTTAGCGTATGCACACAACAAATAGTGTTTTGTTAGTAAAACTTCTTTTAGCTTATACCTGAAACCACAAAATGACAATAGCAGAAAAGATTAGACTTCCAAGTAGTCGAGGTTTTGTTATATTATAGTTTAAAAGTGTTTCTGTGAAAATGTCACACTAAATCTTACACTATGGACATTTTTACCACTCTTTTATCATTATTTTTTATGAATTGTCTGATTGCTCTGAAATTTTGAGGGAATAATAAACAAATGGAAACACAAAATGTCGTGTGTAAACTTTATCATTCAGACTTGTATCATGATTTTATTTAACATTAATTGTTTGGCTTCATTTTTATCACCTAACTATCTTCTATTCGATCTGTTGAAGCAGCGTTTGTGTTACTAATGTTATTATTATTTTGTAAGCGACAGTTTGTCAGGCAGTTTTGAGATTGCTTATTTTACACGTGTCTTAGCATGCTTAATCTTAATATTTTTAGTACTTCCGCATAGATCAAAAATGCGGCTAAATTTTAATGTGTATGTTTGTATCATAGTACCACAAACCACGTCAGCTGTCTAGTTTCACCGATTGTTGTGTACAATACGTTCATTCATCTTCGTGTTTTGAAACATGATGTTTTCTTTCGTTGTCGCTTGTGGAAATAGAAAAATAAGCAAATAAAGAATATAAGCGAAAATTGTAAAATCATAACGTAAATGTGTTTTCTAATTCCTATACTCGTATTTTTTACAGTTAATACGTGTCTAAGCACATTCACACATAATTACATTAATTATGAATATTTTGCAATAATATGCTGTGAGCAAAGAAAAGCATTTACATTATGTTTCACTTATTTGCTTTACTACCAAAGGGCGGAAAATATGCCGTAAAGGAGTTTTTTTATTATTTTTATAGTTCGGCCATTTCAACATTTGTAAAAAGTGAACCTTTACCGGAATACGCATCTGTATATAAATTATCCATACGAACAGAACAGTACCCTGGTAGTCATCGTATCTTCTAGCTGAAAATTAACTTGAATTTCCATTTATTTTCAGACCTCCAGACCACAAAATGGGCGAGCCTTGTGCTCTGCCACCACTTTCCAGACAGCCTAGTCTGGTAAGGCTAAATTCCAGAAAACGGTCGTACCTAAAACGGACGTTGTCAGAAGAGAAGATAATAATCGCACCGCCTATCAAAGAGCTTGTAAAAGAAGACGTTTTCCTGATGGATAACAAGAACAGAAGAATCGCCACAAATTTGTTGGCAAACAGCCTGACGGCTAGACTGAAAAAGAATTTACCAGACGGAACTGTGGATAACGACGCGATTAAGAAAATCAGACGAGATTCGCTCAAAGATTTCGCACATTTGGACAATTTACACAGACAATATACGAGTGAGATGAATCAAGAGTCGAGCAGGCTTGATAAAGAATCTTTCCAGATTCTGAAGCGTCAGAAACATTTGCAGAAGCAGAGTGAGATGCAGAGACGCACACAAGACAGATTGGAATCATCAATGCGATCTAGATCAGGTCTAAGCTCGGCTTCTTTACCTCCTTTGGCTGATAATGGAACAGTCAGTGCAGATCAGAAAGATGCGTTCCCTGAATTTGCGTCCGTAGATTTAAATGACCAGTCTAATGTAAAAGTGTTTAAACTAAAAGGAATTTACCAACCGACAAACAAGTATAAAAGCCGTATTGAACCGTTAGAAATATCAACGCGGGAAAAACACTCTGTAAAGGAGAACAATATTCAGGAATCGTTAAAAATGGCCGACAATACAAGTCCAACAGATTTGCCTTCAAAATCTCGAATGAGTAAAAAGGGTCTACGTGTATCATGGAGCAGACAAAGTCGTTATTATCCTGATGACGCCAGTGAAGTAGAATCTGTGACAGGTCTCTCACGCGCTGACACTCGCACTTCGAATGTAGAAAGTCATGGGAATCCTGATCGCGAAAATCAAGCGCATTCTCAAGTTCAAAAACGTAATTTTAACAGTAGGTTAAGTGTGAGAAGTGACACATTTTTGTTAAATAAACGATTTGGTAAAGGACGGCAAAAGATTGAAACAATAGGACTTCAATGGAAGGTAAAACCAGGCGCACCACCACATCCAGTACCGGAAACGGAGGTCCCGCGCGTTCCTGTAAAACATTCTGGAGTGTCACATAATTTGATGCCTGTCACTACCGCAATGCAGAAAGAAGGACGAAATGCTAAAAAAGTGCGTTGGCAAGTGCAAAAAGTGCAAAATTTGTCTTCTGTGGAAATGTACAAGGCGTGGCTACAAAAGCTGGAGATGCTTAAGACGAGCGCTATCGATGACCGACTTAATGCTTCACCTAGTCGATCTAATTTTACTATAATGACACAACCTGTATAAAATATAAACTGAAACATGTTAGATGGTAAAAACTCGTCTGCGTCTGCACACAACGTTAAAACATATCCTTATGGTAACCGTGTCGGATAAATGTTTGAACAGTCTCACTAATTTAGCTATCTTATTTTCAGGCCGCCATTCTCTGGTCTATGCAAGACGGTCCCTGCTAAAAAAATATTCCGCCATCATAAACTTACTAACTGGCTGACTAGCGTTTGAATGAGCGTAGCTTCCGTTAAATAGTTAATGAAATCGTTTATGGCAGGAATGGTACTAGTATTTCAAATTTCTCTGCTGTGTCATCATAACAAAGACTGATTAGTATGTGCGAAAATAGAGAACAACACTTGGTTGGTTTGTCAAAATATTTGTTTTCTGATAAAACAGCTGAGAATTTATGTGTCACAGCGTCTGGTAATTTCATAATTTTGTAATACGGTGGTTATTGTATGCTTGATGTTGTTTTCATTGTTAAATGTTGTAACAATAAGTTGAAGTGCCGAATAACAGATAAAGTGTATTTAAAGTTCTACATCATATCGTAAAATTATCGTCTGTTTGAATCAAATGTTTATCATTCATAATCATCCAACGTGTGGCTGGGTATTGTTGACACCGTTGAACTGACACTCGTCAAAGTTCGCTATTATTTTCACGTCCGATCACTAATTTCTGAACTGGTTCCAGTTGACTCTGTGTGCGCAGAAACCATTGGTGCGCTGTAACATGGAACGGGAACCAGTTTAAGTAATCCCCCACGTTGAGTTACCGTTCCTTTCACTCACTTTCGTGAAAGTAACGAACTGAGAGCGAGAGGGACTGTCCATACACAAATCTCACTGACTGCGCAGTTAAAAGTTCTAAACTTTGTATTTCGGTTTCGATCTTCCCATGAAGCTCGTGAACACGGTATTTTCTCTGAGGTTTAACAGCACACCATCAGCCAGGGTTATTTGAGGACTTTCCATGAGTAATCCTTTGTTGAACCACTGACCTTTCGTAAGCTAGCTGGACAACTTCCACAGAAGAAAACAATAAATGGTTTTTAGAAGAAGCATTTTGAAAACGTAGTTCTTATAAGTCATAGTTTTGCTGCCGAGACCAGTGTGGTTCATAGACATACAGAGTGAGCGCAGATCGCTGAACTATCAACGTTCTATATTTAGATCTCCTGTTGTATTACATGATATTTTAATTACCGTTTATTGTTTTAATGCAAGTATAAAACCAGCATTTTTAAGATTCCATTAAACATGACACTAGACAGATATAGTGACCACAGCAAGGGAGACAACTGATACAGACACTGGTGTAGACAACGTCTACAAAAGGGGTGGATACAGGATTTTTGGTTAGGGGGGCACAAAGTATAGATGTTTATGTAGAATGGACACAATCAGCATATAACTGATGTCTTTTTACTTATGCTTGCCAGATTTTAGGGGGTGGACACATACCCCCAACCCCCTAAATCCGAACTTTTACAATGACATCACAACTGCCTGCTCACCACATTCTAAGATCTATGATAAGAAAGTTGAAATAAAATCCCTGTATTTTCTGGATGATGTTCTGATTAAACAGAAGTTAACCAAGTTATAATATGCATTTCTTCATGATGCGCAACCCCTGCAGTTTTCTGGAATATCACACATGAAGGATATTATTACGCTAATTGTTGAATGTTTCATTTCAATTTAACATCTAGATACAACAGAAATATTTTGTAGAAAATTGTAAATACACATGTATTGAAAACAAAACTAGATTTAAAAATCAAGGAATAGAAATTTGTAACAAAAAAAGGTGAAACAAAAACAGTTGTAAACTCAGGAATTAAACTGGTTCCCGTTCAATGTTGCAGTTCACCAAAGGAAGAGAACCAGCAGGAACCAGTTTTCCCCGCAATTATATCCTACAGATACGGGAGATATTACACTGAACGAAGTTTAGAACTACGGCACATCTATCAGTCTATGCTGACTGTACGTTATTTGACAAGAAAATTGATGTAGTCAGAGGGCCTTTAATTTACTATGACAAAGAAAATAAAACAAGTATTATGTGTCTCTGGACTTGTAACCCGGCTATCCGGGTTCAAATCTTGGATGCATCTGGTCATACCCTTCTATGAAAATTTGACACAAATGTCAATTTTCCTCCATATGTGGAGAAGTTGTTAGCTCCTTGTGGAAAGATAAGTCAGTACTGGCCAGTATACAGTCGAGGAAAACTGGTTGCTGATATAACTGAAAAAATTGTTAAACCCAATAAAAATAAGAAAAAAATATATGTTCATTTCTTTATTAGAACACAATTTGCTTTCAGCAAATAAAAACTTAAAATAAAAAAATAGAATAAATCATGTATGGACTGCTTTCAATGATGAAATATCAGTAATATGGAATGAGTGACAGGATGAACTTGATAGAAGCACTGATGTCTTGTATGAGGTACTAGTATGTCTTGTAAGTGACACTAATGTTTATATAAGGTACAAATGTCATGCATGTAATGTCATGTCATGTATGAAGCACTAATGTCTTGTATGAGGCATTTTATCAGAACATTGAAAAAATAATATCAAAATAATAATATAATTACACCTTAATGAACACATTCTGGTATACATAAATATTATGAACACAATTTAGTACTCAATTGAATTAATGAACACATTTTAGTACTTGATAGAATTAATGAGCACATTTTAGTACTTGATAGAATTAATGAACACATTTTAGTACTTGATAGAATTAATGAACACATTTTAGTACTTGATAGAATTAATGAACACATTTTAGTACTTGATAGAATTAATGAACACATTTTAGTACTTGATAGAATTAATGAACACATTTTAGTACTTGATAGAATTAATGAACACATTTTAGTACTTGATAGAATTAATGAACACATTTTAGTACTTGATAGAATTAATGAACACATTTTATTGCTTGATAGAATTAATGAACACATTTTAGTACTTGATAGAATTAATGAACACATTTTAGTACTTGATAGAATTAATGAACACATTTTAGTACTTGATAGAATTGATCAAGCACAAGATGAGAGAAATATGTGTATCCTCACAAAGAAGTTTTTAAATCAATGAAGTGTACAAGAACAATAAAACATCATAGTCAAAGATATGGAAGATAAAAAACAAAAAAACACCTGTGCAACAATTAATAAACAGAAATCTAACCGAATAAGACCATTTTAGAATTGAACTTCCATCATATTGCTTCCTAAGACTTCCCATGTGCATACATCACTGTGTCTAATTTGCTTTTATTAATGTACAATCCTCACTTTGTTCATTACGAGTGTCATCGTATTCAACTTTCTGCATAGATCATCTGGTTATCTATGATTTAGAAGGAAACTGACGACTGAAAAATGATGTGATGGATCTTACACCACGTAATGGACTCTGAAATTTACAGAATATAGATTTAGTGAAAAAAAAACACATAGAAACCCAATTCATTCACATGAAATAAGGACACAGTAAGTATAATAAAGCAAACATCAAACAAGAAAGTCTGTGTTTAGATGGCAACAAAAAGTTTTTTGATTAGAATTTTCATAAAATCCAAGAAACTGTTGTAAGATCAGGTTCTTTTTCCTTCTAAAACAGGGGCCGATAAAAGGCATCTTCCCCTCAGGAAAATCTTTAAAATCACAGTGCTGTCCCCTAAAATCCAGTTTACATCAAGTTTTCTCCTTCCTCTTTTTGCAAACGTACAGTGCTATTTTCCCCAAATTTAAGAAAAAAGCCCCCTCCCCTACCTGTGAAATACATATTAATATCAGATTCAACCATATTCAACCATGTATTTTTTTTAATTCATTTAAATTCAGCTAGAAGAATATGTTATAATCATTATTCCATAAAGAGAATATTCCATAAAGAGACTTCTTTCTGAAATTATTAAGCTGATCCAAAATAACTCACTTTGTGACAAAGTCATACAGTCAAAAAACTAACCTTAGATTTAGCAGGCGGTGCAGGACTATCTTCCACACTCTTCAATGATTTTGTACTACTCATCGACTTCTCTTCAAGTTTAAAACACTTTTTACTAGCTGGACTAAGACTATCAAATTTCTCTTTTCTCATCTGTGTAAGCCAATCAACAGTCTTTGATTCATTACGAGTACATAACATTTTTCTGTGAGGTCCGTCAACTACTAAATTTGGAAGATTAGCTGTTGGTGATTGATACACTGAACTTGACCACTCTTGTAACAACCCTCTTGCTGGAGATGAAAACGTATTATCAATTTTGTCACATTTTTCTGGACTTTTGTTCATTACAGAACTTAAATCTTTCAAAGGACTTTTGTCTGCATTATTTTTAGCGGGAGATTTGTTCTCACTGCATGCATTTTCGTCGTCTTGTCGAAATCTCTTTGATTTTTTAGGTAAATCTTCGTCTACAAGTTTTCTTTTGCAGGATTTCTTTAAACCATTTGTTGCACTGTTAGCAGTTTTACTACTGATCTCAAGTTTTGGTCTTTTTGATGGACTAGTGTCGCATGTGTCACACAATGTTTCCTTTTCATCTGATAAAGTCTTTGTTACATTAGTTTTGTCAGTATCAGACTTCATCTTGAAATCATTCTCTGAAACATCAGAATGATTTTCATTCTCTGAATTAACAATGGTCTTTGATATATCTTTATAAACTGATGCAGAACAGCTCTGTATCGAGTCAGTTCTTAAACTCTCTGAGTCACTAGCACTACGTTTTAGCCACATCTTAATGGAAGGTGAGGCTGAACACTTAATGTTTGTCTTTGCTTGTTTAGGAGACTGAACTACAACAGGACCAAATGCTGAAACAGTTGCTGATCTCTTCACTGGTGGCCTAGCAGGAGAAGTAGATGAACTGGTTCCTTGATCTACACATGTGCCTAAAATTGTTAAGTTGTATGAAGTACAAGTTGTTAATCCTTTGCCTCATAAGACTATTTTGGACTCTTCTAAATTCAAAGCTAATATACAAAACACCAATTTATTTATTAAATTGGGTTATTTCTCTCCGACAGGAAAACATTCAGGCAAAAGAAGCCATTACTCATTACAAGCAATGGCTTCTTTTGCTATTATGTTTTCAAAAGTAGTTTGCTTCAGATGTGGGGAATGCGATATTATGAGGCAAAGGGTTAATCCAATACAATCCAAATTCAGATGAAGCTAATAGCAATATTTGTTTGAATAAAGAAAATGGTACAATTTAGTATTTTAACCAAATAAGTTTATATGAGACAAAATCTGCATGCTAAAAAGGTATTTTACCGTATTAAACTACAATTTAGAAAAAAATGTACAATGTTCATAAATAATGTTCAAGATATCACCAGTACCTATATCTCTGTGGGTTCTTTCAGCAGACCCAACAATATTACAAGAAGCGTCAGATCGACCCAGTTTATGTCTGAGTTCAGCCGTGGGATCATATCTCCATACTCTCAGTGTATTATCATCTGATGTAGTAACAACCTAAAACAAGAATTTGAAGATAGAATCAACTTTTAGTGACAAAGGCAACAACAGAGAGAAACACTATGGCTATTACATACAGCTGACCTATATTTAGAGGCTTGTGCAGTATAATATATCAATGAGAACTCAAGAGTAGCAATGTTCATAGGGGACCCATTATTTACAGGGTACCATTTACTTAATTCAGGGCTTTTTTTCAAAGGTAGGGGGTTCTTAAATTTGGGGGAAAATAACACAGTATTTTGCAAAAAGGGAAAGAAAAAAACTTGATGTAAACTGAATTTTAGGGGAAAACTTCATGATTTTAAAGAATTTTCCTGAGAGGAAGACACTATAAATGGCCCCAGCTACAATAACAAAAAACCCTGCAATTTGACAGTACAGTAAAACTTTGTTATCTCGAGGAGTCATCGGAACAGACGAAATGCTCGAGATAAACCGAGTGCTCGTAATAACGAGGTTTTTGTTTGTTGACTGAAAATAAACTGTGCATCATGCGCATGAATGGGCGTGTTTATGATAATAATACGAAATGCTTACATAAATTGTTCTCTATGATGTCTAAGGTGAATAAACATGATACTCGATTGCTGAAATATATATTGATCATTTTTTCTAAGTACTTTATCCACGATTTTTTCGTGTTTTTAATTGTACAATGTCATGTCCGAATATCGTGTCACTGACATGCGGTGAAACGTCATAGTGACACATCGTGAAAGATACATGCGTTATGTACGTCTGTAGCAAAAAAGAAGCATGCTAATAAAAGATTTGTCTCTGTTTTTATTAGTATCTGCTTCTCAAACTTGTCATTAAGTTCTCATAATTAAGGTCTCGTAATTAAATTCTCAATAATTGTTAACTTTTATAACATTAGTCTTTGATCTTAAAAATTTTACTGCAAACTTACAACAAACAAATACATGTACATGTTTCATTGTCATTTTATGTCACAACATGTGAAATACAAAGTACCCGATTAAGATTCGTTCTTTTATTGTGTAGCTTTAACGACGTGTGAAAAACAAAGTACTCGATTAAGATTTGCTCTTTTGTTGCGTAACTTTAACGATGTGTAGAAAACACGGCGATCGCCGGCGCGCAGGTGCGAACGATATCCAAAATGACACCCCTCGAGGTAATCGAGGTATTTAACGCTTAAAAATAAGTCAAGGGACCATGATTTGTGCTCGAGATAACGAGATAACGATGCTCGTAATAAACATGGAAATTTATATACAACTAAGAACAAAAAATGACGGGACTTCAAGATCTCCTCGAGATAAGTCTAGAGCTCGTGATATCGATGCTCGTAATAACGAAGTTTTACTGTATATACTTTCATCAGCAACATATCATCAATACAACAAGCAGACAATATAAAACACTGCTTGCATCTACATTATCAAACCGGTACATTATCAGACTGGTACATTATTAGATTGGCACATAATCAGACTGGTATATTTTCAACCTGGTACATTATCAGACTGGTACATAATCAAACTGGTATATTATCAGTCTGGTACATTACTAGACCGGTACATTATTAGACTGGAACACTGAAAGAAAACAAACAAACATGTATACCAAATTAAATCATTTTTAGAAAAGATCTTAAAAGAGTGTACACAAGACTGTCACATGCTGATGTATAGTAAACTTATTTATGACAAACAGCATACATTATGTATAATATATGAGAACTGTTTATCAGCACAGTGAAAGTACATACCCGAAATAAATCTGTTTTGCACCATGCTACATCTGAGATCTCACTATGATGTCCCTTCAGTAAAACTGGACTAGCATTAGGTTTGGATACCTGAAATGTCAAATAAACTGTCATACCATGTGCACCTTTACAACGATTTTTGTGATGATTTACAGAAAACAGGAATCATAAAGACAAATGTGGTAAAAATTTAAAATTTGACTGACATAAAATAAATTTTATACTGAACTTATGAATGAAGTATTGACTTAACTTGCCATCTAGGCGATAAAATTGTACAGATTTACGCAAAAAAACACATTCAAACAGCTGATATTCTTTCACACAGATCACTGATTAACATCAATACCTGCCAAATATAGGCAAACTCATCTGAAGATCCACTCAACAAAAACTCGTTGTCGGGACTAAGTGCAGACTTGATATAAAATGAAGTGTTTCTGTGGCCTTTATAAGTACATACTGAAACAGAAAGATATCATTCATTTAGTATCAATGTAAACTTAATCTACAAAGGAAAAATATCAACAATATATATTAACCCTTTTGCTGCACCGACATACCCCATGTAAGCAAAATCCCTGGCAAATGTGTGTAAACCATGCCGTAGAGTTAATTGCATGGTTTACACACACTTGCCAGGGATTTTTCTGGGGGATTGCAGGGGTTGGTTGGAGGGGTGGTGCTATGCGGCATTTTCTAGGACAGGTTTACCTTCCTTATGGCAGGGAAGGGGTTAAAACACAAATCATTTATTTGCTAAATACACGAGAATAAAGATTATCATACTTAGTATGCCTTGACAACAGAAAACAAGTCACTGTAGTAACAAACAATTAAATTTTAAAATTACCAATAAGTCCAACAACAGAAAAAATCTGTCAAAGTGCTTTTCATTCTTTCAGTTAAATGTAAAGTCAGGCGACAGAATATTTCCAACCATAAAACTGTACAGACCTACTGTCTTATTTTTTGACAAAAAAGTTAACATACTATCTGGCTATTTTGTAGTGTTATTATTAATCAATGTAGTTTTATCATTGTCTGTTTTATTGAGTTTAATTCAAAACTAAATGTATGACATAAAATAGTACCCATACAGTGCAACCTCTCCAGACAGGCCCTCTCTGAGCAACAACCTCCCTTCAACAAAAGTATGTTTTTTCCCACAGTATGATTTAACTGTTAGTTTAACCTCTGTAGAGTAACAGCAATATAATTTGGTTTTTCCCATGCTTTGGAGAGGTTGCACTGTACATGACAATAAATTTGCCTGTATGAATTGCATAACCAATCAATCAGAGAGGGTAGATTTCCAGCCTAATAAAAATTGAAGAATGCAGACACTCTGTACTTACTAGGTTGAGAATTATAAGATATGAAATCATAGCAATAGATAACATCATCTGTACAGTTGGCATACAACTTGGAGAAGTATGAGTCAAAAACCAGGCTGGAAAATCCTGAAATTATATAAACATGTTGAGTATAGATTGGCATTGTTGTAAAATATGTTCTTTTTTCATTGGGGTTAAATGTCACACCAACAGCGAGGGACATTTTGCAAATTTTCTGCTTAAACAGTAGAGGAATATCCAAGGTGTTCACCAACTTTCTGCAAACTAGCTGGACAGCTACCTCACATGCGAAATTGTGTCCAAGATGGGATACAAACTCATGGTGTTGAGGGCTAGTGATTACTAGTCAGATACTATATCCTCTTGACCACAGAGGCCCCTGCAATCCTAATTTGAGCCAATGTGACATGTAGTTTAAATTACAGACTGTAAAATAAAAAAGTATTCAACATTCAAATCAAACAAAGCCTCCATGTTAAAACGTGAATGCGTGCAAACACATACCACCATCCAGATTATCACAAAACTTTTAGTGCACCTATGATTCTTATGACATTAATTAACCCTTTGCTTCATAATACGAAATACTGCATTCCCTGCATCTGAGGCAGATGACTTTTGAAAACATTGTGACAAAAAAGCCATTGCTTGTAATGAGTAATGGCTTCTTTTGCCATGTTTTCCACTCTGTAAGAAATTACCTAATTTTCATAAACAAATTGATGTTTCGTATATTTGCTTTGAATTTGGAAGAGTCCAAAATATGCTAATAAGGCAAACGGTTAAATAGCAATTAGGCTGACATACCATGAGTTCTCCTGGATGTTCCAACATAAGGGAAACTGTACACTGGTGTAATGTTGTCTTGTTTCACCTTCCTCATGTCCCATACCTTAACACACCTGTTAATAATATAACAATATGTTATCAGAGACAATTAATCAACTAAATTCTATTAGTTGCTAATTAAACTTAAGCCAGATACAATTATGAAATTTTTTAAAAACAGTAAAACCGCTGAAAACTGCACTCCCTGAAAACCGGAATTCTCTGTAAATTGGACGAATTCAAGTCCCATTATTTACTCTTCTATAATTAATAGTTCTCTGAAAACCAGAATTCTCAGATTTAACACACTGAAAATGCCATTGACTAAATGTCTGGGTAAAGACCATAACTTATACATGTACTTGACAGTCATTCAGAACATGCAATAAAATTAAGACCCTAAAACATGATGTTTGAGAGACACTTGATTAAGTCATATTCAAGCTTAACAAATACTTACCCATCAACAGCCCCTGATGTTGTCAGTAGGTTATCATTTTGAAATAAAACACAAGTCACTGATTGTTGACAATCCTGCAATAATAAAGCCAGACAATACAGTGGATTTTGGAACATACTGGAAAGTTGAAAATTTCCAAAAAAAAACAGAAATCTTAACCTTCGTGCCCTGGACACAATACCAGTAGGGTCAGTAGGTTCCAGAAAATTCCAGAAATCTTTTAACCATGCAAAATGATTCATTATAATTAATCACTATTAAATCAAGCTTATTTCACAAGATACAGACAAGTAGAACTATAACCAAGTTAACCTGTGATTGTGAAGGACCACCTGGTCGGGATTTCTTCTTTTTGGTTGACTGTACGTTCACACTATGAGCATTCTTTAACAAACTGATACAGCTTACTTTGTCACCTGTGTAAAGAAACACTGTATGTTAATAAAGTTGACACAAGCTGCATGACGGAAATTCAACAATCTAATGATATAGATCATTCTCTCAAGCCATGACCATGGTCCAGTGGTGTGCTGGACTGGTAACCCAGCAATTTGGGTTAAAATCTCGGTCACAGCAGGTCATACCCTTCTATAACAAGAGGGCCAAGATGGCAATATGTGATGTGATATTCTTAGTAGCAAAACCCACAAGTTTCCATTTAATTCTATTCATCAAAACATCAAATTTCAACACATCTTTTATAAATTTTACAACTATACATATTTTTCATATTAGGTATGAAACAATAAATGGTAAATCAGGGTTTTTTCCTTCTACAGCAGGAGCTATTTATAGCTGTCTTCCCCTAAGAAAAAATCTTTAAAATCATGCAGTTTTCCCAAAAATTCAGTTTACATGAAGTTTTTTCTTCCCCCTATTTGCAAAAATACCATGTCATTTTTCCCCAAATACAAAAAAGGCCCCTACCCCAACCTGTGAAAAAAAGCCCTGTAAATATCAATTCTTCTAACTCACCTTTTACATTACACCGTGAATCCCAGATTCTTACATGTCCATCTCTACTTCCTGATGCAAACACAGCTGAAAATATACACATGATAGTTTAACCCCTTGCCTCATAAGCATAATATTATATTATTTTGGACTCTTCAAAATTTAAAGCTAATACACAAAACAATTTATTCGAGAAGATAGGGTTATTTCTCTCTGACATGGCCGAAAACATAGAGGCAAAAGAAGTTATAACTCACTACCTGCAATGGCTTCTTTTGCCAAAATGTTTTCAAAAGTAGTCTGCTTCAGATGTGGGGAAGGGCGGTACTATGAGGTAAAAGTTTAATACATGATGTAACAAAATTATTCCAGGATAATACCCTTAAATATACTAAAAGAAATCAATTTAAATGGTTAAATGCCAACTAACTTTATACTCAAAAGTTGAAATGTTTTGTATTTATTACACTGATGTCTTAATCTTTGCCAAAATATTTACTCTAAGCCAATTCAATGTGAATTGGATTTAAATGCACTAACCATCATCTTGAGGTCTGTACTTCACTGATCGTACAGAACTAGTATGACCTTTGAAGGTCAGAACTTTTTGTGTACTTGTTACATCCCATAATGCAATAGTTTGGTCACCAGACGCAGTGAGTAATTTGTTATCATTACATGTCCACTCCACATCAAACACAGCATTGTTGTGAGCACTCCAGTCTGCGAAGTAGAAGTCAAAATCCCTTGTGAAATATTCGTTTTAATAAAAATAGAAATTATTCAGATTTAACTAGTTATATATGCAAATAAAGACACGATGAAGTAGCTTACCCAATTAAGCTATCACAGGATGCATCTAATGTCATCAATTTTGAACGATATTGATATATCAACATTTTTTTCTGTAAAATCCTGCTATTACAACCACCTTTCATTCCTAAGAAAAGTGGTCTTAATAGCGGGATGGTCTTATTAGTGGAATAAGGTGTCAAAGCCTAAGTATTTTGTTAGACATATATGATCTACATGCGTGTTTTTGTGTGGTCATGAATTCCATATTACTCTCGAATTAATGTTCCTTATAATTTAGTGTGAAATGATGAATTGGTCCAAAATCGGTCGTATTAGTGGAATAGCAGGGTGGTCGTATTTCCGGACAAACGACCATTGAACTTTAAAACAAAATATTCCGTTTTTTTTTAAAAATTGGTTGTTAAGTATCAAAAGCTAAATTGTGACATAAACTAAGATATCTACCTGTTATGAGGGCATCATCACCATTCAAATTTGTGTTGTATAATACTACACTACCATTCTCATCTACCAGGGCAAGTATATGACAACTTCTACCTCCTGACAAAACAAAATATTTCTCATGACCATAAATGGGACAAATATCAAATCTAGACAGTATACAGTACATGTCTAAAAATTTAATTACAACAACGATGGTGAATGTGAAGAAATTTAGTACAAAAAGATACCACTCATGAAACAACCAGGAAAATTTACCCCATTTTTTGACGAGTATTGGCAAAATTACAATATATAAAATCAACAATTGCCCTTTGAAATATTTATTATGTAAGCAATTAATTTATAACCATGATCATATTTCAGAACAAAATAATTATAATTACTAGAAACAAATAATAAATCTTTCAGTGTTATTATATTGTTACAAACCTTTACTAAAACTGCAGGCTAATGGTGGCACTGACGACTGAAATAATAAAGCAGATTTACGTGAAAAAACAAAAATATTCTATGAAACACAACCAAAAAAGCTTTATGAAACTTATTTCATAACCTAAATCAGTATTGGTTCTGTGTATCATGAGGACTTACTAAAACGATGTAGAGACATAATAAAATTATAGGACCAAATCTGCAAATTTGGAACATGTTGATGATCTTTAAAATAGTTATAACCAGGCATTATCATAACATCATGACCTTACTGGGCTGGTTAAGGAATAAATTATAATAAAGGAACTAGTATGCAGCATACTATGCAACTATTTGTTTGCCCATCAGGTCAACAAAAAAATAGTGATATCATATTGTAAGTTACCTCGTCTTCACAACTGATGACTGGATATTCATCAAGTTTGTGACATCTTAAGTTCTCTAAAATACCTAACTGTGTGGGTACTTCCACTTGATCTAAAAAGTAAAGACATAAATTTATGAGTTATGGCCAGTAGCAAACAGAGCAGAAAATTCTGGTACCTCAGAATTTTGTCCGGGAGCAAAATAACATTCCAAGATGATTCATTTTCTTGTTGAACTAAATTGTCCTCACATTTGATCCAGTATAATTAATCTGTTCCATCTAATCTGTGATAAATAATAAATAATTTGTTTTGAGTCAACTGATCAAGGTAGGCCCATGGAAAACTAATGTATACACCTGTCCACTTATCGGTAGAATGGTTATAAATAAACAATATGATCAGTACACGCCTCGATCGGTACACGCTTCGAAACGAAGCAGTAAGGTTAAGTGTGACCTAGCAAAAAAATGACGTTAGATATCACAAAGTATAGCTATTAAATTTTCACAACTGTTCAGTCTGTTGACGTAGCGTAAATATGTGACAATTGAATAGAGCATTGATATATTAATAAAAAGCTTTTTTTAATGAAATACAGTACTTCTTTTAGTGGATTTAAATCCAAATCGTGATTCGTTTATGTATCTGAAGAACATTTCCAGAAATAAAAGCAATGATAAAAATGTTGTTGCTTCGTTCCCGCAATTTTCTTAGTTTCCGGTTTCGTTTGTAGTTGATGCTAAAAATTCACCAAACAAACCGTTAACCTTACGTTTTTTCATACAAATTATTTGCTTCTTAAAACATAGTTATGAACTCATTCTTAACGATATAACAATAGGTAAATAATGTTAATATTTTTTAAAGCAGATATCAGTCTTCAGAGTGAAGGAAACTGTTGATTACATGTAACTTGAACTTGCATTAAGTACTGTAAAATGTTTCACGAACGGTACGTCGAGAATTTTACCAGGACCAAATACCGGAAGTTGTGAGTGTATGCAATTCATGGACATTCTGGAATAATCTTAGGATCCATCGTAAAAATCTATCTTAATCGTCCTTAAAAACCATTACAAGGAGATTTCAAAATGCCGGCCGCAAAGAGCCAAAAAGCACCTAGTAAGTCGGAATATAAAGATAAGGAGAAACCGACGCAGATAAGAATAAGCAACATTGAAGCAGCGAAAGGTAGATTGTTTACAATAGTTACCGAAATATTTGTGCATTTGGTTCTGTGTGATAATTTTTGTAATGAAGCGAATGGTCATAATTTATTCCATGACTTTTCAAGTGTTAGTTTCTTGTGAGCCGACCGAATGTGGAAGAAACGTTCATGTTGCCTTTCTCATTGAAGCTGAATCCCCTGTCACACAAGTATAAACATGACCAAATTGAGAATCAAGTCTCTAGCAAATATGAGTTCGTTTGGTTGTTGGATAATGAATAGCATACTGTTGTTGGTACCAATACTGCTTAGACAAGCTATTTACCACAATCGTTCACCTTACAATGTCTCTTCTTAATAATAATAATGATCTATATATGCCTGTCAAGACCCATTTCTAGAATGATCTGGGACAGATTTGTGTTGTCACTTGATTCAGACAGTTACGTGAGTGCTTACTGACTGGCTCAATATGTGGTCTGTTTACATTGAGTATAGCTGAATCAGGGCTGTATTTGGGATCTATTATAAACTATTGCATAGTCAAATCTGACAGCAGTTAAAGGCTTACCATGCGAAGCTGTAAGACCGGGCCTACATTATTGCTGTCAGAAAAACGTGAAAAATGTTGTTTTTGCCAGTAATGATATCAAACTCGAGCAATTGCAAGTTTGGACTAGAACCTTGTTGTTACTTTCTATGTTGAATAATATTAAGTTTGATCTGTTGGTAGTTGAAGTTCAAAAAGCAAGTTATTTGTCACTGAGTGTACTGCTTGTCTAATTGCATTAATAAAGGTTCTGGGCTGATACTTCTGTAACATTTGTATTCATTGATATTCCATTACACTGTTCAATTTGCATGCTGACATTTGTTGATACTATATATTACATTGCCTATTTAGTGTATTCATGTTATATCATCCTGTTGCAGCTGTGGCCTCTGCTATTCGAACAAGCTTAGGACCTAGGGGTATGGATAAAATGGTAAGATAATACATGAATTAGACTTTCCTGTTAATCTTGTAGAATTATTGTTAAAGAAATAGTACTGATTGTATTGTCATTTTAATTTTCTAGCCTGTGATATCAAAAAAAATGTAACAATGTTTTTGAAACATTATATAAAATTGTTTCAATGATTTTCAGATTCAAGCATCTAATGGTGATGTAACCATCACTAATGATGGTGCTACTATTTTGAAACAAATGCAAGTGCTTCACCCAGCTGCTAAAATGGTAAGTGCTTAATGTACTTCCCCATAAAAACCCATTTCTTTCTGTTCACTGTTCTTCAGATACAATCTCAGACAACATTTTAAAAGCTTTTAAACAAGTTAAGAAGGAAAGCCTTTTCATACAGTTTGGTATATCTTGTTTGATATATTTTCATATTTGTGTAATTGATACTATAGGAAATGCTGCTGATGTTGAAATTAATGAGCATTATCACATTTATCAATATTATTTCTTGTAGTTGATGTACTTTTTATGCTTTAAAACTAAAATCAATCATCCCTGTGCTTTATAGTTGGTAGAACTTTCCAAGGCACAGGATGTTGAAGCTGGAGACGGAACTACATCAGTGTGTGTCATTGCTGGAAGTTTTCTAGATGCATGTGCTAAGCTTCTAGCTAAAGGTAACCATTTCGTTGAGATACAATTTGCTAAAATTTATTGCTCATTTGAATGCATTACAAGTATTTTTATAAAGAATGATTGTACTTGAGAGTTAACATGTTGTAATAAAAATTTAAATAAAGGAGACATCTCCTTCATTCTGTATAGAATAATTGTTAATTTCTGCGGCAAATTATCACAGTATGAAATCAAGCTTAGTCTATTTTTCATGTGTTTGTGACTGTTGTTATTGGATGTGATTCTTTTGACAGGCATTCACCCCACCAGCATATCTGAGTCATTTCAAAATGCTGCTGCCAAATCATTAGAAATTTTAGAAGGTATGACTACACCTTTGGACCTTAATGATAGGGAATCTTTACTGAAGAGTGCGTCAACATCACTTAACTCCAAGGTAAATTTATAAAAATGATATTTAATTTTGGTTTTTATTTTTCTAATTCTATGAATTCTATGTTTAGTCAAGCTGTGTCTTGCTATAACATCTCATCATAATGAACATTTCTGGTAATCAGTTAAGGCTTATTAATCAGTTATCACGTCCTGAAGTAAAACAGGTATTCAAAATTATGGTAGTCCCAGGTGATATGTCATTTTGCTTATCTAATACACAATTAAGATTTTGTCTTAATGATTGTCGATTGTCATTTGTTCAGGTATCTTTCAAACTAATTTGATGAATAAATGCCATTAAAAATAGGAAAGTGTTAATCCAAGGTAGTCATAAGAATAATTGTTGGTAATTATAGGTAGTGTCTCAGTACTCCAGTATCTTGTCACCAATTGCTGTAGATGCGGTGTTGAGAGTTATTGACCCTGCTGTGGCTGACAATGTTGATCTGAATGATATTAAACTTGTAAAGAAGATTGGGTGAGAATTTGGTTACTAGTGTAGTTTTTTGGTGTTGTAAGTTATTTAAATCCATGTGTTACAGCTTACTGTTTTGTTTCAAGCTTAACTGGAAGACTTGTTATTGCAGAATAATAATTTTGCTCAGGCCTAAATTAAAATGATATTTGTTTGCCCTTGCCAACCAAACCACCAAAAAATGGCAGTCTGAATAATTTTATCTCTGCAAATTGAATGCATATTATTTTTAAAATTTCCTGTCTATTTTATTGAAAATAATTCCTCTAGTTTCATAGTCAGTTTACATGTTTAATGTAAATAATAACACTTAATGTTAAATTTATTGAATCTTTACAGTGGTACAGTTGAGGACATTGAATTGATTGATGGTTTGGTATTTGATCAAAAGACACAAGGTGTTGGTGGACCAAACAAGGTTGAAAAAGCCAAAATAGGTCTTATTCAGTTCTGCATTTCACCACCTAAAACTGATGTAAGTTTTTGTATCTTTTTTATGAGCTCATCTGTTTCAAAGAAAGTCAACCTATTATGATCACTGGGTCTTTGTCATTATTGTGCAAAAACTGCCCATTACTCAAACACTTTTAAGGATATCAACAAAACATTTGGAATGCTTGATTATCATGAAAAAACGCAGATGCATGACAATAGGTATTATTTTGAAAGGTATATTTTGGAGTTTTGCCCTTTTTAGCCTAGAATTTTGGGCAAAATTGCTTTGAATGGAATGATTTGAAAACTAACAAAGGTATCATCACGAAAGTAGGAATGTGTTATTACAATCACAATTTTTTTAATGTTGTGTCTTTCTACCATCCTGTACATTTTCTGTGTATTATTAATGACTAAGAAATTTTGAAATTCACAGAAGGTTGATATCTTGGTTCTAATGTTTATTTTTCCTATGAAATACTTCAGATGGACAATAGTGTGATAGTATCAGATTATACACAGATGGATCGAGTACTTAGAGAAGAGAGACAATATATACTCAACATAGTGAAACAAGTGAAGAAGTCCGGCTGTAATGTACTTCTTATTCAGAAATCCATTCTTAGGTAAGTTTCTTTCAATTCAATACATTTAGTTTTGATATAAAGATCTATGACAATTTCTTTTTTCAAGTTTTCAATTGGTCAGGGTTTTCATTAAGAACCAATTGCCAATTGAAACTATCTGATGAAAAGGTGTTGAATCAGTTGTTTTTCCAAGATTTTTAAAATTGTCATAAAAATTCCAACAATTTTCTTCAGATTTATCTGTTGCTTTGGCAAAAAAATCGGTTACTTAATTTCTTTATGAAAACCCTGTTGGTACAGATATTTAAGTGAATGTGAGTGGTTGTATGTTGAAATCCTGACATACAGTTTGGGTTAATTCACTTTCTTATGATTATAATGTTTGAAATTTACTGCATTGTGATAAAAGGAACCAATATGATAAAAAAGATAGTATGAGAAATGTAGATGAAGTATGATTCTGAATAATAATTACATCAAACGATTTTTCAGAGATGCTGTTAGTGATTTAGCTCTCCACTTCTTGGCTAAGATGAAGATTATGGTAGTGAAAGACATTGAAAGGGAAGATATTGAATTTGTGTGCAAGGTGAGCATCATCATAAATGGTTTGTAAAACTGGACAGGATGCATGGTATTAGTAAATTGATAAGAGTGAAAGTATTAAATTATTAGTGAGTGAGTTATGCATACATGGTGATTGACATGTGTGACCAATCTATCATTTATATTTCTACAGTTGACTTCCTTTCCTACAATTAATATTTCAGTGATTGTTTTGCAAGTTTGGGAAAGGGTCCGGCCCTTTCTCCAGTTGGGAAAAAATGCACGGTTTGATGCCAAAATTGGGAACTTATAGTTTTAGAATTGAGAAAAATGTCTTTATTTTCAATTGGGAAGGGTCTGTTTACTGGACCCTAAGAAAGAAGGAATTTTGTTTTTACCTGAAATTTTGTAGCTACATTTTGGGTTAATTCTGTTGTTGTGATGTAAAACAGGGCTGATAGTATTTATGTTCACAGTGTTTATAGCTGTAGAATATTCTTCTGGAAATGAAGCTGATTCATAGACTCTTGGTGAGATTAGGCAAATATCCATTCTGATTTCTGTTGGCCTCCATGGTTGAGTGGTTATGGTCTCTTATCAGTAATCACTAGTCCCTCACTGCTGTGAGTTCGAAACCCGCCGAAGATCAAATTTCACTTGTGAGAAAGCTGTCTGACTAACTTATGGAAGGTTGTTAGTTCTACCCAGATATTCATCAAATGACCATGGCTGTTAAATCTGAGTGAAAAAAAAATCTGATTTTTATTTTACAGAGTTTGAATTGCCGACCTATTGCTAGCTTAGATCATTTTGTTCCTGAAGCTTTGGGTTCTGCAGAATTGGTTGAAGAGATTCATACTGGACCTAGTAAAATTGTCAAGGTATATATATATGAACACTTAATCACCATTTACCTGTTTGTATAAGATGTTAATATGTTGACATGAAATGCTTAAAACTATAAATATAGCTTTACTGTTATGTAAGAAATCAGTATATTTATACATATATATATAACAGAAAAATATTTAGGTGAGAAATTGATTTACTTGTTTCATGTTAATGTTGTCTTACATGTGCAAAAGGAAATATTAAATTATATATTTTCTATTTGTCCCATTGTTTTCAGTGGTATATCCATTAAATTTTATGTATTAAATTCACCTATTTATAAGATTTATTTTAGCTCATCTGTTTCAAAGAAACATTATTCTGAAAGCTATATTTTTGGAGTTATGCACTTTTTAACTTAAAATTTTTGTCAAAATTATACCTTATCATGTTCAACCTCAAAATCTCAAATGTGGTCTGTGTTGCGGACATGTTAAACAGATGAGTATTGGTGCTGCTCTTTGCAGCTCAAGGTAAGTTTTTAAGACGTCAATTAAAGATATTGTTGACCTTTGCAGATCACCGGGATTGCTAACCCTGGTAGAACTGTCACAGTGTTGATGCGTGGTTCAAATAAACTTGTTCTGGAAGAAGCTGACAGATCTCTCCATGATGCTCTGTGTGTCATCAGATGTCTAGTCAAAAAGAGGTAAGTAGTTATGTGAAATAATGTGAGGATTAAGATGGTACGTAATCACCAATGACATTTGGGCCAAAACCATAGGCCAGTGGTAAGTGTGCTGGACTTGTAACCAGGCTATCCGGGTTCAAATTTGGGTTGCAGTAGGTCATTCCCTTCTATGAAAATTTGACAGAAATGTCAATTTTCCTTCATTTGTTGAGAAGTTGTCGGCTTCTTGTGGAAGGGTAAGTTAGTACTGGTTTGAATAAAGTCCAGGAAAACTGGTTAAGTGAACCAGCTGCTGTATATAGCTGAAAAATTGTTGAAAAACAGCATTAAAACCCAGTGAAAAAAAAATGACATCTGCTTGATCCTAAGTTGAGGATATGAAAATGTGACCAATTAACCATGAAATGTCTAAAATAAGAATTCAATTGAAGTAAAATTTCAATATGCAGAGTTGAAAACATGACCAAATATTGTGTATGAATATTTCAGGGCTTTGATTGCTGGTGGTGGAGCTCCTGAAATTGAACTGTCTCTGAAACTTATGGATTACGCTAACTCACTGACTGGAATGGAACAATATTGTTTCCGAGCTTTCGCAGAAGCATTGGAAGTCATTCCATTCACTTTAGCTGAAAATGCTGGTCTCAATCCTATAGCTACTGTCACTGAGTTGAGAAACAGACACGCTCAGGGAGAGAAGACTGCTGGTATTAATGTTAGAAAGGTGAGTCTAGTTGTTAGTTTTAGTTTCTTATATTTTTGAAACTCCTTGTGTGTATCATCTCCCTAGATGTTAACTCACACTTCCACTACAAGATAACATGTTATTTGGATTTAAAAGCGATTTTCACTGATTGTGTATCATTGTATTTAGTCTGTTTGAAGATCTGATGGTTAAATATCAAAATTGCTTGAACAGACTTAAGATTATGAAACTGGCTTGTTCTGTTAATACATATTCCAGCGTTATTTCTAATAAACTGCTAAGCTAGAAAGTCAGTGGTCAATCTTTTATATGTGTTAATTATCTGGTTTAAAAGTATTGCATTTGTTAATAGAAATACTGGATTGTGAAAAATTAATCTAGATTTTCAGTATGTAGTTCTTGAATTTAGGCATCATAATTATGCTGTATGAACAATTTATTCCTACATATGGACTATTTCAGGGAGCTATCACTAATATTTTGGAGGAGAATGTTGTCCAACCTCTTCTTGTATCACAGTCTGCCATTCATCTCGCATCGGAAACTGTGTGTAGTATTATGAAAATTGATGATATTGTAAGTACATGTGATTCATAAAACTTGATAATTGATTTTCTGGACTTAATTATTTCATATTTTTGGAACCTTGAATTATTGATCATATCAACTGACCAAGGTTCATATTCAAAACTGGTCTTGCTGGTTATTTTCTTAAAACATGTCTAAAAATGAAGTGAAAATTGATCAAGTAAACTGGCTACCATCATCCTTTGATGCAGGTAGAAATTACTTCTTCTGGTTCATTTTTTTTTTAAAATTACTGCTTCTTCTGAACCATATTGGGAATTTAATCTGCACCTATAAACGACCCTTGCTATAGAAGGAAAAAAACTCCTGGATGCTTTAGAGTGTTGAAAACTTGATCTTGTGTGGCTTTAGTGATATGTTGTCTATTTACTTTTCAGGTAAACTGCTTATGATGAGATACTAACTAATGTCATTGAACAATGATGTGGAAAATGACTGGATTGTATTTATTTGTGCAACTTATACCAGGACAGATATTGGTTAAATAATTTGATTACCAACAATTCTGACTTAATGATGACTAGTATTTATACATATTAATAATGTGTTCATCATCCTGGCATAATGAATCATTTTCACTTTCTTCATATCTTACTGTTAATATAAATGAAATCTTGATATAAGTTTTTTGCTGGACTTACTTTTTGATACTACTATAGGCAGTGTTTTGCACTGCAAGTGAATTTATCTTTTTTTAATGAATTTTGAATTTCCAAATGTGGCATGTTAACTTGCTTCAAGTCTTATTTTTTGTTGCTTAGAATCATATAACATTTTTGTGGTTAATCTAGTATTTTATTGAAATTTTCGTTCTAAGCTCAGCACTGGAGTTTTTTCATTGATGAATATTTCTGAATCATTTTGCAGTTGCCTCCCTTGCAATAATAAAATTATGATTACCCCCTGTTATCTGATGTGATATTTGATGAAGTCGTTGTGCATGTTGGAAATATTTCTGAATCAAGATGAAAACTCTTAAAATGCCAGCTTATTAATAACATTAAAATAGTGAAAAATAATTTATAAAAGCTTTCTGTGTGATACACACTTTAATGTGCTATGTCTTTTTGTAGCGTGAATTTTTTAATAAATATTTTGAAAATCTATTGTTTTTTTTTCATTGCTTCTATGTTTGTAAGATGAAAATTGTTGGATAAAGGATCTCTCAGGCTCAGGAATGAAGTATTCCAGTCACTTTATATTTCCAAAAAGCCTCAAGGAAGAATATCATTCTGCCTCTGATGATGGCACTCATTCCTAGAACGGAAGTATTGATAAATACAACCAAGTACAGTTTAATAGAACTTCCAGCTGTTAGGTGTTATGATAAATTGTGGAAACGTCTGAATGCCTTGATATTTGAAGAATCTACATGCTGACCTTTTTTGAAGTTATTGTGTGAAGAGCCATGTGCACTGTTGCAGGTATTACAGATTCTTCATGAAGTACTACAAGTGAAAATTGTACAGTACTCCAAGTGAAAATTGTACAGTACTACATGTGCAAAATGTACAGTATTATATATGATAGCATGAAAATTGTGATCCAACATGGCTAAGAATATTGACCAATGCAGTTACTTTCAGATAATATTTGTCACTCCTGATATTATGGAAAAATTTGTCAACCTCCGTGTTTAAGATATGAGCCTGTCAGTGATGTCATGACCTATTTTTGTCTAATTGTTTGAACTCTGGACTCAGATCATAATTGGTATGCGCATGTGCTCAATAAAAATCCCTATCTTAGGACAGAATAAATGCATGTTACCTTCTGAGGGAAAAGTCCTGTTATCTGAAATGAAAATCTAATGGTCCAACAATTCAGTTCAAATCTGAATAGCGAACCTTATGATTAACTGGTGACAGTAGGTCCCAATCATCCATACCCTTTGTCAACTGCTAAACTGATAAAGGGAACATGTTATCTAGTGCCAGTATCTGTTCTTTATCATTTTGATTGATAGTGAAACTTGTGATGTAAGGTGTGATATCCTATCTATGATTCTGGTACATCAGTACACACAGCTGTCCTGGATTTTTCGTTAATTGTACCAAGGGAAGAAACTCTTGTAAAGTCAAAACCAAGCCATCTTTGTAAAAGTCATTCCAGTACTGATTTTCATGAAGTCTGAGGAAAGAAAACATGGATTCAAGCTAGAATAAAATTGCTTGAGATTGCGTAAGGTTGGTAGCAAAATGATAGCACATTACGAGTCCATCGCTTAACGAGTCATGTTTGTTTCTTTCTACAGACTTACAGTTTTATACAACTAAGGATCTTTCAATTAAATGAGAATTTAATTTTCAATTAAATGAGAACTGTTTTACATTCAGAGTGAATATATGAAAGCAATTCACAAAGTAATTCTGTACCTCTGTTGAAATAAGTAAATTATAAATTAATGTGGTGATATTCACTTAATGCTGCAATTAAATTTTCTGTTCTTTTACATTTTAACAGGGTTCAAGACATAAAATAACAACTTATGAAAAGATTTAAATAAATCACATCATAGGCTCTGGAAAACAATGCATTTAGAGTTAAAATTTGTTATATTTTCTCAAACATTTGATGTTGTTAGGGAGGTTTGCCAAAATCACTCATGTACAAGATCTATGTTTTTCCACAAGTTACGGTGATGCTACAAAAAAAATACTCTGAGCTGTTGTTCAAGGATATGCTAAGTAGATAATTTACAAATAGACTTGACATACATGATAGGACATACTGCATTTCTAGTGAACTAAACAGTGTATATATGTGTACTTAAAAACAAGGTCAAATAACAGTGATTCAGTACATCAGTACTCGTACCTCATCGACCAAGATAATTTGTCTCCAACATCACGTCAACCATGTGATGCTAGTTATTTAGGAAGAATACAAAGTACAAACCTTGTGATAAAAGAAATACTTTTATTCTATAAGACAACAAATTGAAAACCTATACATCAATTTATGGATGACATTTAATATATGAACAAGCAACGTATAATGAATATCTTAATCATTCATATATACATGTATATGTTGATAGTTCTAAAATTTAAACTTATTGATGTTTTTATATTTATGGATAACAGCTGGTTAAGAGTATTGTAAAACAACACAATATGGAACGAAGACCAATAAAGTAAGATTTACACCAGTCTGTAAGATATAAACAAAGTCTCTGACATTTCTGCTCCTAGTTCAGTTGCCTCATCCATCTATGTCTTGAAAATGGAAGCATTAATTCATATCAATATCAATAATTAATATTGTTACAAACATAAATCTTTCCTTATAAATAAATCTTGAAAGCCTGACAATATAAAAAAAAGTCAAACCTGTAAACAAGCGCCACCCCTGGGAAAGACAAAATGTAGTCTTTATTGACAGATGGCCTTTCTATGGAGGTCATTTTTTCTGAATAGTCAATGACAGTTTTTTAAAGAATGGCCTTTATTCACAGGGTGGCCTTGATTTGGAGGTGGCAGTACATATAGGTTTGACTGTACACTGCAATTAATTCATTTCTCTAAAAACAAGCGACACTTGCAAGAAGAATATCATTTAGAGCAAGTTTTGAGAAATTTGATATCATTAAGAATTCATTTTCGTTTCATTTATAATTGAGAAGTAGTATAACAATTGCAAACAATACACACAAACATATATCACCTATATAACTGCTTGGAACATAAAGCAGCTAAATTACTCAAACTTAAAATCAATGTATGGAAGTTGAGTACAGTTGTAACACAGCTAAAATACATTGTACATACTACAATAATAGAAACACAATAAAAACTAAATTCAGTGTAAAATATGCAGCCTTCATTGTAAATCACTTTTCAAAATGAAAAGTTTGTTTCATCTGTGGTCCAAAAATGATCCCGTATTAAAATCCAGCTCAGAAATCAGATATTCTCCCTAAAAGAATATTCAGCCTTCAGTCTAACGTCATGGACAGTTTCTAGTCCATAAATAATTTGATTGGTCAGAAAAAAAATCCAGAACACGACATCAGTTATACCATGTGACCAGACATGAGAACAACAACAATAATAAAAATGTGGACAAACAACACATAGGTCTTGGATAAAATAAATTATGATAGAATTAATATCAAGTTGTGCTATAAACAACATTTCTAGGGTACCAAGAATACAGATCAAGAAACAAGTCTGGATTAACACATTGAAATCAATCTTTTTCTTCCATAATACATGGTTTAAACTCCACCTCAAAATACCAAATTCCCCCTGCATCTGAAGCAGATAACTTTTGAAAACATTGTGGCAAAAGATGCCACTTCTTGTAATGAGTAATTGCTTCTTTTGCCACAATGTTTTCCACTCTGTCAGAGAGAAATAACCCATTTTCTTAGAACAAGTAATGTTTTGTCTATTAAATTTGAATTTGGAAGAGTCCAAAATATGCATATGAGGCGAAAGGTAATCAGGTAACAGCATCAGGCTACACTGTAGGAGAAAAAGATTAATGAGTAGGTTTTAAATTTTGTAGCAGATTGTCTTTGATACAGAGTCCATGTCTGATACAGAGTTCATGTCTGATACAATGTTAAATCAGCAATAATTGTGATCAAGAAAAAGCTGCATTTCTATGAAACATGTAATTACATCTGCACAATACACAGGATTGACTTGAAAAAGCCATTTAGAAACGACAAGTACATTCAACTTATGTTAATCCAGTTTAGGCAAAGATATAACTTATGGAAAATTACAGTTCTAATCAGGAGAGAGTAGATAGTTGTTGGATACGTGAGTGATCTTTTATCAACATTACAATTAATCCAATCAACCATTTACATATATTAGTTGATCAAAACAGCTCTAGAATTGTACTTACAAGTCCAGTGCCACCTCTCCAGAGCAGCTCTCTCTTGAGCAACAAACTCCCTTCAACAGTATGATTTTTTCCCCACTACGATTTAACCATTTATTTAACCTCTCAACAGCAACATAATTTTGCTTCTCCCAGAGTGTTGATTTGGAGAGGTTGCACTGTATTCAGGTACTCAATACATATTGCACAAGGAATATAAATGCTAAGACGTAACAAAATCATGAGCTGAAATTAAATTTCATTGGTATAAAACTGCACATTTTACAGTCCATCCACAACATTTTGTTCTTCAAACTGTTTTACAGTAACACAACAAATAATTGTAACTATCTGTATTTCACTACAATTTACATATAAGCAACAAAACTGGTGATCATCATAACATCAGGGCTTAACAAAAGCTTGCTGGGATACTACAGACAATAGCAAAAGGGACAAAAAATTCATTCCAGCTGAAAGGTAGAAAGGTTTAACCCTTTGCCTCATAATATTGCACTTCACTGCATCTGAAGCAGACGACTTCTGAAAACATGGTGGCACAAGAAACCATTGCTTGTAATGAGTAATGGCTTCTTTTGTCATAATGTTTTCAGCTCTGTCAGACAGAAATTAACAATTTTCTTAAATAAATTGATGTTTTGTATATTTGGTTTGACTTTGGAAGAGTCCAAAGTATGCTTATGAGGCCAAGGGTTAATAGAATAACAGTTACAGGTAAACATATTTCCCCTTGAACTAATTTAAATAAATTACTGATTGTATTAAGATTCACTAAGTTTAGTGTGGAGTAACATAAGTCTACATTTTCCAATTAATTTAGAAATTTACTCATTTCTTACATATGTATACAATAACCAAGATGGTCCCATCATGCAAAATAAGGACAACTTTACTTACAAGTGCAAAACAACAAGTGGTCAGTCAACATAACTATACCCAAGTGGAGATTTTGTATCTTAATATTAACACAACACAGAATAACAGTTCAATTCATTGATTTATAGAATGAAATCATCAAATAAAATCAATGAAATATATGAGTGAGAAGCTTGTGGACAGATTTTAATTTAAATACAAGGCAACAACATCATCCCAGACAAGTGTTCAGATTCTCCAGGTAGCTTTAGGTAAATTAAGTTACAATCACGTTACAATCATCAGCACGTAAAAAATCATGAACATATTATAATCACACACATTAAAATAATAGACATGTAATAATCATGGAAAAAACAAGAACCATGTACATATTACCAGTATGTACATGCTACAAATAGAATACTGATGAACAATACTCATTACAGTCATTCACAAAACTGGTATTTGAGATAGGCTCGAGTTATGGGACCATGCATATCTGAATGAAACAGTCCCAAGCATTAATTGTTCCCATTTTTGTGAATTTTGAGGCTAGAAAAATCTAGTCTACATCATTTTGAATGACTAATATCTGTAATTCATAACATAGACAACAAAAATATAAGAAAAAAATGAATAAGAGTGAAAAGAACCCGTACACAAATGTCCATAACATGCCATGGATTTCTGTACAAGCAATTTTAAATCACAATGTGAATATTAAAACTGTCGAGTATAAAAAGAATACGGAAGTATCATGAAAAAAAAAAGCAGAAAGGAAATATTAAATCAACATTCATACAAGACTTTTAGTCGAGAATTAGAATAACAATCCATAGATGTTTGAAATGAATAAAAATGTAACACAATATTTAGTCAATTATAACATATAAGAAAAAATATTCAGATAACCACAGGTTTCATAGGATAAAATGTAAATCATTCAAGGACATTAAATCCAGATAATTAAATTGAAATATTTAACACTAGTTATATTTATTTGGGTAAGGGTAGGAGTGTCACAATAGCTAAGAGCATAATAGCTACTGGTGTTGTTGAATAGTGTTACTGCATCGTGACTTCTCACGTGAACAACAAGTCTGTAGTTTATCACATGGTTGACCAGGTAGAGTACCCCATTTAGTAATGACAGTAAATCAACTGATTAATACAAGTTTAAGAAGTTAAATATAAATCCTTGATAAAAAATAGGTTATATTACACAATTTCTGTCAAAAATTTTGTCTGCTCAGCTAATAGTGACATATCAGTTATAGCTTACTAATACACAGTAATACTGATAATTTGTAAACCAAACAAAGTGTTAAAATGTGAAGGATTTAGGGAAATTATATGCAAATCTATCATTGTTCTATTGTAATTTCAATACCTATATTATATTAACAAGAGTCAGCAGCATAAAAAATGTAATATTACCAAGACACATCACACTCAAAAATCATTCATTCATTATTCACTGGGTTTAACGCCGTTTTTCAACAATTATTTTAGTTGTATATGGCAACAGGTTCACCTAACCAGTTTTCCCAGACTGTATACTAACTGGTACTAACTTACCCTTAAACGAAAATCTAGCAACTTCTCCACATATGGTGGAAAATTAACATTTTCGTCAAATTTTTGTAGAGGGTATCACCTGCCATGAATGGAATTTGAACCCGGATTGCTGGCTTACAAGTCCAGCACACTAACCACTGAACCACTGTCCCATCAGAGAAAAATCAATCATCACATGTAGTAGATGTACATACAAGACACAAGACATATCTAAAAGACATGATATCTGACCAGAAGTTTACCTGTACACAACAGTACCAACATAATGTTTATAATAACATCAATATCCACACTGTAATATTGGCATTACATTATTACTTATCCAATAATAATAAATGTACATAGTCAAACATAATAAGTCATTTCTATGTGGAGATGAAACAAATTATCACCCAATTTATACGCAGATTGTCAGCAATGGTTGGTTAAATTCATAGTCATACATTATACACAATTTACCCATTATTATAATAATAAAAATTAACAGACCAGAATTTTTTTGTGTCAGAGGGTTAAATCATATGGTTAATGCATGTCTCACTAGGAATATTATATGTGTACATGATAAAAGAATGAAGTATAATGAGGCAACCAGCGTACATATAATACAATAAATTACACAGTTTACCTACAAACTGCAAAAATTGAATCTCATATAGTAATACATGATGCATAGCAGAAAAAGGACCATAGTGGTAGGCTAAGTGAAAGTTCAACAAATGAAATTCAAGTAAGTACAGTTAAACCCCTAAAAAACCCTTTCCTGACTGGACCAAAAGTCCTGTTTTCTGAGAATGCCAGTTTTCAGAGAACTATTGATGACCAAAAAGAAAAAATGGACTTAAAAATCTTTCGATTTTCAGAAAATTCCGGTTTTCAGAGAGTCCAGTAATCAGGGGTTATACTGTACATAGTCTGGGGGTATATGTATTTGAAGATACATAAAATAAAGTGCTAATGTTTTACAATTTCTAGTCATCCTAAGGTGTGAAAAAAAAACAGACAGACATAACACAGTAGAACAAATATATGAATAATTCATAGCAAACTGTCATTTCATTGCATACTTAAATGTTAACACAGTGTGAATAAATAATGAAATGAACATTAGTTCACAAGTATGTTAGGAAAAACTGTAACACTTTATATTTCATTAAGAAGGAGTAGGTGATTATTAGACATAATTACCTTGCATTAATCATAAATCAATGATATTTCTTGATCTTATGACACACATATTATTGACTCTTACTTTATGTTTTTTTTCAAAACAAGGAAAGGCAATCATTTACATTCAGCTGAATAAAATCACATCAAATCCTAGATACCTCAGAAAGGGCACCTGTCTACAAATACATTTAATCATAATCATAAGTCAAGTTAATGCCTCCTCTTCAATTAACAAAAACCAATTAAAACTGTATTATAATAGTACTCATAGGTGATAAAAGATAGTGTTGAAAACGTAGTTAAAACAACCCTAAAGTGTGTGCATGTACTTTAACTACCAGAGCATTGACCTTGAGCTCATGTGATCAGTCAGTGCATTTTATTGCGAAAAAATTTCCATTCGAATGCTCAAGATTTAATAAAAAGAACATTTAAGGTTGGGCTCTTCCAGACTTCCTGTTTTGTGTAATTTAAGGTTTTTTGTGCCCATAAAGACTGGAAATTTAACTGAAGTACCATGACTGTTATTTTGAAAGTGGAAGAAAAAGAGACACTAACCACACAATGCATAATACTCTTACTCATAAATTTGAAAAGAAATTTAAGTAAAATGGGTGACAAGTATGGTAACTTACTGTAAGGTGTGATGTGGAATTAAAACAAGATATATCGGTAATAAAATACATACCACAACAGCGAACACACAATTCAGTAAAAATTGTAATTGATAGCTATGTGACACAATGCAGTCCGAGTGACTAACATGTCATGTGATTATAACCCGAATACAGAGAGTAACCTCAGCAACCAGCAATACCATTGGTCAATATCAAGAGTGAATTCAGGAACAACCAATCAGAAGCCTAAGATTTGAGACAGGGAAAACCCCTGACATGGGTGAAAGTTGAACATTTTGAAAAACTGGAAAACTTATGCTTGTGCCATTGAAACAAAGACAACCTGTCTGGTCTAAACTTGTGAAAAACTTGTAATGCCAGCACACGTCAGAGAACTTTCACACATACAAACAAAGCCAGATAATCAGAGCTTTCTGAGGCAAATAATGGTAAAAAGAATAAAAAAACAGCTTTATACACAAAACGATAGAGAAGTATTGCAACATCCTAAAACAATGTAAAATTTTACCTAACTGTACATAAACATTACAATCCTATTTCACTGTAATAACCTTCTCGGCATATACCTAAAAGTGAGAATATAATAGGAGCTGTAAATGTTGTAGAAACAGCAAGTCCTCCTATAGTTAGCCAACGTACAGGTACCTCGAGGCCTAATTCACGCTGTTTAGCTATATCTTTTGTATCAACACCAGCACAGTGACACACAAATTTCAAGAAAATCATTTTCGAGAGAACCCTAGAAGCGCCAAGGGCTGAAACCCCTAATACTGTTCTTATAAGACTGTAATACAGCCACGAAGATGTTATAGCTGGCAATGGTTGAAGTGTAGTTGGTTTTGGAGTTTCTGTCATCCAACCCAGTTGATAATTAAGCCAAGCAGAAAATACACAGCAGGCCCCAATGGATACAATGTTGGAGGTGTCCCCTCTTGTTATGCTCCATACCTTTGGTTTAGGATAATATATACAAGCCAATACAGGTATCAGGAGTGATACAAATGGAGCGTATGGATTTGTGACTTGATAATACTCAACACATTCTACCACATTCAGCATCCATGGTAACGCTAAAACTGTCAAACTTATTCCAGCTAAACAGTCCTGAAAAAAAAATTCATTAATAACTTTTATATTGTGTATAAATTACAGCTAATGTTATTCTGAAATTAATCTGAATACACATGTACACTTAGATGACAGAGTTCTTACATATCTTTGTTTATTATGTTAGGGAAGCTTAAAACAAAGAAATGACCATATAGACAAAATGAGATCTTTGGGTAGAACTTATAAAGGGAGGTGGAGAAGTGACAACTGCTAAGCTATGGATAGATTCACATTTCTGAAGTGAATATGGACTTGATGACACAATTTTTAATATTTTTAAGGGTTTTGAATTCTCTGAATATTCATAGGTAAGTGGTAACAAATTTAAGAGTAAAAATTGTTTCAAAAATGTTTTCATAGGAATTCTGACTCAGAATGGTAACAGAATTTACAACTAGTTTTGTACATGGTTAAAGCAAGATTAAAAAGAGGGATATTTTAGACAACAAATTGGTGTACTTTGTACACTAAAATAAACAACAACATACTAAGAAATCACTTGATAAGTAAAAGTTCAGTCCAACACAGGAAATTACCCATTAAAACATGTATAAACTTTGGTACATTTCTAGTCTCAAAGTAGGACAAACTACATTTTTCATGTTGACGTATCATCCATCTGGAAGGGCAAAGGTCACCTATTGGAGTGGATTACTTAATCAGGGGTTATAGCGCAGCTGTAGTTTACATTGTGTACCTAACAGCTACTGTAACTGAATATGGTAACAGTTGACAGCCATTGTTACATTCAGATCAAATAAATCAAGTTTTATATAAATTTCTAAATTTTAACTTTTAAAAAACTCATGTGGTCAACTTAGTTAAAAGCTGGGATGCATTATAATCCAGTTACCCAGTAATTGTCTGATGACATACTGGTAGGCCCCTACTTCCAGCTTTCTTATAAAGATTGTCCCCTTAAATCCAATCAGGGGGCTCTGTGGTCTAGTGGTTATGGTCTCTGACTAGTAATCACTAGCTCCTCACTGCAGTGAGTTAAAAATCCCACCAAAGACGAAATTTCACATGTGAGAAAGCTGTCCAGCTAACTTACAGAAGCTCAGAGTTTCTACTCAAGTGACTTAATTTTTAAAATTCAGTAGAGCATAAATAACTATATTCACATTACCAATTTTCTCTACCAATAAAATGCTGGTCTTAACTTACACTAACAGACCAGAAAGTCAGTATGCTCAGATTTAGGGGCGAGGGCATTGCCGGCGTGCGCCCCTCTAAAATCTGGCAAGCACAAATAAAAAAACATCAGTTATGAGCTGATTGTTCTTCATAAACGTCTAGACTTTACGCGCCCCCAAACAAAAATCCTGTATCTGTCCCTGCTCAGGGAAGAATACCATCATGCATGGTGACACTGATCGCCTGATGTTTGTACATGAATAGAAATTAATAACATGAGACTGAGAACTTGCTCTCCTAACCTAGTTTACAGTGGTATGATTTTATCAATTATACGTAGTTATTGTGCACCAAGTACACTGTAGCTGTCATGTAGCGGACAGTTTATGTATGAACTGTTTAAGAGACACCATTGTATTTGTCTGTCAGTAATTACCACAAATGTATAAACCAGAAAATGAGTCATTGACTTCAAACAGGAAATACATACTGGTAAATGGTGTTCACAATAAATGAGGATGCTAATTTATTAGTAAGGAAACTTTAAATCAATTCAATCAATTAAATCTGTTCAGTAGTTAATCGACCGTTCAGAAAAAACACACCAGGAACTTATATTCTCAGAAAAATGTAAATAGACGACATTACTTAATAAAAACAGTCAAATCTGTGACAAAAGCCACTATAAGAAAATAAGAACAATGGCCTTAATAAATAGTTGGCCAATACTCAGAGATACATCTAATTCAAGACAGGTATATTTAGTTTTTAATAACAGTTATAATTAGCTAATTACAGGTATATTTAACTTATTATATGAAAATTTAGTTCATCATATTAGTTTATAACAGAAACATTTAGTTTGTCTATTAATTTTAAGAGTAGAAAACAGTGTGACTGTTGTTTGCACCTAAGACAATAACCCAGGTTTGACTGTACCACCAACAATTTGTAAATTCATATTGTCTAAAGCTCTATAAAACTTCAAGATCAGTAATGTATACTCCCCCTAAGCAAACCTGCATACACTCCGACAAAAGTACATGTAAATGAATAAAAAAACCTATGTGATACCTTTGTATGATTTACAATCAACCTCGCTCAATTCAACAGGTTTACTCTATAAACAGTTCTTGTTTTAAACAAGTATTATACTATGAGGATCAGCAAGTATTTGATTTTAACAAAAAGAACAAAGATTGGTGTGTACAGTTTAAATGATGGAACGGACTCAATGAACTTGTTAGATTGAATTAAGTCATAAATGTATTTGCATAATGACCAATAACCTGAAGAATGGCAATAATAACATAATTATAATAGTGATACTGATATATCCATGTAGCATTAATACTTATCTATCATTTTAGTCTCGAGACTCAGGATCAAGTTAGAATAAAATCTAAAAACAGGGTTTTCACTAATTGTCAAAATTGAGGGTCAAAAATGCCCCTTGGCTGATGATAATTCAAAGAGTCAACAAAATTGCCTTCTAATTCTATTGCAAATCTGATCCCTTTGGTACAAATTCACAAGAGTGAAAAGCTTTATTTGACTGATTTTAAGGGTCAAAATGCTGCTTTAAGGGTAAAACAAAAGCCCTGTAAAAAGCTTACATTCAGTCAATACCTTCTATGTATTAAAAGCTTTAATTGCTATTCAAACATTACAGTACTCATGCACCCCATAACACAAATCTGGTTCAAGGTTCAACTATAGAGGTAACCTTTCAAACTTTATGTAGGACAGTTGTATTTGAAATCAATAAATTCAGTAAAGGATTATCATAATGGAATTGTAACAAAGCAAAAAGTAGAAAGATCTGAGCTGTATTAATCCTGACTGAGGATTAAACAGTCAATCACTCATTCAATGACCAGCAGCATGTAACAGGGTACTATTTAATATGTGCAGGAAAAATATCAAGATTAAATGTAAGAAAACTTGAGAACTTGTTCGCCAAATTTTGTGATATTTTTACCTCAGACATAGGAATTTTGTGTAACTAACAAGTCAGGACTTCACGAAAAGAAATACTTGAATGTAGAAAACCATGGTGAATTTTTTCTTATTTTTATTCCATGTTAATCTGATTACTGGGTAAATTTTTTCTCTAATATCATAATATCACTTGAAACTTTCTTTCAATGGGTTAACAGTATGACTTTTATAATTAGCACAGTTTAAAATCATCCATTGATGGGTTTTGAGTTTAGATTTATCTACATAAATCAGCAACAATAATATACATTGCAACCTCTCATGAGCAGCCCTCTCTTTTCCCACTGCACAATTTAACTATTAAAACCTCTCTAGAGCAATAACTGCTCAACAACAATATAATTTTACTTCTCACAAAGGGCATTGCTTGGGAGAGGTTGCACTGTAGGTGACTTTTGTGATGTCATTTAACAACCCTTTTAAAGTAATCCTACCAATGTTTTTGTCATTCTAAAGGTTCAATGCTTTTGCGTACAGAGCTTAAATCTACAAAAGAACCGTAATTTCAACACTGAAAGCTTTATTTTGTAATTCCGCTATTTAATATACAAGCACAATATTAAATATGCAGAGCTTTTTTAAAGGTAGGGGGAAGGGGCCTTTTTCCTAATTTTGGGAAAAATAACATGGTATTTTTACAAAAAGGGGAGAAAAAAATTGATATAAACTGAATATTAGGGGTAAACTGCATGATTTTAAAGATTTTTTCTGAAGGGAAGATGCCTATATATGGCCCCTATAACAGAAGGAAAAAACCCTGATAGACCAATAGTTTGTACACATGTACATGGAATAATAAATGAGAACAATTCCAGAGAGGTGGTAACCATAAAAAACAACACAAATTTAGGAAGTTTATACAGCCTGAAGTCATCAATTGGGATTTGAATGCATATCATTATTGTTTTGTAAATTTATACATACAGGAAATAAGACATATGAAAAAATCCCAAAGTAAACTTCTGTCTAAATTACTATTTAGAATTGCCATTTTCTTGAGTGCAAGCACAGACCTGTACCTAAATGGCCAAACAAAAGCTGAACCAATAAATGCTGGGTACCACAAACTAGCATTTTTTTCTTTCTGGCGTTTTAAGGTCACACCAACAGCCAGGGTCACTAGGCTTTTTTTCTGCTTTAACAGTAGAGGGAGACCCCTCGTGTACACCTGGGTAGAACTACTAACCTTCTATAAGCTAGCTGGACAGCTTCCTCACATGTGAAATAAAGTCCCAGATTCAAACTCACAGCAGTGAGGAGCAAGTGATTACTAGTCACAGACAATAACCACAGAGGACCCCTCAAGCAGATTTTATGGACAGACTTGTAATGGATGTAACATACAAATTTCCCAATTCAGTCTTCAATTGCTCATGTAAATACATTATATTGTCTGTACAAACCAGTTGTATCCAGATTCAAAAGGTAAACAAATACTGACTGATATATTGTATTGCACAAATGCTTAGTCAGAAAAGAAAAAAAGTACGATACACTGGAAACAACTGGATTCATCAAGACAATGAACCAGAACTTTGCTTGTTGTTAACATTTATTATTGTCAGGCTCAACAAATCCACTCATCAGCTCATTATTACAGGTAGAAATTGACTCACGGCAAGTTGAAAGTGCTGTGGAAAGAGTTAAAACTCTCAGCTGGTTGACCTGCAGGACGAGTAGCCTGAGAAAAATTTGTTGAGCCCTGTATGAGATTGCTACACAGCAAAAATATCTTTGTTCTCATCTGCACCATTCTGTTCAGTAGCCACTTAAAATTTACCTAACCTCATACTCTTAGCATATATATGTCCTGTTGTATTGTATTTGTGTGTGAAAAAAAATTGAATTGAACAGCTACTATTGTGCTCAATTAACTTAACACAAAGGAACATAAAAAATGTGAGCAATTTCATGCTGGGATGGTCTACTACACTAGATAGTCTAAGTATTGATAAATGCCTCCGTAGCCGAGAATCACACAGAGAACTTAATTATTGATTGGATGCCCAATAATACCACTTATAAGGTGGGAATAGTGAAAAATCAATATTGATCAACCGACTTATAAGGGAGTAACGTTGAATTTCAGGACTTCGGCAAAGACAGCAATAATTTAAACTTATCCACTGAAGCAGACAGAAATGATATGACAGTATAACAGTTCAAGTTTAGCATTTACAACATCATATGAACTAATTGTTTGTTCAGTTCAGTTCTACAAATACAACATTTTATCATACATATGTAAGAAAAAAAGAATTTACCATGAATTTAGATAAAATGGTTCAGTTTTCATCAACTCAGATTATATAAAGCATTTAGGATTGTCCCCATTATCAGTATATCAAGCTTTAACCACAGGAGCGAGGCTATTTCTTGTCAATACATGGATTAAAATGAAAAGAATTTACTGAGCATTTGAGGTTTGCACAATACACACTTTGTTTAATTTCAATAAAATAGTTTACAAGAGGGCTTTGGCAAGCAACCACCAGGACAGTGATTTGTTTTGCAATTTTGGGAAATAATCCAGGTCCGGTCCAATCGGGAAAAATGCACAGTGTGATGCCAAAATTGGAAATTTTTAGGTCGGGAATAGGGAAAAATGTCTTTATTTTCAATTGGGAAAGGTCAATTTACTGGATTCAAACAAAGAAGGAAAAATATCGCTGCAAGAATGTGTATTTTTATATTTTGTCAATGCCCACTTACCAGCGCTGTATGCATTCCCAAGTATACACGGCTGCAAGCAACAAGTGCTGTCCAGAGTAATGCCACGACTAACCCAAGTAAAAATGGATACTGAAAATAGATAGAATAAGAAAAATAAAAGATTAATTTAAAACTTAGAAGATGTGTAACTTCCAGGAGGGGGATAGATGGACCTTGGATATTATAAACTCAGTCAAAACATCATAGAGAAACACATGCTGTGCCCGGGTCAAACCTTTGACCTCTTGATACAATGCTGCACTCTATCTTGAGCATGCCAGCATTCAGTTTAATACATTACAAGTGAAGATCAGCTGAGACAGCATTTATAACTCATAAAGATGGAATACATGTATACTGTATACTATTAACTCTTCCTGTATAATAAACCTATAGCAGGAGTATAGAAATGTTTTTATGTAGCCAGTAAGCTGCTTAAAGTAGATAGGAGGTCTGGGGGTTTCCCCAGTAGGGGCAAGGGGGAGAAGTAGCTAATGACAATGCTCAAATAACCGGTTGATTTTTCTGGCTTCTGGCTCATCTCTATAGCCCTACTAATACTATTCTATCATTTCGTGTCTACATGAACTTTGTGATGGTAATCATTCACACTTTCATTGAGTAATATCACACTTATGTATATCAGTGTATTGAAGTACATTGAACTTTCAACCTTATGATAATAGTGGTAACATCATGAAGCAGTGATAGACTTTGTACCTACTCACTCCATGATAAAACCAGATCATAAAAAAGGGAAGTCATGAGATGTATAATTTATCTGACCGACCGACCGACCAACCGACCGGCCCGCCAACTGGCTTGATGCATTTGCAATGAGTCTCAGAACACATCTCAGAATACATTCAATGAAGAACTTAAATAAAAAGACAATCGTAATCACTCATGTATAAGACGAATGTCTTTACATAAAAAATGGGGTCCCAAAGATTGGTGTGTCTTATACAGGTGTGTGTATATATATATATATATATATATATATATATATATATATAGGACTCCATCCCATTTTTTTCAGGGCACAAAACGGACAAAATCAGGTCAAATTTATTTGCTTTTGTCTGAGAGGATATCTACCTGATGGCATACACAAACTTGAGAGAAAATAATTATCTTTCAGAATGTTTTAAAGTCTGCATTGTCCCGTACTTTTCCCAGATTTCATGGAGTCTAAACACCTACATGTTTGAAAATCAACAACAAATATTGGCACATCATGCAGCTCTCGAGAACTTCGAGGAGTGGAAAAGGTTGAGAATGTGTTGGTGGGCTGACAAATTAAGTGTTGTACAACAAAGGTCATAATCAAGTTTTTGTAACACTCTCATCGCACAAAAACAAACAAAATCATGCTTTTTTTTTCATTTTTTCATCCATAATGGTAATTTTCTTGTCAAAAAATAGATTAGTTAAAAAATGAAGATATTTTTCCCAGGAATTCCTCTGATTTTTACCTGCATCTTATACACAAGTGTGACTTATACACGAGTGATTACAGTAATCAACATAATTTTTCTAGTGTAAGCATAATACAAGCAAACATCTGGAATCTGCATTAGTATTGTTACATGAAGTTCTCTTATCTATGACATGAAAAAAAATTATACTTCTAACTTAAATTTTTCAAATTTAGTCAAGCTATTGTTGAGTTGGGGATAAAAATACAAACACAATACAAAGACAATACAGACATAGAGGGAAAACACAGACAACAAAGAAATAGAGGGGATACTAATATAGTAAACAGTGTGCAGCTGGAGGCAAATTAATTGAGAATATGTATATAAGACTTAATTAGTCTGAAATGCTGTTGATTATGAAATTATTATTGTGAAATATCATTTATTAACATACTTTTAATGAAAAGGTAATAATTATTCTTATCGAAAAGGAAAAAAATCAAATATCTACGTTCATTAGTTCAATTACTAAACAAATAAATGATATTTGATTTTTTTATGAATTTCTGTTTCATAAGAATAATTTCACTATCACTTTTAAAATAAATGATAATTAGATTTTTTAAATCATAATAATAATTTCATAATCTATCACCCTTTTCTATTAAATAAATCAATGATACTTTGATTTTCTTTTTCATAAGAATAATTATCACCATTTTTTAGTATAATTAAACAAAAAAATGACATATTATTATTACTAATGGTATTTCATAATAACAATTTCAAAATCAACTACCCTAATATACATCCTATCAATATTATAAATATATCAATTATAAATGGAATAATTGATCAAACAAAAATGTATCCTTAGTTTGTTCAAAAGAGTTCTTAAGTTTTTGTAAAAAATGATATGAAAAACTAAGACAAATATTGCGGAAAAATAAATTGCAAGTGATCATTTCAATTATTATTTGAAAGCTTATCTATAATATATATGTGAGTATCCTTCTCAGGATTTTTCTTCAACATTGTATTATAAAAACTTTGTGGTTTGTCACAAGTATTGTGAGTCAAATTATAACAAAGTAACCTGTGTTCCAGATAACTGTCATGTTATAAGCCCGTAATCTCTGGGTATATTGTAATTCTTATTAGATTCCCATTTATACGGAATGACAACTTGTTACTTACAAGCTAAGCTTCTTTTTAAATAAAAAATTATCAGTATGAAGAGAGTTTTACTCACAGTCACAAACTGCCTTAGCTACATGTGAAAAGAAAACCTAGATTGAAGAACTTTACTTAGTCTTACGATACAATATTGAGTTTCAAGTTGAACAGAAAAGATGATTTTATTAATTTAAGGATGAAAATGGGGAGATAATTTATACCTCGTAATATTTGGATGTAAGGACTAGAAGGGAGAATGGTATACATGTTCCAACAATAGTGTGCGTTGACGGCATGCCATATTCCATCTCAAATCGGTTTCCTTCTAATCTCACGGCGGGTGGACCAGGACGCGGCCATTTGATCCAATCTTTCAAAAACTGCCCAAAGTACATCAATGGGTACCATATCAATAAAATCTGTCTTGTAAGACGACTGTCCACATTCCATGTCATAAAAGGAAAGAAAATTATATAAAACATTTCACTTCCTAACCCAGAACCAAACTCGAACATGAGGTGGATAAGTTTATTGTTGATTCTATAGGCAATTTTTTCCTCAAGTCCATCGGCATTGTAAATTGCGTTCTTGAATCCGTTTTTAAGTCCGCCTCCATTCCTAAGCCTAGAATGGTCCCCGGTAATTGTTCCATTTGTGCCATTTACAAAACCGTTGTCTTCCTTATCACACTCGCAGTGGTTCTCAGATTCACCGGCTTTGTCATGTTCGTTCGTTCGGTAAGTTTCAACACCACAAAATCGTTGAAAATCCGCAACATGTCTATAACTCCTAAAGTATTCTATTATTTCCTTCGCACTTCCCATTCTGAACTCAGGAAAAATATATTTTACAAAGACATACGAACTGAAAGTGTCCCGTACAACGTGAAGTGTCAACAATCGCGTGATTCATTCATTTTCTTTTCTCTGGCCGCGTTCGATTACCACACACACACACATCTAAATTAAACACGTGTGCCAAGTAATAGCTAAATAAACTTATGCATTTTCAACATCAGAATTATGAGCAAACGGTAGATTTTTACTCTAAACTGTGTGCATATACTATTTATAATATCATTTGTGAAACAATAACCGTGATAAGCAAAGGCTTGCAGTAACGAGAGCCATCTTACAGTCGAGTTTAATCCTTAATCAAGTTATCCGCCCGAAATATCCCGTAGGCGTAATTATACGAACCAAGCCTTCGGTACATTCCGTTTGTTAGGCAACAAGGGACATAATCCCATACATCAATGCTTAACAGTAATTTTACAGTTGTCCCCCTTATAAGTCTGAAATTTATAATAGGCCTTTTCGTAAACTAGTCACCGTGACTCTGCCTGTACGCCTTTGGTGTTTTGTTTTATTGAATGATAGATTACATGTTGTCCAGTTAACCAGACAGTGTAAGCTTATACATGTATACTTATGTCTAATAAATCTACAGTAGTTTTACCCGGAAAGCATTTTCATTAGCTGGTTGGTGATGAATTATACTTAGTGCCTATTGATCTGAGTTACCAATGACTTCATAATTTTACTGATATAAACCAAAAACTATACTATTATTTTTTTTTATTTTTTGTTCACCTTACACTTTTTATGCCATATGGGTTAACACAAACTAGACAATACCTAATAATGAATTCCTGTATCACTCCTTCATATAATCAGGATCACAGAAAAAAAAGTTATTTCGTTTTATCTAAGCCTGAACAAAATAACATCTGTCTAAATGTTTCATGTTGATTGGCAAGCTTTTAAATCAACTATTACGCATACTTTAAACAGTTATTCAATAACTGAAGCACTCGTGATCAAGAAAATGTTGATTTTTTACTTACCTGTAGACAAATTAGTTTGGTATATTCCAAATATTGATTGTTTGAAACATCTCAGGATGACTTACACCACTCTCAATGTTTACTTGCTGAACAATACCTAAAATCTAATGTAACAGGACATAGAAAAGACACAGCAATAGTTTTCAGGACTATGTTTTATTCAAAGAGTCTAAATGAATTTGTTTTTATAGATATTAAATTATTTACTGATATTTATGGTATTATAATTCTAAACTTTCTTGATAAATAACGAATTTCACGCTGATTTATTTGTTGAGTTTTAGCAGTTCAGAACAGTAAGTGGCTAATGATCAGGATAAGATATTTATCTTATTTTCCTCCATGTAGATATACAAAAATAATATTTCTTAACGAACAGGTGCTAAAATTTACTATTATGAAAAAATGTTGTAAGGACATACCCTGTTTTCAATATTGTTTGAAAATTCAGCTACAAACTATTTAAATTTCAAGTCTTTTGATACAAACAGTTAAAGTAATATGAACAAAAATGCATATATTGGAATTGTATTTATTACAAAAAACAACTATATCAATAAAATTGCCTGACATCTACAGTTCTGTGAAATACTGGCCAAATTTTGGCAAAGTCTTCAAAATACCTTTTCACTGCCCTTACTCTCGGCAGACTTTCACATGTTTAGCTGTGAATATGTTTCTTGAACCTTTTATCTTTCACTTTATCTTTAAATTCTTTGTGTTCAAACTTGATCCTGCAACAGTTGGTATCTTACAAATACCAAAGACCTGATCTTTGCAAATACTATTCCAAATTAACGGACTTTAACCATCCATTTTTCTCTACTAAATTTTGGGTTGTTACACATTGCTGTTGGAGAAAAGTTGGAACCAAAAGCTCTGATGAATTAAATTTCTATAAAAAAACATGAGTTGGCGGAAGAAAGTGACATCAGCTAATGTATAATGAGCACCATACATTGATATATAAATATATATATACCAATAAAATATATATATATATATTTTATTGGTTCCATGTTGAACCAAGAACAAATGAAGCTGTACTAGCATTATTGTATCAAACAAAGCATTATCACTGATGACATATTCTCATCTATTGTAAGCACAAAGAAAAATAAAAACATGTTACAAAGTAGAAAACAGAATTGACCATCAAGACTTATTTTAATGTACATTTTTATTATTCACAATATTCCATGAAATTGTAATGAAGTCGATTAAATAAAACTGAAATGAAAATCAAACCTATTCCAATGTTCATCTCAATGATAAATAATTTTGGAGAATATGTAAATACTGATCACAGTGATATGAGGCCATCAATAAGAAACATTTGTTTGGAATTCAAACAAGTAAGTTTATGGTAAGGTAGGTTTTCTTGTTACTAAACATTCATGCTACTACTTATATCCATGATTTAGTTGTGTAAAGTCAAACAAACATTTTTTAAGGATTGCATAAGAACTGGTATATAAATCAATGACCATTATTGCGCATAGTCCAAAATATAATATCATCTGTTAATCCATGGTACACCTTAATGTCCCAGTAAAAATGAACAATGACAAATTACATCTTCTACAAGAGGCATGCCAGCATAGTATGACCTTCATTACAAGTGATACAAACAAATGAAAGAAAACATTCATGTAGATATTGAAATCATTTTATCATGTATTTTGTAAAAAATCATGAAGCAGTTGTTATCAAGTAGATATACATAGGGAATATTAAAATTTGGTCCAAAAACAAGTGCCTGTTTTTACAGCATTATCATGATCAATTCATAAATCGTGAGCATTCAGGTTTATTACAACATTCAATAAAAAAACTTGCATTCATATATCAGCGATTTTTCTCCTTCTTTGATTGGGTCTGGTAAATGGACCCTTTCCAATCGAAAATAAAGATATTTTTCTCAAATCCCAACATTAAAGTCCCCAGTTTTGGCATTATGCCATACATTTTTTTCCCAACTGAACTGGACTTGTACCCTTTCCCCAAAATTGTGCAAAAAATCACTGTATATAGACTTGCTGACATTATTTCCTGGGAACCAAAACACATCACAAGTTTTTCTTTGAAATACATTATAAATGTAGAATGACAGAATTATATGACAAAATCATTGTTCACAATGTTTATTCACTTCATTTTCTATTTCTTGCATAGTTTGTAAGACACTGCCTAGTCTAGCTTCATCCATCTCAAATCTAACCACTTCTGATTTCTGAAAAATAAACATTTCAAATGAACAATGTACATGTATATACATTAATTGATATGGTTATTTCAACATCACATATCAAGGATTCTGTTGGCATGTTAAATATTTTAGATTCAGAACAAGAAAATGTAGCTATTGGACAAGAAAAAAAAAGGTTTTTGTGCCATACAATTAAATGCTGCAAAACCTATCACAAAGTATCCATGAAAAAATCATTTTCAAAGAGATAACTTCAACAAATAACAGAAGGAACAAACTTCAGAAATAGTAACATCTTATATCTCGTCTAAAATCCCTTGTTGGTGGTCTTATTTAACACTACAAGTTACAAATAAAAAAATAATAAAAAAGTACAGATTTGAATCTTGATTTGATTAAGACACTAAGATCCTCATATTTTTTGAAGATTACATGCATGAGAAAATTCAGAAAGCTATAACAAAAGGTCATATCCTGTTCTGAGTAAAGCAAGCATGATTACTATATTGATTGAGGAATACTTTAATACACTATCAACTAATATGATGAATTTAAAAATTAATTATTTACAAATAAAACTATTTCAATAATATCCATCAATAATTCTGTTCACAATTTCTTTAAAAGAAAAATCTATAATCTTCATGGATGGTCTAAGTAGCCATAATCTTTTGCAGTGATAAATAATTTAATATTAGACTATGTGGCTTGAGTATTTTACAATAAGATATAATATTACTACAGCAATAATGACGGTTACAGTACCTTTGAATTATTTGGTCCTAATTGCAATTCCATAATAGCTGTTGGTGCATTAATTTGGTCAATGTGTCTTGCTTGAGATTGAATGTCAATTCTCCATGAAACATTTTTTAGAGTATTGTTCCACGTTGATCGTGATATCACTGCTTCATGAATTCTGTTTCTGTGTGTTTTCCAAAATTTCCTGAATGCATTTGCTTGATTTTCTGTAATTCCACCTTCAGGTTTCTTCATCTGTGAAGTTAAAAATGTCTCTGACTGGTTTAAATCCATATCAGCTGACACCATACTCTGAAATTTTACAACAAAATAAATCCATAAAGCACAAAAATAATATTTTTTTTATAATATGACAATATGTAGACCACAGCTAAACATGTTCATGATTATGCAAGCCAACAAAAACAGGAGATTTACTAAATCATGACAACCAGATAAAACTATCATCAATCAAATTCAAACAAGTAAACTAAAAACTGACAATGTAACTGGTTATTTTCCCCAACCCTTTCACTTATGAAATAGGATTAATAAAACAAATTGACTTATCTGAACTAAACTACTGAATGTTTTAGAAAAAGTAATATTAACAAAAATATTAAATGTTTAAAAACATCAATTGGTTACAATGTTGAATGTCCCCAATATAGTCATCTCAATTTATCTTTAATAATACTTGGGTTCTATTTGATCAATAAAGGATGTTTTGTCACGGTGCAATTTTTCTTTAGTTCAATACATGCACAAGAAAACACAAAAAAATGAACAACCATATCTAAATTAGATAATATTAGTAAGCACAATAACTTTAGTTTTTTTTAATCTATAAATAAATATTAAAAGAGAAATTATTCCAAGAACTAAAAGTTTGCCTTTACAACTGGTAGTGTGTTTATGCATTTATGTTTATGTATTATCTAAATGTTTTCAATGAATTTTTGATCATATTATAATAGGTCCTATTTCCCAAGAACTATAAGGCACTGGAACAGTCTCCAATACCAGGTCAAATCCAGTCCCAGCCTAAATATCTTCAAGGAAAGGCTGGAGACAGCTCCTTTCTAACTCCCTATATGTTTTTAATCTTAACCTTGCACTCATTAGTCTGTAAACTTTTATCTTTTAACTGAGCACTTAATACTTTTTAACACAGTTTTCCTGACAAGCGCCTCCCAGTTATAATCAGTATTGATTGATCAGGAGTATCATGTAGATGTAGATGTAGGTGTGAACTTAGTGTTTGTACCCATTATCAGAGGACATTTTGTATCACAACTCTACAATGTAATAAAAATACTTCAATCTTGAATAAAAAATGGACATTTATCAACTGCATTTTGTATCCTGCTATAGACATGAACAATATCAAATCAGGAATTCGATATTATCTAGTACAATTTTATTTGATATTCCCCAAATATATTAACAAAAAAACATAGTTGTTTCATGCCCAAAAAGGTAGTAGTTTTATTGGGCACGAAACAACCAGTTGTGAAACATCAAGGGGGCAAGATGATGGTCAACCAGTGACATTATCATACTGCCCAGACCTTTGAACATTATGCAGGACAACTTGAATTCAGATGTACATACTTCTATATGTACTCACATATAAGACAAGTAGATTATTATACAACATTATCTATTAGCTGCTAATATATTCATCAATCCATTCTTTTTAATTCTTGACAGGTTTCTATCTTAGAATGTGTCGTAGTGATTTCAGATAAGGGCGAATCACCGGAAGCTGAGGATGGGTGCCAGAATGTATCCCATTCTGGGAATGGGCTGGAATCATGACGTGACCCTTCCTGAAGCAGCATGGAAACCCACATATTTCAGCAGTTAAACCGAACCATTGGAACCCATCCTTCCTAGGTGAAGTCAGTTTGTTCAAATGCTTTCAAGTTACAAATATGAGTGATTCAACAGTGCTAAAATATTTCAAATAAGATATCATAACACATACATACTGCATGTTAGGTTGAGATTCTCATGAATACCACATGAGGGGTGTGTCAAAATTTGTTTACAAATTGTGGTGGAAAGGAAACAATACCTTCAATATTGACGAACATTTTGTCACCAGGTGTGCAAACTCGTCATCAGAAACTGAGGGAAATATTTCTTGTTTCAAAAATTCATCTGTCATTTCTGATTCTCCATAGTAAGCACGCTTTGCTAAACCATTCAGCAGAGCCAAGATGTTTTTGGCTTCATCTGCCATTTTGAAATCATGTGACCAATCTACATCGCTGTCGTTTCAAGCGTCTAATGACTGCGACAATGGCGTCAGCAGTGTCGGCGCTGAGAAATTCTAATTTAAAGGCTAACAGACAAGATGGTTCATTGTTTGAACAAGAACAAGATGCAAATGCTGCACTGTCGGAACGGGACAGAGGTAAAACTATTTTAGGTGGAACAATGTATGTTCTGTTTGCATATGTCATATAATTTCGCGATGCATATTCATATACTATCTGGGTAATGACAGCTATTGTAGTGTGGTTCTTGATAATGAATCCTATGTTATAAGCTTACTTTTGTTATGTGATGGTATTTTTTTTTAACATTGACTGCCGTGCTTTTATGATTTGTGGCTTGACAGCTATCTTTATTGTAAATCATTGGATGAAACTTCACTGAAGTTATCAACCATAACTAGGGATTTAACCCAGTACTCTTAGTACTTTTAAAAACTTAACCAAACAACAGAGTTGTCAGGAATTATTCAGATTCATACTAGCTGCCTTTTTTGTTGTTTTCTGAATTAAACTTCAAATGTATTTCAGGCTTCTCGAAACTGCTGGAATACTTGCCTGACATTTGGTTAGGCAAAGTTGGAATTTCTGCCTGACCAAATGAAAATTTGCCTGACAGAATATATTATGAATAGGTTATAAATGCTGTAAATTGTACCCGACTGCTGGACATCTGATCTGGTTCTCGCCGAAAAGTTATTGGACCTGCTCGAAATTTGCCTGACATGTCCGACGGTCCAGAAACGTTCAGGAAGCCTGAAATTTGTGTATCTTATTCTTAAATAAATAGTAAATAAATACAAGTGTAGAGCTGTCTTTGAAGCTATCAGTTGCAAGGACCTTATGCAGTAGTGTTACATTAGTGTGCAAAACTGTGGAAAATTTAGCGAAAATGGTATTTTATATAGTGTCAAGTTATATTTGTGCATGCATATTTGACTGCTCAGTGTGGTAAAGTGATGCATTACATTTGGTTATAAATGGAAACAAATTCAGGGGTTTTTTATAAGTTTTTTTTTTAAGTTCATATATACTAATGTTTTTTTTTGTGTCTGTATTTTATCTCCAGGAATTTATAATACAAAAAGATCTAGTATTTTGTTTCTCTAATGTACAAATGACTTCCTGCCTTTTTAAAATACCACTACATAATACTATGATGTTATTAAACCAGTGTCATCTTTCCAGAGAATGTATCTTCCAGGATTTAAAAGTTATATTAGTACACTGTGTACAGAGTTGACTTGTCTTCTGGTGAAAGTCTTCTTTAATACCTGCTTTTATTTCAGGACTTCGATCCATGAATGTTGGTATTCAATGTGAGGCAGTTGTAAAATTTCCGAGGTTATTTGAAAAGTATCCTTTTCCTATACTGATTAACTCAGCATTTCTGAGACTGGCTGATGTGTTTCGGTCAGGGTGAGTGTATATCGAGCTATCTTCTTGAACTTAAAAGTCATTCAAACATTCAGAAATCAGAAGTGGAAATAATGATGTATGATTGTACATGTATTTATTTGTTGATTGAAAATTGAGGTTAACTTGCTATGTATTATGTGCATTAATGAATGTATTTATTATGACAATACAAATGTTTTGCATAAACTGTATTAACACTAATAAGTTTGTAATAACAAAAGTTAGCATGACTTAAAAACTCCTCAAGATTGACTGAGTGTTTGCTATTGATGCTTGTGATGACAAAGCTTTACTGTGCTTTCTTCAAAATTCTCAGTTAATATAGTTGTTTTGTTGCACATGCAATTTGAATTACATGTATTTTGTGTTAATGGTTTGCCCTCCAAGTAAGTCCTATTTTTTATTTGTTTCATTTCATTTTCAGCAACAATTTTATACGTTGGTGTATACTACGTGTTACACAACAAAGTGAAAAACATCTGGACAAGATTCTGAATGTTGACGAATGTCTTAGACGAATATTTACTGTGTACCACAGCAATGATCCTATAGCAAGGGCCATCACTCTGAGGTATGCAATAAATTTGGTTTTGATAGTGTTGAACTATTACATTCCTTAAGACATACAGTTGACTCTTGTTATGGCGAAGTTGGTTAATTCAAATTTTTCGTTATGTTGAAGTATTTTTTTTAAGCCCTGATTTTTTCCGTCTTAAAGTATATAAAATTTGTCAGTTATGACCTATTTTGCTCTCGAATTTTTTCGTTACATTGAACTGATTTTGAAGTCTGAATGAACGATTTTGCACCTAATTTGTGTTGTTCATTACAATGTCAGACAATGTTCACTTGTCACAAATGTTTTTCGCACCTCACTGACCATATAACTTGCTGTATTTAATCAATACCAAAAGGGAGATTGTTACAATTTTTTGGTAAAGTTACAATTACTGAAACTTCTTCATACTAATGAATAGATGTGCATTCTACTCTTTCTTTCAGAACTTTGGGAAACATCTCTCTGATAGTTGCTGAACGTAAGAACATACACCATAGTATAACAGTCAGTCTTGATTCCAATGATGCTGTTGAAGTCAATGCTGCTATATTTGCTGCCCAGAAATTCTCAGAACAATCCAAGTACGTCCTGTTTTATCTTGATAATGATTGCTGATTTAATTCTACATGATGCTGCTGTCGCTGCAGCATAACAAAATGCTGCTCTCAGATTCCTTTGAATATAATTACCTAAGAGAGAACTGGTGAATTGATGCTTTATTCAACATCAAACTGAAACAGAAAACATACCCTGCATGAGCACTTATATCCGAAAATACTTAACCAAAAACTTTACAGTGGGATAGTGCAAAATGCTACAATTATGATGAAACATAGTTGTAACAACAACAGCTTATTTAGTGCATGTATCAGTCATCAAAAATACTTTTATAGTATAACAATAATTACCTCTAGAGGCCATAAATATAGATTGTAGAATATTCAAACGAATGTCATTTTCCAAATGCAATGACATCACTATTATAATAAAGGGAGACAACTTGAAATGACAAAAAGAGGCCAAAATGACTGAAATGTTGTTGTCACCTTGCATATTGTACTAACAACTAATAGCATCAGAATTATTTATTGATATCATTAGTAATTAGCTCTATGTCACAACTTCACTGTCTTGTCTTGTGATAAGAGGGCTTTTTTCACAAGTAGGGGAAGGGGCCTTTTTCTTAAAATTAGGGAAAAATTAACACAGTATTTTTTAAAAGGAGGAAGAAAAAACTTGATGTCATTTGAATTTTAGGAGAAAACTGCATGATATGAAATTTTTCCTGAGGAGAAGGAAAATACCTGAATCACTGCTATTATTTTCAGGATATTTGCTGCTAATATATGTGATAAGATCTCAGAAATGATACACAGTGTAGCTACACCTGTTGAACTAAAACTATCATTGATTCCTGTATTGCAATACATGTATCATGATGTTGTCATGGCAACAAAGGTTTGTATTAGCAATTTGAGGTATATCAGGTAAAAGTGTGAAATAATGATTGTTTATGATTATAATAATACAAAAAGGAGTGATTTCAAAGACATCTAATTTTTATTTAGAAAAAGGAATCCTTTTATGTAGTGTTATTTTTAGTCAGATATTGATCATGCCATTGCTGTTTTGGTTACACTTCATCATAAGAATCTGTAAACTGTATTAAATGGTGGTGTTTTTATTGCAATTTTTGGTTCCTTATGAAGGTAATGTATATACCATCATTATGTTGTTGTGTCCTGGTACAATGAAATTACTGTTTTGATACCATTATAAAGGACTTGTTTCTGGTTGTGACACATATTAAAACTTTATTTCATGTAGAATTAAATGTTTTGATGTAAATTGTAATCTTAATTCACTGGATAGCTAGGATTGCACCAATGCTTACCAAAATCCCTTATTGGCAATTACAATTTTCAGCTGACACATATTTTCATCAGAAAAGGCAGTTTTTAGTGATTAAATTTTGGACATGTACAAATTTACATCATCACTAGAACTGAGCTGATTTGATGCCACGTGTAATAAATCTTTGTCAATTGCACTTTGATGATCTATATCCTTTGTATATTACACACAGCTAGACCCCTTGTAAACAATAGGCAATGCCATGCTTAGTGCCAACATAGGGATAGTATATAGTTCCTAATTCTTTTAAAATTAAAGCACCTGTCTAAGTTCTTATAAGGCACCAAGTGATCCTTTTTATTTACTTGTATTTATGTATTTACATTTTGTAGGCAAGAAAAGTATGTTCATCTCTGTTGGTCAGTTATCCTGCTGAGAAGTTTACTGTACAAACATTGAGAACAATGTCACATTTGTCTGTTTTGTCACTGGTGGAAATACCTGCACAGGTTTCATGTCTTTATTTATTTATTATACTCTTAAGTGTTTATAACATGAAAATTCATTGAATTTTAACCATTACTAACTAGAACCTGTTTTATGTCTTTGAGTGAGCTTATTTCTAACTATTTTCTGTGCTTTAAATCCTAGAATATATGAATAAGTTGTCTAAGTTCCTTTTTCCACTAGGGTTTAGTGTCATACAAAACGTCAGGGTCATTTTTAAGCTTTTATGATGGAGGAAGACCTGTGGCGTACACCTGGGGAGAACCACCGACCTTCCTAAAGCTAGCTGGACAACTACCTTCCTTGTGAATTTTTTCTGATCTGGGATTGGACTCACAGTGCTGAAAGACTAGTGAGTCATAGCCAGAGATCATAACCACTGAACCAGGGAAGCCCTGTATAGTTTCTGTGATGTAGATAGTTTCAGTTGAAGGACTGTAAATTTCAGGTTGAATTGTTGCTACATCATGTACGAATGGATTGTAGAAAGAACGTGAAGATAGTTTGTTTACAAGAGTTGAATAGATTGGCTAACAAAGCGCCTCACTTATGGACATATTCTTGTATTCAGGTATTTTCTGGTCGTACATTTATGTTACAGCTGATGAGTTTTTGAGCACTTATTATTGGACACTTCAATGAAGATTTTGTCATTTATTGAATTTAATGGAATGGGACATTTTGATCTGAATGATATTTATAAAAACGTGTTTTGTACTTGTTGATTGTTAGCCCTTGTCGCACTGTTTTCATGTTGTTTATCTATGATTGTTTTTCTGTGTTTATCAGGGAATTTGTGATTTTACTCAAGAAACATCGTATGTTAGTCTGAAAACAGGAGCTGTGGCTGTTCTTGTGTCATTATCTAAAGCTGTAACCCTGAAGATCATCTTTGCAAAGCATGGTAAGTAACTACTGTCCAGGTTATTTATACAAACATGTTTAAAGGTCCCAGGGACTCTCAACACAATGTTTTTGTGGTCCTTGGAGAAAAATTAAGGGTCACAGGTACGGTATTTTCAATGACATTATTTATGGCCGCCCCCATCTCTGAAAGAATTTCAGGTTTTGCTTAAAGGATAAAAACTATACAAAAGAGAAATGTATCAGTGATGTGTGTCCTGGTGGACACATGGTTGTGGAAAAATGGGTCCTATGGCCATTTTTATGCATAAGGATGCAGAAATCCTGTGTAAGGGAAAACCATGCTAGTATATGATATTGGTACTATACTCTTAGTCAGTCTGATTGGTTGATAATTGATAAAAGCTCTCTGTCATTAGGAATCTTTTTTGTATCATGTTACCTTGAGTTCATTATAAAGCTATTTAAGAACAGTTGAACCTTGTTACAAATGGTAGTTCACAGTGCATACTAGGGTACTATTTGAACCATCCATGTCTTCAGTTGTTTTTTACTTTATATCTTATTCAAGTAATCATTATTTGTCATATTGCTGTGTCAGTGATATTTTTGCAATTTTGGGAAAGGGTCTGGGTCTGGTCCAATTGGGAAAAAATGTATGGTGTGATGCCAAAATTGGAAATTTTTACATCGGGAATTGGGAGAAAAATGTCTTTATGTTCAGATGGGAAGGGTCTGTTTACTGGACCCAAACAAAATAGATGCCATGCTAAATCCTATGCTGTTAGGTGGATGGAATGTCATATATTATTATCATATGATTGAAATATTTTTCATTTTATCTCTATACTGTAGAATTTATTGTGTATTGTATTGGTGCTTAACTTTGATTTTAGTCTGTTTCATAATTTGTCATAGTGATAATTGTAATGACAGCTTTTACTATTTTTTTTCACAGTTAGAGGAAGGGCCTTTTTCTTAAATTTGGGGAAAATAGTACAGTATTTTTGCAAAAAAAAATTGATGTAAACTGAATATTCGGGGAAAACTGCATGATTTATAGATTTTTCCTGAGGGGAAGACGCCTGTAAATGACCCCTGATATAGAAGGAAAAACCCTATGTTCTTTATTATTGTGCATTTGTGTGTGAGCCTGTGGTTTTATATTTCTCAATAAAGAATTGAGTTGTTATTGTTGACATTAAACTCCAACGACAAAAATGCCATAGTGTTATAATGATATTGTATGTAATGTTTATTTCAGATTTTCATCGTAGTTTACTGGCTGTGTGTAACTTGTGTTATGTGTATGATAATCCTGTACTGACATCAAAATTGACAGAGTTCCATACAAATGTTGTAATTGCTTATTTCAAGACCAGTAAGTTAATTAAGTTATAAGGATAATATCATGTAATGTCCTTATGACTGATTGAATCAACCTACTTCTAATGATGCATTTTGTGTTTCACAAACCTTACTAAAAATGATGTGGTTTGAAAGTTTCATTGCTGAGATTAACCTAAGAATTGTCTAAAATCCTCGACTTCCCAACCAGTATAGTCATAACTATATAGAAAATGCAATACTTCTTGCAAGCATTGATGATCTATTGTCTTATGCTCTACTGATGGTACTGATTTCAACAAAAATACTATAAAGAATATAGCATCTTTGTATATCATGCTTCACATTATAAAAACATGATATTATAGTTACAATTTTATCGCAAATATCTTATATCACCTCTGTATGCACATTGTCAAAATTTAATAGTTGCATTGTTATATTTTGTTATGGGCTTGTGGCCCAAATCTCGAATAAATAATCATGGTTGTAGATTTTGTGAGAATGACTTACTTGTAAAAGATGCTCAAATTATTTTGATGTAACACAAGTATTATTATTGAAACAAGCAATTTTGCTTATATTGACCACACTCAAGTCGGTTTTCTGGACACTACACCAGTACTGTGTCTGAAAAATGGGGTTGTGAAGTTCATGAATGAAGCCCGCCAAAGCTGGGATTCGAACTCAGCACCGATCAGAGGTTGGATGCTCTACCTCTAGACCACAATAACACAAGTATTGATTACATCGTTAACATATTTTGCTGTGATGATTTCTATTGTTGAATATTTTTATCCTGCTAACAGAAGGCACAGAGTATTGGTGTGGACAGAATTTAGTGGATAATGTTGTGACTGCTGTACAGACTCAGATAATGGTGTTGATAAATGACACACAGGATACTAAGCCACTGAAGGTTTGTCTGTTTGTAATCAATAATGATCACCTTGGTCGTAATGTGAAGTTGATACTAAAAACTTACAAGAATATAGTCTGAACATATTTTCAAATGACTAGGAATATTGGAAACGTTTATTACCTGAGCATGATGCAGTAAAACCTTCAGGGGTGTAGAAATGAGCTGGAAGCCGGAAAATCAACCAGTTATTTGAGCATTCTGACCAGCTACTTTTTCCAAAACAGCGGACACAGTATAGCATTGAACACCAGGCACACTTAGAACTACTTTTAGTAGTACTTACTGGCTACATGAAAACATTTTTACACCCCGAACTTTACATAGTGACCACCTCCATTTTAATACAATTTTAAGCTTTCAGTTATTTGTTCTGATAGAGTTATGCCTTTTTTTACCGAAGACTCATCTAAAATATCCATATTGAATTTTATTTCATCACCACACCATCATCATCTTACCCTGGATAAATGATGTTGTTTAGTAAAATATTAAATTCTGATAAAGCAGTTAACTATGGTAATCGTGTTTTGTTTCTATTGTACAGGTGTGTCTCCGCTGTGCTGTAGATCTCAGTAAACATCTACCTAAAGTAGCTGAAGCTTTTGTTTCCTGTATAACAAGCTTGTTGTCTCAAGCTGGAGGTACCACATTAACTTAATTTTGATTACATAAAGAAAACAAATACTTAGATCAATGAATTATAAAACATAATATACCGGAAATCTCTTTCACTCACCATGACAGAAAATATTTCCCATGCTTGAAGTATGCAATTTCAACCAAATAATTGCTTTTATCAAAATGTAAGATGCCATCGTATGTTATACAACTCTTGATTCAGTAATGCTATGCTGAAGGGATGGTGCACTGTGTGGATTTGACATTGATTAAGTTGGATTTTGTGTATTTGTGTGTCTAAGTAAGCTTTTTAAAATCAGTCACTTTTCCCAAACATTTTATGTTTATAACTTATATCAATGACATGATCATTAAATCAAATGAGCAATGTATAGTACTTTTGGATGAATGCTGCCTTCTTTAATTTTTAGCAGGTCTATTTTGAAGAAAAACTTTAGCTATTATGATCACTGCAGCATTGTCGTTGTTGTTGTCATGCAAAAACTTTAATGTTGCCCATTACTTGAACACAAGGCACTGTTTCAAGTAGAAGGACATTGTTCTGAAAGCTATATTTTTAACTTAGAATTTTGGTCAGAATTGCTTATAAAATAGAATGATGTAAAACATAAGCATTGGCATTGCTCTGCGGAGCCCTTGTTTATTGTTAGGATGGCTTCTTGATATTTCAGTTAAGATTGACAGTTTACTGTGTGAGACTTTGGCTGCTATTGGTTCAGTAAATCAAGCTTTGCTACCAAGGTCTGTGGTTCCCCAACTACTTGCTGTTTTAAACAATTCTATCAGTATGAACCAGGAACCACATCAGATGCAGGTATTGGCATTTTGACAATATTTTGACGATTAATTACCTTTACCTTAAGTACTTCCGATATTAAACTTTGTATCAGCATTCAATATTGGCTGTCTTCGAGCTTTCTGCCAATTCATGACACCGCCAATTCAAAACATCTTAGAAAACACCAAATTTTGACTCCACCAATATAGATCCACTCACAATATATATGTTCTACCTGGTTGTATGGTGTGGTATCCAGAATTTTTGTTCTTTCCTGAAAAAAATGTTTTACAATACTGTTACTATTGTATCAAATGTTTTTTTGTCAGCCCCTTCTTTGATGAAGCGTTTGTTTAAATTGTGTGTAAGTTTCAATTATGTGTTACCATTTTATGTGTAAATATTCGAATATTCTAGGTATATCTGTGTTCAGTGTTGTTTCAAGTTGCTGCTGGTCAGCCAATACCATCTGATGTAGAAGATTTGATCATTGTCTGTATGGAGAGGGCTGATCCATGGTTGGGTTATAAAACTGCGAGACAAGCTCTTAGATACGGACAGTGTGGAATTGCTGAACTGATTTTTAAGTCTCTGGCTAAAAAAGTAAGTCTGAGTTATCATCACTGACAATGTGACATTACACTCTGATTGTTGTTCATCCCATTATTTTTCAATTCTTGTAAAATTTATTCAAACTTTAATTGTGATTAAAACATTAGTTACTTGAGTCATCATGTCCACTTCCCTGATCAGTCATGACTAGTATCTTATTATTACCTTATTTGAGTTTGAACTTAACATTTTTCTGTCTGATTCCTTATCCACTTTAGTAGAAACTTGTACTCTCAGAATTTATTTGATCTATTCAAATAATCACACTTTTTATCGTAGGTATCGTCAGAACATTTCCATTTTTGGTTGACTGGCTTGAGAGACATCAGTCACGGTGAAAAATGTCTGCAGACAAGTTCTACGAGTATCATAGCTAAACTACAAGATGCATTGTCTTATTATCACCGTGGCCTTACATCTCTGAAAGTAAAACAAACTTTGTATTATGTAGTTTGTATTCTTAAACTTTTTATACTTGAATTTTTTCATGTACTTATGTATACGATAAGTCATCTCTCCAATGAAGTGTTCAACTGATGTACAAAGTTTATACCTCTCATTTAATAAATATCTTGTGGATATGCATTGAATAAGTTAATATTTACAAAATATTTGAAACTAGAGTGTGACCAGCAAAAACATGGAAACTTAATTATGGTTCATATTTGGGGCTAACTATTTTATTGAAAATTCAAGAACTGGATATGTTTGTACTAAAGTTTGAGACTTACTCGTGTTTTATCTTGTTTCACAGGCAGCTGTGGTTCCGAACTTTCCAATGCACTTCCAGTCCGAGTATATACAATTATGTGCCTCTCTATTAGACGTACATACACAGCTGTTAAGAACGTGTAACACGTTTAAGACATGTCCACCTCCTGCTATAGCAGCTGCTCTTGCCGTCGCTAAAGGACAGGAAATCACTAAATGGGAGGCCATCGTGTCGCAGGTTTGTGTATTTGTTAGACAAATTTTAACCCTTTGCCTCCTTAGCATATTTTGGACTCTTCCAAATTCAAAGCTAATGCACAAAACGTCAATTTATTTAAGGAAATTTGGTTATTTCTCTCTGACAGAGTGGAAAACATTGTGCCTAAAGAAGCCATTTCTCAATACAAGCAATGTTTTCTTTTGCTACAATGTTTTCAAATACTGGTTAGGTGAACTGACTACTGTTATATAACTGAAAAATCATTGAAAAATGATGTTAAAACCCAGTGACAATGTCACATAAAAACAAACAAACAAACAAACTTATTTTAGGACTTATATAGCACTTAAAACAGACAGAGTAGAGTTTTTTCAGCTCATTTCTGTTACTTTAATCTTTTGTATTCCTTTTCTGAATTGATTTCTTCTATTTGGTTTCAATTTGCTCTTAAGTGTCCTAAATTTGTGAAGATTTTGGTTTGTTTGGGAACTGTTTGACTTAATTCTAACATTTCAGTATTTGGGACCAAAAAAAAGCTGAGTAGTTGCCAGTGATGTCCTTGCTGCCTTTCTGCCTGTTTTTAGAGATGAGATCTCATATAACATGGATAATAAGTATAGCTGTGTGTTAACTTTATCTTTTCAGCTTACAAGGACAGGAGATGACTATGAAAGCATCAGTGATAGACTGGCTGACTTATATCAACAATCCTTTGATGCGGATCCTGCTTCACTAGAACATTTACAACAGTATCCTTGACAAGACTTAATGTGTGAATGAACTCATTCACCTTCACTTAAATGAGAGATCATTGGTTGTTATTGTAGCTGGTAGTTATTTGATTAGAGCAAGGTTTCTTCCATTACAGAATCCTGGAAGACTGGTTAGGTTAAATGTCTACCTCGATATCCATGTGCTATGAATTGCTATTATGGGATATTTTTTATGCTTAGTCTTCTTGTTCAAAGAAAATAGCTGTTATGATTTCTGCGTTGTGTTGTTGTTGTGCAAAAACTTTAATATAGCCCGTTATTCAAGCATGTTCAAAGATATCAACATGACTCTTGGAATACTTGATTATAATGACAAGGCACAGTTGCAAGACAAGTGACATTATTTTGAAAGATATATTTTTGGAGTTATGTCCCTTTTTCACGTAGAATTTTGGTAAAAATTATGCCTTACCATATCAAACTTGAAGTCTCAAGTGTAGCCCCCATTGCTGACATATAAAACAGACAAGCGTTGATGGAGCTCTACTTAGCTCTTGCAATCAAGGTATCTTTCAACTCCTTGGGAAATATAATTTATGTAGATTTATAACAATTTCAAGTTATTTAACTCTGGCTAGAGGATTATTAAGGAGACAGTGTATTTTATATTGTACTACTAGTATATATTTAGTGTTTACTGACACCAAAATACCAGGTTGTTGCCATTTTGATAATCAATGTTTTATTTGTAGTTTCTAATCATTATTTTAATAGCAGTTTTTCTTGACCTGTATGTAAGATTACAAATGAGTTGTGAATTGATGAAGTTGGCCATATCTTCAGTTGTACAGACAGGCAATGATGGGTGAGTGTTTTGTTGTTGGTTGGGTTGCATAATTCAAATTACCAATAAATACAGTATTAAGTAGATACAGTGCAACCTCTCCAAAGCAATGCCATTTAGGATAAGCAAAATTATGTTGTTGTTGAGAGGTTGTTGCTCTAGAGATGTTAAATTAATAGTTAAATCGTACTGCCAGAAATAATCATGTTGTGGTTGAAGGGAGGTTGTTGCTCAAGAAAGGGCCACTATGGAGAGGTTGTATTGTACTTACAAGTTCAGGGAAGCAATATATGTGTTTATAGAAAAAATTATTGACATTGTTTTTGCTGCAATTCTCCTCTTACAAAGTAATTTAGTTGTTTAATCAATTGTTGTTTGATTAATTTTGTTAAGTATATACATCTATGACTCATGTGTGCCCATTTGAGAATGATAAAAAAACATAATATAATTCAGGCATGCTCTGTTAGCTGATAAAATGGTGTTAGGTGTTGGTGATGTCACAGGTGACAAATTCAAACAGCTCTTGAATACAGTCCACACAGAGTTAGCTAGTTTATTGAGAACTGAAGGCAGCCATGTTATCACTTACAAGGTAAGGTTTATTATTACTGTTAACCTTGGTTATTATACAATCTTAGCTTTACTGAAAGTTAGATTTTTATGTACTTTGATCCGAGGACAGTCAAACCTGCAAACAAAGCCCACCCTTGGGAAAGACTGAATATGACCTTTATTCAGAGGTCAGTCTGTTCTGAATAACCAATGATGGATTTTCAAAGAATGACCTCAATTCACAGGGTGGTCTTTATTTGGAGGTGGCTGCTAACACGGGTTTGACTGTACAGTGAAACATAAATAGTAAGACCAGTCTAACGGTCTTAATTTGGAGATGGTATCTTTATCAATTTGAATTATAGAAAGAATATTGAAAAAAAGATCCATAGCACAGTTTCAAGACAATGGGCATTATTCTGAAAGCAGTATTTTTGGAGTTATGCTCCTTTTTAACTTAGTATTTTTATCAAAATTGCTTATTAAATAGAATGATGTAAAACAGACGAGCCTTGGTGCCGCACTGCTGAGCTCTTGTTAAGTCTGTAATAATATGATTGTGTGGCTATATTCCCTGTATATTGTATGTGTATCTTCATGTTGACTGATTCACATTGTCTGATTCCAGCATATAGATTTCCTGAGTGAGGCGGCATCCAGACTGGCATTGACTCCAAATTGTTATCCAAGATATTTCTTCCAGAGTTTACAACTTACCTCTCTAAAGGTGGGAGATTTAAACTTAATTTAAACGCATTCTTCTAGTAATTCTCTGGGTAGTTATTATGTTATGTATCTCAGAAAGATTCTGGTTAAAGTATTGTTTTACTTGTATTTGATTCCATGTGCTCAAGTATGTTATCTATGTTATGCTCTAACTAATCTGTCCTCTATCTACAGTTGGCAATATCTCCACAACAAACAGCGTCCGAGCCAGTTCTGGTACAGAATGACACATATCTGACATTGAAAGTTGAAGGCATCGTACAACACGGCTCTAAACCTGGTTTATTCCGTAAAATACGCAGCATCAATGTTATAGTCACATCAAATATTACGTCAAAGGCATCCAATAGTACCGATCAAAAGGTATGTTGTGGTCTTCACATTTCTTATTTCTTAAGTTGGTTGCGCTTTATTTTGGTCTTGCATGTGTGAATAATATACAAGAACTTATTTGTCCACACTTCATACACATGATGGGGTGAACTTAGTTCATAGTCATAGTTAATTTTGCTTCATATACCATGGACATACTTCAATGAACTGAATTCACTTGTCATATATTTCAGAATTCTGAGCCAAGTGTGAACAATCTGGAACAATCGATGGAGCCACACAATGATTACTTCAGTCTTAGTTTTATCCTGTGCTTTCCTTTAGTGGGTCTTCATTCTGTAAACATAGAAGCTGCTATCACTGACACTGAGGGTGCTACGTGGAGGACTGGTCCTCGTGTTAGCTTACAAGTCAAGTCTTACGATGACGCTATACAGAGACAGCAACAGAAACATCCACAGAGGCCTAGCTATAGTCAGATGTTAACATGAACTCGTGATACTGAGTGAAGCATTCTGAATACAGTGCTACCTCTCCAAAGCAACACGGAAGCAAAATTATGTTGTTGTTAGAGATTGTCGCTATGGAGAGGTTAAATTAATTGTTAAATCATACATTGAGAAAAAATCATGCTGTTGTTGAAGGGAGGTTGTCGTTCAAGAGAGGGTCGTTCTTGAGAGGTTGCACTGTATTTCATAATACATGCCCAACCCCCTGATTAATGCATGGTTAAATTTTCCGGAACTTCTGGTTTTTCCCAGGTCCGGACCCTACTGATTTTTATTGTTTCAATGGCACCGAGGTTAAGATTTCCATTTTTTTTTAAACTTTTCAACTTATCCATGTTAATTTGCACACCCTTCTTGAAAAAAAGCTGACACTCCTGCAATCCTTCAGGAATCCTTCCAAATTTATTCAAACAGTAACCTGGCATATCTAGAAAAAATCTGTGAAGTGTAACACTTACAGGGCACTTGTTAGGGAAGATTTGGTATAATTGATCATTAGTATTTTCTATATGATTCTGTGGAAATATGACTCCCCAATCTAAAACTTGATATCTGTGCAAAAATTCCAGGACAGTGCAACCTCTTCAAAACAACACTCGGAAAAGCAAGATTATGTTGTTGTTGTTCTAGAGAGGTTGAATGAATAGTTAAATCGTGCAGTGAGAAAAATTCATGCCCTTGAAGGGATGTTGTTGCTCAAGAGAGGGCTGCTCTGGAGAAGTTGCACTGTAGTATGAAGAACACTTGCTTAATTTGGAATATTTTCTGTCCAGCACTGGGCCGCAGTCATGACATTTGAAGCTTAACAGGACCTGCTAATAATTATTATTATTTCAGCTTTTCATGATGCAAACTTTTGGACAGTTGTTTGCACTCTAAAAGTACACTATCATATTACTGATGTGACAAGACATCAGAAAAGTAAGTTGACATGAATTTACCTCAGCTAGAACAATTGTTTTGTTCAGTCCCCTGCTAAAATTCCACATAAGTCTTAGTGATGGTGGTATGTATCAGAATTCAGAGTTGGTGAAATGCAAGTGCTGACTTTTTTGTGAACTGTTTCTTTTATGAGGCTTTGAAGGTGATGAATGTAATAAGATCGATGTATGTAAGTTTATTTGATTTGGAATATAAATAAACAATACAACTAATGTAGTATTGACTTTTAGTGTTCACAGCAGCTACAAGAAAACTTGTGATACAGATGTGTTGTTTTTTCCTTGTGATTTAAAGTCGCACCAAATATTGCACCAACAGCCAGGGTCATTTGGCAATTTTCTCACGTAAATGTTGGGGAAGACCCCAGTTGTACACTTGGGTAGAACGTTTTTGTAATTTGTCATAAGCAAGCCGGACAGCTTCCTCACATGTGAAATTTTTCTAGTCTTTGGTGGGATTTGAACTCAGTGGTGAGGGGCTAGTCATTTTCAGAGACCATAACCTCTCGACCTCAGAAGCCCCTCGGTTACAGATGTACACACCTTGGATATTTGCAGATCTGTTTGTTGCAATAGTCTACATGTGTGACAACTAGTTTTTCAGAAAAATGGTTCTAGACATATACATAGGCTTGGAAACATTCAGTTGCCAATAAAGTTGCATTTTTACTGATTCCCATTTGTTTATGTGACATTGTCACTGGGGTTTAATGCCGTTTTTCAGCAATTTCTGTTACATATGTCGACCAGTTTCCCATACCAGTTTTCCTGGACTGTATATACTAACCAGTACTAACTAACCCTTCCACAGGAGCCAGCAAATTCTCCACATATGGAGGAAAATCAACAATTTTGTCAAATTTTCATAGAAGAGCACGACCTGCCGTGATTGGGATTTGAACCCAGATCTCAGGGTTACAAATCCAGTGCACTAACCACTTGACCACGGTCACAGTGACTGATTCCGAACTATCATATTAGTCACAAAAAGTCACTTACTGTTCGTATTCATTATTTCTGCCTTGTAATAATTATCATGGTTGTAAAATGAGTAATGCATACAAAATCATGTACAAAAAGAACAAGAAAGAAAAATTGACAAAATTATTTATTTATGAATGCGCAGCAATATTGATGATGAGACATTGAAATAAATAATGATATGACAGTGAAACATTGTATAACAGAAGCAACCTCTTCAAAGAATTGCTCAGACTTGGCATTTCCCTGAATAGAAAAACTGGTATCATAGTACAGAAACTAGACTAACTTCGTCACTGAAATAAACACATTAATAGAATGTCAATATTTTCAAAAATAAGTCATTTCTACTGCAACATATAAGGAGCATGCACACAGGGTTTATTGACTAAACTGTTGAAATGATTCACCACAAAATTTTTAAATGAAAATGCAGTCAAACACAAAAATAACACCAACAAAAAAAACGATCATCTTGGATAAATCTTTCAAATCATACGCAAGGACAATTTGTATACCAATTATCTTAACATTTAAATGTTTAATGGAACTATTAAATTTATTTCAACAGCAAATAATTGACTTGAAGCCTCATAAATATTCAATGAATCAAAAAAAAGCAATTAATAATCGACAGAAAGCATTATTTTTAAATCTTAAACAATTAATACTTTGTAGTAATAACAATGAACAATTAAGGAAGACGGAAGATTCTTCATTTTAACACAATTGTAACGAACATCAAACCTCACTTATCATCATCGCACTTTTCACACAGTGTAACAGATTAACAGTTCCTTGTTACAAAAAGTCATGATGTCACAATGATTGTTTCAATTTACGAGCAGTAAAATGAACCAAATAACATAAAACGGGTTATATATTAAGTTGAGCAGTAATGGTCATGAAACAGTTTTGTGGCATTTTTTATTTTGTAACATTTTAAAATTCTAAATACAGGAGAATGAAAGATGAGTAAATATGACAATTCTTGAAGTTTTAAAATTATCACACTTCATCAATGACAATTTCAGTTCAATACGAACTTGATTAACAAAGTTCTAAATACAGACTGAGAGGCATTGAACGATGATAACCTGATGTTCATAGTCTACACAGTAGCTACTGCTCTGCTGTACAACAAAACATGCTCATTTCATCGACACTTCTAAAAATCCAACTTCCATGACAACCAGTTTTTTAATGCTCACATTTGATGCATATCATTAATCTATGTAAATTCACGCACACTTGTCTCCATTTTAATTGCTATATACAAAGTGGCAAAGTAATTATTTACACCATACTATGTATAACCATGAGCCCACAACCACCTCAGATATGGTCTAGTGTTTAAAGTCCGTACGACATGCACTGTAAATTTCCTATTTTATGCCATATTCAATGATCTTTTTTTATAATCAAAGGTATCAATAAATAAATAATACACAGTAAAAAAACAATCGCAAAAAATATTAAATGGCTGTAACGTTTTCATCTTTTGATTTCAATAAGCAAGTCCATAAGTCAAACAAGGTCAGTGGGTACAACATAGACGTCTTGAAGCGTCTACCCTCGGACACACCTTGCAGGCAACAAATATCATGTAATCCCTGGCTAGCTTGATTCAGGATTCAATATCTGGTTCATTCTAAGACAACGACATCATCTCCTAACTGAGGTTTAACACGTAGAGATCTCCAAGGGTTTCTGGCCGCTCTCTTGAAGTCATGGCTCTGAAGTTGTTTTCGTAGTTTTCTGGAAATAGAAAATTCAAAAAAGATAAATACAAGTCATACAAAATATTTCTGACAAATCAAAATTAGGCTGACTCTAGTGCACAAGAGTTCAAACTTTGAACCATTTAGCGTAAGATAAAACTAGCTATATTTTATTTCAGACTCAAATCAAATCACTGAGCTATGTCAACAGTTACAAAAAGAAACATTTTATAGCTTTTCAAATGCAGAATTCATTATTGCAAGAATGATACAAATAACAAGTTTCAATTTGAAACCCAAGTTCTAAGTTCATCCAGGGTTTCCCTTCTATAGCAGGGGCTGTTTGTAGGTGTCTTCTGCTCAGAAAATTTTTTTAAAGTCATGCAATTTCCCCCTAAAATTCAGTTAACATCAAGTGTTTTCTTCCCCTTTTCGCAGTTATTTTCTCCCAAACTTAAGAAAAAAGCCCTGTTATCTGAAACAGCGGCAACAATTTGGACTGGGGTCTGGAAACCAGCCTTTTAGTCTTACTGCTGCTAATGAAAGCACAAGTAAATGACAGAAAAGATCTTATCAACTCTACAGAGCAACTCTTATATCAACCAAACATACTACATATCTAAGACAGATGATAAATTACTGCTCAGATTAAACATCAGTGAGGCACATACTTTGTAGCTGATGTAGCCATGAAGTAGACATCATCAGGAGCATCTATCCAGCTGATCATGTGCATCCTAAAGCCTTTTGGTAACATTTTACCTCGTCCATTCATATTATGATTCATCATATTGCCTCGCTGAAATAGATAAACAAGTTTCTGTATGTTTTATTGCAAAGTATCGAAAAACAATAAAACATCATTCAGTGTCATAAAGCGAGATCAGTAAAGATAGGCTAGTATGTTCTAGGACTGTTTTAACATGTGTGCTAATAAAACCAGTATCCACAAACTATACCATGTACTTCACAAGGTTTAGCATGTACAGTAAATAAATTCTATTGATTTTCCTTTTTAGTGTGAATCTAAGTCTGTTAAAGAGGTACTAAAACATAATACGTAAGATCTTCTAACCATAAAACAAAAGCTCTGCAGAGTGGTGCCAACATTCGTCTGTTTTATATCTGTTTATTCAATAAGCAATTTTGATCAAAATTCCAAGTTAAAAAGGAGCAAAACTCCAAATATAGCTATCAGAATAATGCCCATTGTCTTGTGCCTTGACATAATAATCAAATATTCCAAGTGTCATGTTGATATCTTTGAAAGTATTTGAGTGATGGGCTACATTTAGGTAGTTGCAGTGTTATGATACTTACCATCTGCGGTCTCATAGCAAGACTGGCCTGTTGTCTTATTACACCCATACTTGGTCTCTTAGCTGGTGGACCTGTAAAACATTAACACTGAATGTAAATGTAGGATTAAAACAAGAAGCTATCACAGAGGAAATGAATTCACTCTGCAATACCTCAGAGCAAAGAGTTAAAGTCCGACAGTTAGTGCTAAACACATTGCATACTTCACAGTATACCAATGGGTAATTTTTGCATTTCAAAAAATCGTTTTTGTATTATTTTCTTGAGAACTTTGCACATGCAAAACAATATAATTACAGAAAATATTAAGTCATCAAAAATCTTTTATCTAATACTTCTTATACAGTTACCATTACTTATGAAATAACTGAATAGTGGACGACTTTTCCTGTACGAAGTTTCATTATAAATCTTGTACTTACCAGCATCCATTCCATTCGTGTTCTCGTAACCTCGTTTCTTCATAATAGAAGGACCCTGGTTTGGTGACTTGTTCACAACATCCAACGGTTTCTCTGTAAACACGATTACAGTTCATGATTTATCTATCAACAATTACAATTCAACAACAGCAGTAACTTTAAATCACTGTTCATTTATCCATTGACAAAATGCTGTAATTTTGATAAGTAGAGTTATTCAGTTAATTTAACCATTGTAACTAATCACACTTTGGCCCTTCACCTCAAGCATATTTTGGACTCTTTTTGTGTATCATAAAACTTACGTTTTGATGGAGAGAGAGGAGGAAACATGAGCTTATCTGGCTGTTTGGCTGGGCCATCAGGTCTCTCTAATATAGCAGGCTTGTCTTGATTTACATCAATACCAAGTCGACCGACAACAGGCTGTATACGAGTTCTTGCTGATGTGTGCTTTGGGGGCTTGAAATCACCTCCTTTACTTGTCAACCTTGTCTGACCTGTATGTCCATTACAAAACACAAAATTCATGCTGAGGCTACCTTCATGTTGTTTGTATAAATTATAATCAAAAGATGTTTACAAATTCATTAACATCACATAAATTGTGACTAAAGTTCACACATTCAGCGCAGAACATCAATGATAGCTTTCTAGTCTCTAACAATAATTCACACCTTATTGATGGATATATACAGTTGCAACTGACACCACAAACTTTTGACTTTTAAAAACATACAGAAAACACTATGTAAATACTATCAACCAACACAGACAATTAAAGTTAACAGAAAATTGGGACTTCCTGTTTAAATTCATAGGAGCCTAAAGAAATTAAGACAAGGCCACGTTAAAAAAATTGCTTATTTACAGTTGCAGACCACACTATTTTTGGATTGGGTCAGTCGTAGTATTATTTTTTATTTTAGACAGGTGTAAATTGACCATGAAACTAGAGGAAATATTTTCATTAATATAGAAAGGAAATTTTAAAAATGATATGCATTCAATTAGTAGTAACAAAATTTTCTGGACCGGTGGTCCTTTGGTGGGTCGGTCAGCAACAGCAAACAAACAGTTTAATCTAGGCCTTAGCAAACCTAAAGCGAAGTTACATAGACTTAAGAAAATATCCCATCCTCAGACCAAGAAAAACAAAAAAAATAAAAATGAAGCCAGACAAAAGATACTTACACTCAGTTTTTATTGCAGATATATTGATGGGTATGAATGGTGATCGGGCAGCATGTCGTGGTCGAAGTAGATCCTTGCATAAGTAACGTGAGATTCGAGTAAGTGACGTCGTAACCAGACAAAATGCTGCACGTGTTTTCATGACAGGACGTGGACTACCAGCTCGAATTGCTAGTCCATGGGCTGTAGCTAAATGCCTTTGCAGATGAGCCTTTAATCGGAATTCCTGAAATAATTAATTTCACAAAACTGAAATAATAAATTCACAATAATCAAACTGATTTTACAAAATTGGAATACAAGAAAATCACCATAAATAAATTGATTTTATAAAACTGAAATACAATAAATTCATCATAATCAAAGACTTATATTCAGCTTAAGAATAAGATTTCCATAAACCTTACCTTAAATATCATGCAATTAGTACATACATGAAGACTGATTTAAAACAGCAAATAATGAGCATACTAAGATCCAGAGACACGAAAATGCTATTCTATACTAAATGATAAACTTGTTTTTAGCAGCTATTTTAGATGGGAAATAAAGACCAATAAATATGAGGACTCAAGTTACCTTTCCACAACCCGTGATTGTACATCGATGTAGACGTAACAAATTATTGTGAGCTACCCTTTCTGAAAAACAAAACACAAAACTTATTTCTTACAAAAGAAAATAACCCCAGAAAGCTGAATTATAAATTTATGATTGTTATAGATCTATCTATTTTACATCATGCTATATTAAGCATATAACAAATGGGTACACTAACTAGGCAGAAAGCAAAATTGTAAAAATCAACCATCAAGAAGAATCACCATAGCAACAGGTCACCTAGAAATATCAGATATCACTGACTTAAAAACATAAAATTCAGGGTGCTCACTAGACGTCTAAAGTTAAGGGAGAAAAACTACCCTTAGCCAGTATAATTTGAAGACTTGACAAATTTTCTTCTATTGTAATGGTAGATTTGACCCTTTGGTACAAATTCTCAAGAGTCAGAAGCATTATTTTGCTAATTCCAAGAATCAAAATGTCATTTTAAGAGTCAAATGAGAGCCCTGAAATTAGCAATATTTATCAGATGAATATCAAAATGATAAAATACGATGTTCTGAATCAGTTACAGTAAAAGCATTATGGCACTAATTAAACTGCTGTAAACATGCAAGGAATCAATGAATCTTTTCCCCAATTCATACTTGAATACAAAATGCAAAGCAAACATAAATGAAAATGCATTAAAATGAAAATTGAGCAAAAGCCATTTTTTGCTACTATCAGAATGATACAAGCACATGCACTGAATGAAGTCAGACCAAAAAAAAAACGCTTAAAATAATTCATTAATACTGCGAAAGAAAGAAATGCAAAATAAACATTGCTGAAATGTAAGTTTATGTATCCCTTACTGTGTGTGTTAGGTATTTAGAAGTCAGTTTAGGTAAATAACTTCAGTGCACAGAGATGGAAGTCAAGAATGTTTTATATGCTCTAATCCACCGAACAAATCAAATTAGTTCATTACACAGAAATATAGGATTAATATCAAAATCATTCTTTCAGCTTGGGAATTATTACTATACTACAGATAAACAAGACTGTTTGACAGTCTTTCTGGAAAGACTGCTTGCCAAACTCAGACTACAAATATTTCTACCACACTAGTTACTATACCTTGTCTTTGTGCAGGTGGCGGACGTTCACCATCTAGAAAGGAAAAGAGGAAATGACATTTTCTACCTAATTTTTTATCATTATGATCCATGTTTGACAAAATATAACTTTCAAGTTTTTAATTAATATGTGCTAATACAAGCAGCATTAACTACACTCAACATATCCTTTACTTAATGATCCACAGATATCCAGGAGGGAATAAAGAAAAACAATTTTTTAATTTCAAAACTTTAAGTCATATCTTAATGAGACATGGATCATAAAGAGTTAATGTGTTCACAACATAGACACCAAATAAGTGCATAATAACGTAACTAAGCCGTCAAGCAGATATACAGACCAACAATATTCAATGTGACTAAACATTACACTCTCAAATTTAAGGGGCGATTTTAAACAAATCAAATAGCAAGTGATCTGAAAACTATTACAAGCTGGGTTTTCACCAGATGTCAAAAGTTTATGGTAAAAAATGACCCTCGGCTGATAATAATTCAAAGAGTCAACAAAATTTCCACCCAATTTTATTGTAAATTTGACCCTTTGGTACAAATTCTCAAGAGTCCAAAGCTTTATTTTACTGATTTCAAGAGTCAAAATGCAGTTTCAATAGTCAAATGACATCATCCAATTAATTTAGATTCAAACATCCAACGCTATTTCCAAAATTTTTACATCATTGTGCAATACCAAAATAACCCATAGAAATGACTGGACCATTACATTACACTGAACCATTTAACAAACTGATAAATAAATCGCTGCATTTACCAGTAAACTGTCCCAACCCTGTTGTTAAAATGTATGATTTTATCACATAAAATCAAACTTTGAACAATGTATGGTCTGTATCTCTGTTTACCAAAGAATCATTTAATTGATACAAGAAAGATGCCTTATCCATACTGAAAGCGCTGCTTTAAACAAGAGAAAAGATTTACACAAAAATCATCAGGTTTACAAAAGCTATAAAACATGCGTGGTTCACCCAGTGACTCGGAACCTAAATCAAATTGAACAAAAACTCGATAATGAAGAAAGAAAAAGTCACAACATCATGCCACAATACGTACCCAGTCGTGTCGGCATTTTGAGCCCGCCATATTTTTTCCAATACACCCAACAGGATGAACACAAACGGCACTGCATGTGAGTTGGTCCCCAAGCATACCACTGACTTGAATGTGCGGCTGAAATGTTAAATTGACATTAAATAAAGGCCACCTGTCTATAATGACCGTATTTTTCTTTCCAAAGGGTGTTCACAGGTTTGATTGTATTGTACTCTTAATGATTCTGACCTAAGAGGACACAGAGCATACTAACAATATTTTTAAGCTTTTTACTTCACGTGATGTACAACTAATTTATTGTTTTAATCTTAATGAACAGCGTTATTCATACATTAAATAAAACTTGTTAACTCTGAGCATATAAGAGTTTTGACAGCAATATAAAAAAATCAAACTATCACTGATGATGATTAAATACCCCCCCGCAGAACCCTCCTTACAACTTTGTTCTGCGGGTATAAAAGTTCAATCAAGCAACAAGAAAAACATGAAAGTAACAGGAGAAGAACCTACCATAACAACTTTCACAGGCCCTGCCTGATACCTGTCCATCTATACCATTCATCTTGCCATTTATGGCTGCTGGATTAGGTTTGTTGCTGAAATTCAATGAAGAGAAGTTTGATACAAAATACTTCAATAGTTTTACGAAACAAAATTTCCTTATCATAATCATAGTAAATGACACCATGCTAACTTAAAAAAAATTTGGATTCAAAAGTAAGGTCACTGGTACATTACAAAAAAAATTCTACATGTAACTAATCAAGAATTAAAAAATCCAGAAACCCAATGACTGAATTGTAAATTATCAATAAATTAACAAATTATTTTAAACAATAGAGGTATAAGTATGAAACAAGGTACAAGATAAATTAGATTTGTTAAACTAAAGTTCAATCATCAAGCACACACAATTCAGGTAGATATTTGTACATCAACCATGATGAAGCTATGTAACTAGATAACTCTTAAATCATGATGGACATAAATCAATTGGTTAGTACTCCAGATAAAATCAACACAGGGCTCAACAATTTTTCCTCAGGCTACTTGTCTGGCAAAATGACAAGCTTTGAATTTTATCTAATTCTACAGTATTTTCAACTTATCCCGAGTCAATTTCTACTCATAATTATGAGCAGACGATTGGATTTGATCAGCCCTGGAAAAAAAACAAAAACATAAGACTTACTAGTTCGGAATGTACACTTGTTTTAATTTACTCTCAGCTTCTGCAGCCTTGATTCTCTTCTGTTGAACGTATCTATCTGTAGTCTTCCACATGTAATAATACTCTATAATACTTTTTAAGGATTTCCATGGCAACTGAAATTATGAAATATTTCACACATTACGGAGAAATTAAAATGAAAAAAGAAATATATCATGGTGTATTAATATCAAAACTTCAGAAGGAAAAGACGTTCATTATTGAAACCCTTTTATTAATTGAAGTTATAACTTAAAGCAGATCAACCTGGATTCATTCTTGTACAACCAAGTTTCAAAATGAAATCAAGCAGATTCCCCATCTCAATATTCTGATGTTTTTTCCCTAAAGAGTTTAACACCAACCAACACCAAGGTCATTTGGTGACCTTTCCAGCTTTAACAGAGGAAAATCCCATGCATACACCTGGGTAGAACCATCGACCTACCCTAAGCTAGCTGGAAAACTGCCGCCAATGTGAAATTTGTCTTGTCTCAGATAAGGTTCAAATGTACAGTGGTGAAGGGCCATGACCACTTGACCACTGAAGCACCTAGATTCTTGTACATTATAAGCTCCAAGCAAATAATTTATAAAAATAATGGGGTCATTATGCCTATCAACAAATACTAATATGGATCTTACAAAGTCTTGTCGTATATCATTGAAGTCTTTCCCATATTTGTCTAAAGCCTCTTCAAACAGATTAGCCTCAGAGGCTGACCATTCTTCCATCTCATCTCTACATAACACGGGGCCACCTGGCGGCACAAGTTTACCTATAGCTGCACCTATACTATAACTGCTGTTGTGTAATGTGTGCATTGCATTGAACTGAAAATGATGATAATTATACAAGTTGAAATATAAATCCATGGGTGAAAGTAGAAAAATTTCAAGAAAACAGAATTCTTAACCTTGGTGCCACTGAAACAATAAGAAAAAACAGTAGGGTCTGGACCTGGGAAAAACTAGAGGTTCTGGAAAATTCCAGAAAACTTTTAACCATGTAAATCACATTCAATAGCACATGTATATTGATCAATATTAAGTTCAGAAATAGTGATAAATTACTATATATAGACTACAAACTACAATAAGGAAGAAACTACATTACAAGTCTTCAATAACAGGATCTTTTACACTGTTTAATAACTATAATATTGCATTTTTAGCACTTATACAGCTTCACACGTGCCTGTTTTTTTAACAGAAAACCTACTTTTTCAAGTAGTTTTACGACACTTTATTTCAATGAACTTCTCTAGCAAAGGATCAGATGATTTCGTTCATAGAGAAGTCAGCAGTGTTTAAGTACAACTGAACTAAGACAATGTGATAACTTCACCATTGTGGCATCAAGTTAAAACTAGATGGAAACATTATCAAATCTACGTACCAAAGTAATATCCCTGCTGGCAGCAGCTGAACTCATATGTAGACTAGGTTGCCGCACTGTACTCGTACAGTCAAGGGCACGTGCAAAAGTTCCTACAGACCTACAAAGGAACATTACACATACGAAGAACAGGTCAGATATTGATACCATATCACAATAGGCTACAACAAAATGTCAGAAGATGAAGATTACAAAATTATCTCATGTTGTACCATGAAGGGCCTTTTTCACAGTGAGGGAATGGGCCTTTTTCTTAAATTTGGGGAAAAATAACACAATTTTTTGCAAAAAGGGGAAGAAAAAAACTTAATGTAAACAGAATTTTAGGGGAAAACTGCATGATTTTAAAGATTTTTCCAGAGAGGAAGACACCTATAAATCATTAAATGGCCCCTGATAGAGAACAGAGCAACAGATAAGCTTTCTCAGTGAATTGAGTATTACTCCATCATTTCATTTTGAATTGGGTATTTGCTAAATATAATTTGGTTTCCTGAAACCTGTTAAACTAAGATCAATTGGGAATTCATGCTCTTACTTATCAAGTCTAAACTGTACACATTTGGTTGTTTTTGAACCACATCCCTACAACATTTGTCTGAGACTATGAGGAACGACTGACAGACGAAAATGACTATATGCATGTATATTCATGAAAATTGAGAACCATACGCATCATAAATATTTTAATTGGGTATTTTGCTTTTGTAAGTGCTTTTTGATATGCATCTGATATAGTTTCAATTGCGTATTTTGTAAATTTAATTGAGTAAATACGCAAATACGCAGCTTATCTGTTGCTCTGTATAGAAGAAAAAAACCTGTAATGAAAGTGGATTAAAAATATAATACAGGTAACTTTTCAATGTTCTCTTCAACACGAGCTCAAAGGGAAAGAAAATCAGAGACAGTGACATCTTAATACAAATATTAGCAGAATGTGGTTCCTCTTTTGAGAGTTGATCTTAATTTGAACAAAGTAACATACCGTGCTATGACAAGAAATTGATCAATACTACGATCTGAGAGCTTACACTCTGGATCCCAGATCAATTGTTCTAACTCTTCCATATTACGTCCATCAGATTCCCCTGCAATATAAAGCAAACATATACTTTAAGTATGTAAAACTCATGAAATTTACATTGAAACTCATTTACAAACCTTTATCAAGTTAATGAATGCCATCAATACTTCACAGAGAAAATGATTCAATTATTCAGAAATTAAAACCAGTTTTTCATTTAACCAGAGTTTCCACAAGACGTCAAACTTGAGGGTCAAAAATGACTCTTTGCTGATGAAAATTTGGACAGTCAACAAAATTTCCTTCAACTCTGATTGTAAATTTGACCCCTTGGTACAAATTTAAGAGTCAAACGCTTTATTTTACTGATTTCGGGAGTCAAAATGCTATTTTAAGGGTCAAATGAATGCTCTGTTTTACATAAATGAAGAATTAGCATCATTCATCAGACTCCCTTATACCTAACAGAATCACGTTTAAAAAGAACACCATACCAAGTTTAATACAACATGTAGTCATTATGAAGCAGTGAAACACAAGCATGGCCACCAGAGTTTCCCCTAAGAGTTTCTGTTAGGGTTCCCAGGGACTCTCAACATAATAAGTTTGGCCTTGGGGTCCTTAGAGAAAAATTAAGGGTCCCAGGTATGCTATTTTCAATGACTTTATTTATGGCCGCCTCTATCACTGAAATAATTTCAGGTTTTGCTCAAAGGATAAAAACTGCAAGCAAAAATGACTTACATCAGTGATGCACGTTCTGGGGACGCAAGGTTTAGGAGAAAACGGGTCCAAAGGCCAATTTTATGTGCAAGGACGCAGAAATTCTGCATAAGGGAAAATTCTGGTCACTCAGCAAATGAAACACAAGCATGGCCACCAGAGTTTCCCCTAAGAGTGAAAAAATATCCCAGACTATGATAAATAAAGTACAATACTACAACTAGCAAGATAAAAATGACTTACATGTGCTGATAATTACTGTTACCATGTGTCTAATAAACACTTCATCACCTTAAAACTAAGACAACAAATTATGAAGCGTTCTCACCTTCTTTTAATAAAGGTTGTATATCACATTGGTATTTGGGTCCTACTCTAATTTCTCCTTTATCAGCAAGTAAAGTTTTCTGTTGTGGGTCATAAACCAGAGAATAGAAGAACATATCCTGAAATAAACAAAAAAAAAACAAATGTGTTAACTTCAAGTTATTATATAACAATAAGTCAATTTGCAATATATCAATCAACAATTCTACAAATTTAACACAACAGAAACAAAGCTAGGTTTTATTCTCAAGGTTTCGCTAGATATCACAGGCTTAGGGTAAAAAAAAGACCCTAGGCTGATGATTATTTGAACAGTCAAAACAATTTCCTTTCAATTTTATTGTGATTTTGACCCTTTGGTACAAACTCTAAGGAGTCAAAAGCTTCATTTTTACTGATTTCATGAGTATAAATGCTCATTTAAGGGACAAATAAAAGCCCTGAAGTACCTAAGCTGAATAAATAACACATAATACAGAAGTATTTGTGAAATTACACAACAAATCAATGTTTTCAACCACAACTAATAATCACTAATTTCTTACCAACAATGCATAAATCATTCATGTAAGCATATGCCTGAAGCAGTTTTATAAAGCAAGCAAGTAAGGGAGAATGTCCAGACGACTGACTTAGGAAAAAGAAAAAAAGAATTTTAATCAGTTTGAATCATTAGTAAGTTAAAATAACACACTGTAGAAAGTACTACATTCAGCCAGGGTTTTCACTAGACGTCGAAAGTTAAGGGTCAAATATGACCCTTGACTGAATTAAGTGACCCTTTGGTACAAATTCTCCAGAGTCAAAGGCTTTATTTTACTGATTTCAAGAGTCAACATTGTGTTTTAAAGGTCACACGAAAGCCCTGATACCTTTAGATTGGTATTATACTGTTAAAACTATACTTAAAAACCCTGCTGCATTAAGCATAATGCACTTAAATGTAACTAACTCAAAAAATGTCTGTCACAAAATACACCAATCAAAATAATATGGTGGAAATTGGATGGAAACTGTCCAGCTTAGAGAGAGGACATAAGTTTTCCTGATTCAGGGACAATAATTCAAATGTACCAGGGTCTATATTGATGGTTAATATTTCATAAACATTTAAACCAAGTAAGATTGAATTGGAGCTGTTCAACTTAGAGTGGACAACTATTGTAGACACCACCTGCCTCCACATGTGTTCCCGTACTAAATCCCCTCAGTATGGATGAATAATGAAAAGAAGAGTCAAAACTAAAATTAAACACAAGGCAAAAGAGCTAAAAGACAAATTTCAGCATACTTAGTTCATTAAAATTGATTTTAACTTGATTGTCAAACAAGCAATTGTGCTTATATTAATCATGCTCAAGTCCGCTTCCTGGACACTACACCAGTACTGCATCCAAAAAATGGGATTGTGAAGTTCGTGAATGAAACCCATCAAAGCCAGGATTCAAACTCAGAACCTTCCAATCAGCATATTTCATATTGAAAAGTATCTATTTTTACCACACTCTTGCATTAATTCCAATCTTACAGCTCCTTTTAATATAGACCAGCAAAGTTCATACTTGAAAGAGTGAAACAACAAAAGTTGACATGAAATATTACATAGGTCAGATTAATGACAATAGACCAATAACATGTCATATCCCTTTGCCTCATAAGCACATTTCGGACTCTTCCAAATTCAGAGCTAATATACAAAACATCAGTTTATTTAAGAAATTAGGGTTATTTATCTCCAAAAAAGTGGAGATCATAGTGGCAAAAGTGAAACAACGGCTTCTTTTGTCACAGCATTTTCAAAAGTTGTCTGCTTCACGAGTTGTATTATGAAGTAAAGGGGTACACAACAAATGACCCCTGCTGTAAAAAATATCAAGGACTTGGTGCTGATACAAGAATAAGAAAAAAAATACAGTAATCTAAACCTTTTCAATCTGGAATCTTCTCTAAACTCAATACTCAGCTGGTCCCGATTTTTTTTTATGCGTTTAATTTTAAAAAATCTTTTGGAATCTGGAACCCTTGTATTCCGAAAACCTCGCTAGTCAGAACATTTTATCCGATATGAGAAAGTTCAAAAGGTTCTATTGTATACTCAAGAAAAATGAATTAATTCGTACAAAAATAAAAACTGGAATAAGACTACGACTTACTTCTCTATCTAAATATGATGTTAACGATTCTGTTTCGTTCAGCAATGTGACTGTACATTTGCCTCGAATGTGTGTAGCAGGTAATGTTTCCACTTGACGAGATAGAAATAGCTCTCTGTGTTTAAGTTGATGTCTCTGTTTGTCAGATATCTCACTGTCTTGTTCATCTTTATCTGTATCGTCATCCAGAGTACCATCTGCAAACACTACAACACAATGACTCAAGGTCCGTTACACAGTCAAAGTGACATAGAAAAAACATACTTTACAAGGGCTTTCATTTGACCCTTAAAACAGCATTTTGACTCTTGAAATCAGTAAAATAAAGCTTCTGACTCTGGAGAATTTGTACCCAAGGGTCAAACTTACAATAGAATTAGAAGGAAATTTCATTTTTATGTTCAGCCAAGTTTCAATTTTGAACCTCAACTTTTGACATCTTGTGAGAACCTTGGTTATAAAACAATGCATCAATGACAACAAGTTTAAACTCATAGAAATGTTCAATTCATCCCCTCATACAAATAATAATGACAAATAACACTCCATAACAGATCTGAACACTAATAAACTCTCTTCCATACATAGAAAACAAAATAACTTAAACAGCATCAAACACTTTCTGGCCAATCAAAACATTTAGAAAATGAAACTTTACACACATGATCATTAAGTTCGAAACATATATTATTTAAATGATAAATCAAAGAAATATAACAATATTCATACATATTGTTACTTTAATTATGCAAATTTATACAATTATGATCATACAAATCACATTTTAATTGGATACACAAGACTAGAAGTTGAAATAAAATTAATCGAACAATAACTTTTTATTTTAAGTTCTGGGTTTGACCGTCATTTTTCTTACATTTATATGAAATTTCCCATAATACTGCATTTCACAAATGGAAATATCAACAGCTGTTAAACAATGATTTAAAAAAACATACACATAGAGGCTACATTTTCAGTACTGCGACAATAAAACTGTGGGCATTTGAAACCTATTAAACCAGCATAAACTAATTCATATGTGGAATTTTACAGCAATGTATGTTTCTTCATACAAAATACGACACTAAACAAGCAATTGAAGCAAGATTTGTACAAATATCAAATATTTACAGCGTGAGAAGGAGTTGTAAATACCATAGTAAACACTGTAGTAGGATTTGTATGAATGAAAACAAGCTAACCAATCAGAAACTAGGACAAAGGGACTATTTTCACCAAATTCACATTAACTTTTCTACAAATTCTGTTTCAGTAATTAATAAGTTAAATGAAAACAATATGAAAAGCCAATTATCATACTAAGCTGGTAAATTTTATTCAGGAAGTAATGTACGTCAACTTCATACTTACTTTGGTGCTTATCAGCCAATAAAGTAAGGGAACTTGATATGTCCCGTCTTCTATAAAAACACATAACCTTTGCCTCAACATTGCCATTAGGGGTCTGAAAATATTTATGTTACAGTCAATACATATCCATCATGCATCACACTAACAGTGATTTCAAAGTGAACAATCAATAATATGATATCAATCTATTTTAATAAGAAATTCCCCCATTGGACCCTCATTTCTCAAACAAGCATGGGAATTGATAAAAGTTTGAATGATGATCTTGGAAAGAGTTAAAAAATGTCTAAAATGAATGTCTGACGTGAATATTTAACCTTGTTCAGTTCCTCGATCCGCCGTATCTGGTATGGAGCTGTCGATGCTGTTTCAAAGAAGACATAATCTGAAAGTAAGAATGAGGTCTTTGTGTAAAAAAAATCTGTGAAAAGTAGTTCCCGTACAAAAGCGTGTCAGAGTGTAACATTACCCCACCAATCAATCTAACAATAAATGGAGTTTTCTGTTTTCACATAACTTATGCTTATTAATTCATCAAACGTCGAAAATGCCAACATTAAATAATTACAAACAAAACGATGTTTCTTAAAGTGTAAACGATGACCGCATTACATCCCGCTAGGGTACCTCACACGTTCGCCGGTAACGTTTTCGAAAACTACGACATGTTGTTTGAAATGCAATCCGATATAACAACTTATATCGTTGTAAACCTAATAAAATGTCATTAAACAATTTAAAACGGTAGTCTAAATCTACATTTTGCATTTAGTTTAAATGTATCCTTCCGCTCTGCACCAACAATGGGGTCCCTCGTTCCACGTTAAATTGAAAATTGTGCTTACCTCCAACTCGATACATATTTGCCGCCATATTTGAATCTAGGCGACCGAATGTAACTCCAAATAGTTATAGAAAACAATAATTTTATCCACAAGTAAAATTTATCACAACTGGGTCGTGTCCATTCCAGTCACCCCTCACGACACTTCACGAAGTCGCCATTTCTCTTGGCCTTATGTCTTCCTCCTCGTTTCACACATGACGTCATCCGTCCTTCGGCAGCGTTCAGTTTTTGATTTCAATACACACTTTGGTGATGACTCTGTGTAGACATAAGGCTTGTGGGGTGTCTATCAATTGGTCAGGTCGGCGTCTGCATTATTATTATAACAACAAAAGCCAAAAATTTTTAGTAAGCGTATACAATCAAGAAAAGTAACTTAATTGTGTTAATTACTAATTTATAGATAATTAACTGATAAAATCTTTATAGGCCTATATTTTGTAGGATTATCTTGAAAGGCCTCGTTTGTATTGAAGGCATTATGTATAAGTTTACACGGAGTGTTCTATCGGATTAAAACAATAGTTGGTTTCATAATTTGTATAGAGTTGAAATTTTATCTCGCGTTGATCAAAAAGACACGAAACGCTTAAATCATATTAAAATAGGGCTGAGAGCTTTGTATTGATAGATCTATATTTACACAGCGAGAATAATTACGAAGCTGAATTTCTCGGATTCTAGAGAGATATTAACCCACATTTTCGTGAGACTAAGTTGTAGGTTCGATTACCCGCCCACCGGCGCCTCGCTTATCGGCTGTTAAATGAATAAAATCATTTGAAATAAAAGTTTTTATTTCGCTGACATTTGCGTATTATGTATTAAGAACTCCAAAAAATAATTTGGTGTCGCACTAAAAAAATAAATCTAATAATCCAGACGATAGAAATATGCCTGTGTCTGAAAAGAATGACTTTATCTGTATTCAAACAAACAATGCTAGTTTCTGTAAAACTCATGTAAACTCATGTTCTTTAGAGCAAAAAAAAAATTGTCGTCAGACAGGGCCTCAAGTCATTCAAAAATCGCAAGAGCCATTATGCTATACATGTACAGTGAATGATGACTCATGTTCTGGTGTTAGTAAAGTAGCACATGCTAGAGTCTAATATAACAAGGTTCATCTGTAAGTAAATCGAGAGTGAACTTTGTCCACTCGTCCATGAGCCGAACCTGGAAATAAATGTATAAGCTACTTAGTCATGTTTATCACTTACATACGCAATCTAATATTTCAATATCCCGCCTAAAGATTATAACAATATGAATTTTTTTACACTAATATAGGGACAGAGATCTACATTCGATGTCCCACGCTCATGTAATTCATATTATAACAGGCAAAACAGACAAGACATCACGGGATACGCGTCACTGACGTGGTGCGACAGGAACTTATAGGAATATGTAGTTGTGAGTTTGAACCTCCATCGATGTATTCATCAAATCATAGATGAGTTTCAAATGATCTTGTCAAACATAAAATATCTGATACAACATTGAAGAAAATATCTTCGTACGGCGATTTTAACTACAAAACTAGAATATGAAACATTATCAAGACTTTAAACAATTCATGAACTACAAACAATAGCGGCAAACTCAGTGAAAAATTTTTTTCAATATCTTTCAACCACCTCGGATACTTCACAATTACGCGCCAGCATTTTTTTAGATACAAATAATACAGTCTGAGGTATGAGTTTTGTCGTTCTTCATTTCCCGTCAGTAAAAAGTTATTCATTATATCTATTTTGATACATTATCTATTGAGAGTATTCGAACCCGCTGCCTTTGGCCTAGGTGTCCGACGCCCTACATGCGCACCAAAATGTCCCATAAATTTCATTGTCGATTACTAACTGATGATTATTTAAGACTGTTCATTTTATACGCTTTGTGGAAAGATTGTGAAAATCTACCGACCATAATCATAAGTTCTTCTGAGTCATGAATTTCAACAATAAAACAACATTAAAGGCCTTAAATCACGCTAGTAAAAGTTCATATCTTACAATGGGCTCCAAATAAATCACAAATTCAAAATTTATATTTTCAAGCTGTATGTCACTCCCAGATGTTAATACAATACTGCGTTTCCTTTAAGGGTAAAGACACATATCACGTGACTGTTACCAATTTACCGTTCCCTCGAAATAAGAAAACAAAGGAAATGTTTTAGATTGTTGCGGTTAAGACAAGATTTCAACTTGTGGCTGAAACAATATTAGTATTTGTTTAAGGTATCGCTTTATTTCGCTACCATATTATACTCGGGAAAACACAAAGTTACCACAAATTGTTCATTTCACCAAACTTAAACAATCCGTTAAGTCGATAAAGCCCAACCGTTCGAAAACCCTGAAACGATTGATCGATGACAGTTATAATGGTGGAAGGTTATACATTGTATGTGAAGACAAACGTTTTCTGCAAATACCCGCGAAAAATAACAATTTTAACAAAATATAATATTCGAAATATTTAGAGAAATAACAGCAAACCTTCAACAAGGACAGAAATTTGAGGACCAAAGTTTATAGCATCCCTTAAACCCATTAACCCTTTGTCTCATAAGCATATTTTGGACTCTTCCAAATTCAAATCAAATACACAAAACATCAATTTATTTAAGAAAATTGGATTATTTCTCTCTGGCAGAGTGAGAAAAATTGTGGCAAAAGAAGCCATTGCTCCTTACAAGCAATGGCTTCTTCTGCCACAATGTTTTCAAAAGTCGTCTGCTTCAGATGAGGGGAAGATGCGGTATTATGAGGCAACGTGTATGAAATGTTTGAAGAGGCCGTCATTCAACATACGGCTTTTGACAAATCTTCACAGCTTGATCACGGTCGGGCCGTTTTCAGTCACCAAGATATTTTGTGTAAAGATTTTAATCATTAGGAAGAAACAGATCCAGGGCATCAGAGATCCAGTGCTAAAAAGTAGAGACAACATTTCGGAGACCAGTCTCATCGGTCATTTCAAAGCATATTCTCAGAATCAGTCTGTTGTATAGACTGGTTCACATACATGGATTCATTACATCGGGCATATGAAAAATAAATCCTAGACCCAGCTATGTATTTATTTTAAGCAAAAAAGGCGTAATAAAAGTGTCTGAAAAGGGGTCATCGCTGAATTAAAGCAACGATAATTTTAATTCCGTTTTTTTTTGGGTGTGGAAAATTTATATAAAAAATCGGAAATTTTCACAGATTAATATGATTTTGTGTAAATGAACCGAAAATAGTGAAATCTAGACCTACAAACTTTACCTTTAAGTAGATTTGTGCATAAAGACAGGATCATACCACAAAAAACTTGTCTAACATCTTTACGTATGGATACGGCCAATGAAATGATCCATCGTTTGTAAAACTGTGACTTATACAGTTAGCATTCTCCGGAGGGAGTGATGTGAGGTTAGAGACCCCATAAATCGGATTAAATTATTACATGTATTAAATCCTTTGCTTAAGATCATTTAGGTGTGACGTGGTACACCCCGGGAACAGTTACGTGTTGTTTGTGTTTTATAATATATTGACCGGGCTCGACAATTTTATCCGACCACTCGTCCAGCAGGTGAGTGGGTGAGTGAGTTGAGTGTCCCTTGTTTGTCGAATTGTGACTTATAATCTGCTGCTGGGAGAATGTGGATTTGACTGAATTTATCATTATTATTAATCAGTTCGTTCTTCCAGTATTGAACTTCATGTGTCGTCTATATCGCTAGATTGACAAGGATTTTCAAGGATTGAAGATGACTATTTGTTTACGTTGGGTGGCAAGTACCCTAATGAGCTATCCGCTTTTTACGTAAGACAGTCCAACCAAACCGACCGCCGTATATAACTGAAAAAAATGTTGAAAAAAAAAACGCATTAAAAACCCGGTGACATGTCGCATAAGAAAAAAAAACGAACATAGCCCCCAGGATTTGATGACTTGGGTATAGAAATATTTGTTCTCAAAAATGACGGTCGTTTGTATGAACTAAGCCTTTTGTAGAGTTCTGAAATCATTTCGTTACATTACTCAGATACTCTGTCTAGACTTTTCATTCAAAGAATGGTTTCTTCTCAAGTTCTTCCAGACAAGATTAATAAGACTCCTCTGTATAAAATCTCACCCAGTTAAAAATACATTAATCCAACTATCTGAATTGGTTAGATCATTTCAGAGGACAGTCTTATATAAAATCATACATTTTCTTAAATGTGATGACGTGTTGAAATCACATCCTTAAATGACGCACGTAAGTCAAAGTAATGAAAATTCAGTTTTAAAACCACTTTTTAGGCATATGATCGGAGGAGCATTTTGAGACCAAAATGACAGCGATCAAGTTTAACAAATGAAAAATGCAACTTTTTAGTTAGATTAGACAAGTTTAGTATACAAACGAAAATGCTTCATGTGCAGTTTCAGCTTTTATTTCTCTGTTGAATAAACTTGCTTATAGGAATGAGACGAGGAGCCGCGACCGTGGTCCGGTGGTTAGTGCGCTGGACTTGTAACCCGGAGATCCGGTTCAAATCCCGGTCTTAGTAGGTCATGCGCTTTTATGAAAATTCAGTAAAAAATGTTTACTTTCCTTTATAGGCTATGTGGAAAAGTTGTCGGGTCGTTGTGAAAGGGTTAGTTAGTGCTGGTCAGTACACAGTGCAGGAAACCTGGTTAGGTGAACCGGCCGCTGTATATAACTGACATAAATGTTGAAAAACGTCGTTAAACACATTGAAAATATTGGAGGAATTGATAACTTATATATAAAATAAGGTTCTGAATTTTTGTAAGAAATAAAGCAATTGAAAATCCACGTTTCTAAATTTAGGGCTAAGTTACTTTATTCCGACTCTTTACTGTCAGGTTTAAACAATTAATAATCATAAAAAATATTACATATTAGGATTAAAACCTACATGTCGGTTTAAAAAATCATTTGAAATATATGCACTTGATAAAATCTACTTGATAATCGTTTTTTACATAGAAAATAGTAATTAAGGTGCCTCATTTCTATGTTAACTGTCGAATTAGCCTGACTGAGAAACTAGGCCTGTGTATTTAAATTACCGATACAATAACTGAGTTCAAAGTAGTACGCTTCATACATTAAATATGTGTGTATATTTTCATGAAAATTTACATATACATGTCGCCTACTATTACTCTTACGTCACTATACCAGCACTAAGAATTGAAACTTGTGTCACATTTTCAGGCCTAGTTTTGACTGTTAAACTAAATACTCATGACAGCTGTCTTACAAAGTTACAGTGAACAATGGACGAATATAAATCGACGAGACGATAGAGAAGTCGACAATATAATTATCATGACTTAAGGCCTTAACTTCCCGACTCGTGTAATCATGTAAAATAGTCCCAAATATGTGGTAAAATAAAGTATCCATCGTCTGCTGTCAGGCATATGAGATATTTGAGATAGGTAAAAATATTCTGATTTTTGTGAGTTGAAGTTTTGCTCAAATTTTATAAATCGTGATTTTTGTGAAAGGAAAATAAAGAAGTTTAAAGTCACGATTTTTTCAAGGAACTGACTTTTTTCTCAAAACACTATTAAATTAAGGACAACCTCAAAGGTGATTCATACTTTACCTGTGTCTAAAATCCGCATCTAAATACTTGCCCCGTTCTTTTTAATAATTGTGTAATATATTTAATTAACTATACATAATTGAAAAATAAATATTAATAGACAATTTTTTCCAGAACCATTTTATGACTGGATGTTTGTAGTGATTACAAACTAACTTGATATAGTTTTCTTTGTTCAATTATTAAAACATCGTACATACATACATGTACATTTTAATTTCCAGTGTAATTTTGATTGTACAAAAATAAACGCTCATGTTAACCATTGTTTAAAAAATCAACCATTTATCAACGGTACATTCATTCATCCTAGATGCTAAACAAAGTTCGTCATGCGTTTAGTCCTGTAGGGATCTTCTGTATAACTCTCAAATAAAATCTTTCTCAACACGCGCATAAACAAATCGATAGTTTATGCACTATAAACGTGTAGTGGTACAATAATACTATTCAGAATTTATGCATACGGCTTACGAGTCTATATTTACGGATGTATAAAATAACCGCGAGCGTTCTGTACTTCTGAAATCATACGTATATATGTATACTACAAAACATGAGGCATGTTACATGTTTAATAAGAAATTCTGGTAAAGTTTTTGTTAAATTAACTCCTCTCTAGGTTGCTAATTTAACATTAATTCATTGCTCATATTATTAATATTCTAAATAGCGCACGAGACCCTGTTAGTGTTCACGTACAGCACGGGTTTCACGTGCTCATAGAATGTCCAATATGCAAGGAATTACACCCTAATCGAACTTTTTATTTCTCTTTCATGAAATTGATGCATACTACATACATTATTACAAATTGTATACATCACAAATACATCGTCATCATCATCATCATCATCATCATCATCATCAATGACAGCAACACCAATTACAACACAATCGCAAAGATAATTGTAAAATTTCATTTCCTTTATCTACAGATAAATCTTAGTAGGGGTTATTATATCATCATCATCATCATCATCATAATCATCATTACCACTAACAACAACGACACCATACCATCATCATCAACAACTCAAACATCACCACAAATGACAATACCATTATCATCATCATCATCATCACCACAAACACCATTACCATCATCACCATCATTATCATCACATTGAAGATTAAATAATATACATGTACTTTTCTTTAAGAGTAAAAATCATTTTAGTTGACAATCATCAACAAAATCTTAAAAAGTTGCCAACAAAAGACTCATTATGTATACAATTTAAACCAAAACTTTTGTTACGGCCCTCCTTTAGTACAGTAATTAATATTCAAATCGAAAATACAGACTAGGCCCAGGCCTCGCAAACCTGCCTGCGCACGAAAGAAAATAGTTCTCATGCGACGATTCCCACATGACCCCCAGTTACTACAAAACGCTTTATTTCTCGCAGCGCCACCCCTTAGGTACCTCATTGCGTCCGTATTGACTATCACATATATACATCTTTTTACTTGTTCTACACCTACCTGGGAGCAGACCAAAATGAACTAATCATATGTAACAAAGTTTAAATTGACATTGTCTACCGCTGTTTTATCAACTTAGTAATTTTAAGATATATTTAAAAAGATTAACAAATAGTTCAGTTTCAATTAATCAAATGTATTACGTACATGTGACTGTGCATTATGTGAGAATTTCTGTGGCGGTTACTGTGATCATACGTTATTGATTTCGTTCTACGGACGAGTTTATCTAATGTACATGATCCTAGTAGTAAATGACATTGATAAAAGAAAAGATAGGGAATATGCTTAGCTGGCTGTAAGTTTAAAACGGGAATCAGCAAAATCATGGTTACCATAGAAACCGATATTGGTAATTTGACAAAAAATCATCTAGTAAGAATGCAAGCGGGACGATTTTCCTCAAAAGAAACTTAAAACGATGCAAAATTTGCTTGTTGTGTGTTTAAATAGATACGTGGAAATTATCACATTCACCCGCAGTTATTTAGTTTTTTGTCTAAAAAATAAGGAAGCATTATTGTTACATTTCTCTGAAAATACAGCGTAATGTTGGTATGTTGTCTTTAACATCCTGGTAAGATATCAGATGATTTAACAATTTAATATCCTCCATACAAAAATCACCCAATAAAACCATATTTTTCATGTGAAACTAGCGTCTGCTAACTTTCTTCCTGAATAGACCTACACTAGCGGCCGTGAAAATAGACACAGATTGAGTTAACAACTATATTTCCCTCAGTTCAGATACTTTTATTAGTCTACAAAAATAACCGAAATTCGCGATGACCGAGCTCCAGTAATGCCATGGATTTAAATTTAAAGGCAGAACTGAAATTCTCGAACTATAGAAAATTCGACCGACTGTGCCAACTTTCCACGTCTGATATGATTTCAGTACTATCTTATTTTTTTCTGGTATGTCAGACAATTAAACCTTATTCGCTTTATAAGCATATTCCCTATCATTAAAAAAAGTTTCAGAGCGTCAAACATCACCAGTAAGGTACAAAACTCTATAAAACGAAGTTAAAATTAAACCCTTTGAAAAGAATTGTTCTCATATATCGTTGTTAGACGAGACACCGGCATATCTCGTCTCAGATAGAGTTGACATTTTCAAACACAAGTGTTCAACATACACAGAACGCCGGATAGAAACATAAATTACACCCCTGTAGTTAATCCCTGTAGTTAATCCCTGTAGTTTATCCCTGTAGTTTATCTCTGTAGTTTATCCCTGTAGTTTATTTCTGTAGTTAATCTCTGAGCTGAGCAAGTTAAAATGACAGAATATGAAAGAGTAAGGTCCATTTACAAGCGATTTTGGACAGAGTTATTCAGAAAAAAATGTGTAATTATAAAATACAAACGTGTTTCTAGTATTTTCACTCCCATATATTAATCTAATGAGAAAAAATAACATGTCTCATAAATTTGAATAAAATAATTTGACAATTTTAATGCAAACAAATAAATTTTCCCCACCACCAACAATAGCCACAATTCAGTGCAACGTCTTTGTCCCAGGAACCCTTAATCACCCGACGTAACGTTAATCACGTCATTACTGTGTTACCATGGCGAAGACGTCATCTGAATGTAGAATATGGACATAAAAGTATGAATTCGTAGTAGAGTGAAAAGCGATGTTTTCACCGCAAGACCGGATCTATAACACACCGGATATAAGCGTGCCAGCGGCAGAAGCCATTCTGCAACAAATTCGTCTGGAGAGAGTCTTGAGAAGGTTTGGTTATTTCGCGTGCGGCAAACCAACCACAATCCCAAGTCATTGCGTCGAGCCCCCGTTAGTGTGTCTTGGTCCACCAGCACCCACTAGAGGTATAAGGCCTTTTGGCGCACATGAAGTTTTCACTGGATGGCAAAAGAGTAGAAATGTTCAAATTTCTCCTCCTCACAAATTCGATCGGCCAAAAAAATCCGAGAAGAGCCCGAGATCATACATCCCCGGAGCCCCGATTGACGACCCCTTCCTACAGAAACAAAGAGACACTGTTGGGGGATGTAAATATGGGGGTGTGCATTTAAGCTGTTATGGTTTAAAACCAGATGTTAAACGTGCTCACATATTCAAGCCGTTTCAGCCGCAAAAATCACCATTGCGTCTGCCAGCTATACAAAGGGAGAGAAATCACGAATCAGAAGTAAGGGAGGAGTTACACTTGACTGATATTAATAAGCATGTTCGTCTGCACAAAAGGCACGAAAACGAAGTGCAGAAAAGTAAGCAGTCAGAACTAAGAAACAAAAGAAAGAGATTGATGGAAATGGAGTTTATGAAATGGGAAGAAGACCACGACAGTTATTTTGATCGATCGATGGATTCTTTTTATGAAGCAGTGCGCGAAATTCCCGAACCTAAGAAATCTACTGATGAACAGTCTTACAGGGATCGAATTTCAGAAGGAATAAAACAAGGTGTTAAGGAAAGAATGAAGAGCTTTGGACAGAGTGGTTATTTTGCTTCTGGACATGTGATCAAGACCAGAAACATACCAGTCAAAGACATGAAATTTGGGAGCGTTGAAAATAAGAAAACAAGAAAATCGCCAAAAAGAAGAAAAAATAAGAATAAGTGAAGAATACCTCCGCTAAGTTACATTTATTAAATATAGAAAAATATACTAAGGCTATTTTATTTTTCACAACATGTGAACTTGATAATAATAATATTGTCGTTTCAGGAAATATCCCAGAAGCAAGCTCGTTAATACAAACACAAAATGTTTCTACAATTCATACATTTTATTTACCAAACCGAACTTTGGCACGTAATGTTATTTTTGGAATGAATATACTGTAGAAGTGTATTATTTTACATCTCTGGTTGCCCAACATTTTTCTTGCCACTTTGAAAAGGTAATATTTTATGGACGCCGATGGAACTTACATCCTGTCTACTTGTTAAATATCGTCTGCTTTTTGACCACTATAATTATTATGTCCCGCGGAGTTCAACTTCTCTAGGCCTATAATCAATACACTTTGTTTGTCCTGTTTAACATAGATGTTAAAATCAATGCTCATGTACTAACCATGTATTACAATACAATGTATCTAGTGTGAAGTAAGTTTTAAATTACAAGACTAAGACAGATATAACAAGGAATAATCGATACAAATCTGATTAACAAACTGCACTGTGCACCGCAATATTTTAATCTTTGAAATTTGATAGTTTTTATAAGTATTTAAGATCAATATCCATGTTGACTATTACATATATGTAGAGAGAGATTTGGTGAATTTGCTATTGCTCTTAGGTCACACCAGTTCTAATACACTCCTACAAGCAACTAACAACTTCAGTGAATCTTCAACGCCCATACGGGGGCGGATACAGGTTTTTTGATGAGTGTGTATGTGTGTGTGGGGGGGGGCGTAAAGTCTAGATGTTTCTGAATATGGACACAATCAGTACATGTCTGATGTTTTTACTTATGCTTGCCAGATTTTAGAGGGGTGCATGCCGGCTCGCCCCCCCCCCCCCGTAAATCCGCCCTTGTCGTACAGTGTGCAGAATAATTAACGAAATGTTTCCAGACGTATTTTTTTTTATGTTTTTTTTATTTTCTATGATATAAAGCACACATGGCTTTGAAATATGGCGTGTTCTATGTTCTCAACATATTAATGTATAGGCTACTTTATTTTTATTTGTTTTATCTTTCCTCTATTAATGGTGGGAGACAGAAGACTGCTGATAATATGACCCTAATTAACAATGGAGTATCAAAGTACTTCCTTGACCCATGTGTAGAACACACGACTTTCAGATCAGACTTTCAGATCAGTAGTCCCGTACTCTGTTAGGGTTTGTAAAAAGGTTTGTTTCTGGTTACATGCCCCCCAAAATATGTGTTGGTAGGTAAGGATTTTTTTATTTTTACATGATGTCAGCAACACTGTATGTGCATATGTGCGCTGTAATATTAATGAGTTGTGAAAATTATAATATAGCTCTATGATTCAGACACCATAAAAACTTATGAGTCAGCAGGTAAAATATTGGGCCGGTCAGGTAACTGGAAACAAAGATCTGTTTTTAGGCCTTAGTTGTTGACATGTAAAGGGTTATCATATACAGCTGAATAGTTACATTTCTAAGTGACAGACACCCTCTTCATCCTATTTGAAACAAAAACTGCACATTGTACTTAATGCAGGCATTTCTAAACATCAATATAACTTGCTTTTCTGCAGTACATGATGTATGTATCAAGGCCAAGTGCGGATTTAGGGGGGGGGGGCGGAGCTGGCATGCTGACACAAGTCTACATCAAACATACATGTACTTACTTATATTATTACAAACTGTAATTATTTGATGTACTATTTTTTTGTAGGCAATCTGGTAAACTGTTTCATATTAAGTTTAGAATTACAAACAGAAACCCTTAATTCAGTACACAGTATTTTGTATTTATAGAATATTTCACTGTTCCTGCATTATTTACACTTAGTAAGCATTTGTAGAACAATAAAACAAACATAGTTTGTATATTGGTTCATATTTTGAATAACTCTGTATTGAGGAAATAAAAATATCAGCCCAGTCCACCTGTTACAAATACAGTCAAACCTGTGAACAAAGGTTGCCATTGGGAAAGACAAAATGTGGCCTTTATTGACAGAGGGCTTTATTCAGAGGTCAGTTTACTCTAAATAATCAGTGACAGTTTTTTTCAAAGAATGGCTTTATTTGCAGGGTGGTCTTTATTTGGAGGTGACTAGTTTGACTGTATTATACAGGATAAACACACATACATATAACTATTCCAATATGAACAATGAATAAATAATATCAGATAAATTCAAGTCTGACCTGCATATACATGAACTCATAAATATGAATTTGTTGAATAAATTATAAGCAAAAACTATTGAATAATTAGATGTTTAAATAAGATAGCTTAATGCATGCAAAGTTATAGATCAATACAATATGTATCCAGTAGGATCTATATTTGTTCAAACAATTAAATAATTGTTTGTTTGTTTTTATGTGACATTGTCACTGCGGTTTAATGCTGTTTCAACAATTTTTCAGAAATATATGGCAACCGGTTCACCTAACCAGTTTTCCTGGACTGAAGACTAACCAGTACTAACTAACCCTTCCACAAGGAACTGACTATTTCTCCAACTTATGGGGGAAAATCAACATTTTTGTCAAATTTTCATAGAAGGATATGACCTGCTAAGATTGGGATTTGAACCTGGATCTCCGGGTTACAAGTCCAGTGCACTGACCACTGAACCACTTTCGCTGTTCACAATTAAATAAAAAATATATCATAAACTATTATACATGCAGTATGTGCTGATATTTCATCCTAATATATTTTTTCCATTTGTGGAGGTTCGTGCTTATTTATTATCAGATAAACATGTTATGTCTAGTGGACAGTCAAATTGTTGACCAATGCTAACTGGTTCCCCACGACCCACAAAATATGGACAACTTATCAAAAGGTCACATGTGAACAAAAAACATGCATCCTGCTCACATCACAAGAAGCATGACCCCTGGATCAAGCTATACATGCGCCTCGTTTCTACTAACTTGCCCCAAAAATATTGGGTTGGTCGATGGTAGCTTATTTTAGTTTGTAGATGAAGTTCATATGAAAATAAAATTACTAGCAATAAAAAATTGACTGTCACCAAAAAAGTCTACAGTTCGCAGGAAAAATAGGGTTGGTAGTTTTAAAAGAAACTGGGAACTTTTTTTATGCCTCAACAATTCTTGGGTTCTACCCATTGAGCTGTGTATGCATTATAATATGGAAAAAAATCAGTAGCAAACTCTGTTTTAACTCATTGTCTCATAAATATATCTTGGATCCTTCAAAATATAAAGCTAACACATAAGACATCAATTTATTTACCAAATTGGGTTATTTCACTCTGACAGAGTGGAAAACATTGTGGCAAAAGAAGCCATTACTCATTACAAGAAATGGCTTCTTTTGCCACTATTTTTTTAATGCATGGAACAGATGTTACATGCTAGAATGATTTTTTTTTTGACAAAAAATTTTGCTATACAATTTTCAAAATATACACAAAATGTTAAAACATTGACAGTTATTAATCATTTATTACACAGATGTAGACTTGTCATTTTTGTTCATTCATCCATTAACACATTGTTAGTTCTGACTAATTGACAAACACCAGCTACTGGTATAAGATCACAACTTAGTATATGCACTATGTTTTACAGTGCAACCTCTCGAAAACATCATCCTTTGGGAGAAGCAAAATGATGTTGTTATTTAGTGGTTGTTGCTCAAGAGAGGTTAAATTAGCAGTTTAATCGTTAAAAGGGAAAAAATTCTGCTGTTGTTGAAAGGAGGTTGTTGCTCAAGAGAGGGCCGCTCTGGAGAGGTTGCACTGCATGAATACACAGCATTATTATTATAAACACTCTGTCTTAATCAGTGTTACTGTAATGTTAAACATAAAATAGTGAGCACAACAACCCTACTTAATTAAATCAATCATTCATACAAGATTGTCAGCTTTGATTGTTAGGCTAGTTTTGTACCCAAGATAATACCATAAAAGTAGCACACGTCTGTAAAATACATACAGTCAAACCTTAGTTAGCAACCACCTCCCAATACAGACCACCCTGTGCATAAAGACCATTCCTTGAAAAACTGTCATGGATTATTTAGAACAAACTGACCTCCAAAATAAAGGCCATCTGTCAATGAAGGCCACATTTTGTCTTTCCCATTTTGTTCACAGGTTTGACTGTAAACACATATTGTGGCTAGTCTACGATAGAGAAGAAATTATGATCAATGAAGAATGACAGATTTGCTACACCTGTATGATATAATCTCATATAAGAATGTTCATAACCCATCAGTTAAGTTACACTACAAGATACTCAGCATATATCAGTCATCAGGATGTAGGGCAAAATATTTGAAATAAATACATTGTACAACACAAACATGTTGTATGAATTTTAAACTGAAGAAAGAGCAACAGTTGGTAAATCAATGAACATTGACAATCCTGTACTCATGGGTTAACCTTTAGTATCATAATACTGCATTCCATCCCTGCATCTAAAGCAGACGACTTTTGAAAAACATGGCCATTGCTTCTAATAAGTAATGGCTTCTTTTGCTACAATGTTTTCCACTCTGTCAGAGTGAAATAACCAAATTTTCTTTAATAAATTGATGTTTTGTATTTGTTTTGAATTTTGAAGAGTTCAAAATATGCTTATGAGGCAAAGGATTAACAAACATTCAACTGAAGTCTACAAATCAGGCTAAAAAGGGGCCGAATTGTAGACTCCTAGTCATTGTTTAAAATCTATTAAAATAATCTCATTTACAATGACAAATCATTCAAACAGCTTTTGCCTTCATATAGACTTTTTTTAAAACACTAAAAAAATATATTGAACCATTTGAAACTTTTTTCCATATTCAAGTTTATTTTGAAAATGTGGCTGAGTCTTAACTGAAGTGATATAAACATTCACGGGGGGGGGGGGGAATCTCAAAACTGAACCTTAAATCTTATAATGTTGATATACACTAATGCATTTATCAGTTAAATACTTAATTGACACACATAGCAAGTCTAACAGAGATAATATGTAAAAATATAACAAGACACAAGTTTTATCATACACAATTATACAAATTATACATGTACATGTGTATTAGAATATTCACACCACGTACATTAGGCACAGTAGAAAGTATATGATTTATTGTTAAACATACATGAAATAACCAGTTCATTGTTTATTGTTCCAATTTGTGTAATGGTTTGAGAATGAGGTAATAAAAGATTCATTGTTTCACACTGTGTTCAGATACTGATCTACTGTACTCTGTTAAAAGCTGGCATTTATGTCCTGCATGATCTCATCTTGGATAAGATCAGTCTCATATTCTCCATACTCATAACAGGATATTTTAACTTTAGGTTATCTCCTTAACATGAAGGGAAACATGTTGCATAAGTTTCTTTTTTCATTGGGTCTATGCCATTTTTCAACAATTTTTCAGTTATATATGGTGGCTGGTTCACCAAACCAGTTTTCTTAGACTGTATACTAACCAGTACTAACTTACCCTTCCAAAAGGAGCCGACAACTTCTCCACATGTGGAGGAAAATAAACTTTTTTGTCAAATTTTTGTAGAAGGGTATGACCTTCCGTGAACAAGATTTGAACCCCGATTGCTGGGTTACAAGTCCAATGCTCTAACCACTGGACCAAGGTCATGGCCTGAATTTGTTTGTTATCTGTTTATAATTTTGATACAGAATATTTTTAGCCGAAATGTGTCCAAGGCATAATTTTTAACCTTTGTCATATTTTGACTGTAGTTTTGGAAGATAAATAGTTGACCAATCCTATATCTTTTTTAAGGATAAGAAGCTCTAAATCTCTTTGAAGGTCAAGCAGCTAAAAATCTCTTTTTTGATATTTTTTACCAGGTAAGCATGCGTAGAAGATGAGACACAAGTGTTTTGTTTAAAACAATGCTCACATGTTTGGTATTGGATTAAACATTGTTATTAGTACTTTAAGTTATGTACAAGATTATAAAACTGAAGATTGATCTCCAAGACCAAATCTCATATTTATCTTCTAATGTTCACAGTTAATTATTACCAGACAATAATGATATTATTGATACATTATTCTGACAACATAATTGACCTGAATATGTATTTAAACATTAATCAGTTCTATCTTATCAACTATAATACTTTGAGAACAGCATTGAGATTCGAGCTCAGAGACTGTTCTCAAGTTTTATAACCTTGGCCCTGTTCTCCGAACAAAAGATTTTTGGATACCAATTGGTATAAACTGTGCCTTGCTCAAGAAAACTGTTAATTACTATTACTGGAATGATTTAGGGGAAGTGGGAGACAAATGCATTATCGTTCATAAAATCATGACAGAGAAACATGACATCTCAAATTGACAACCTCAACATCTACAGGCTAGTACTAGTATGATCACCATAACTAGAAAACAAACGGGTGATTTTTCTCCACACTTACAGATTTATACCCAGCTAAATTCAGTAATTTCTACTTCAGTGTATATATGAACAAGTATTGAGATAATCACACACCCAGATAAAGCTATGATCAGTATTCATACTGACATAATAAGATTTTAAGCTTTGAGATCTTTCTAAATTTAAGTAAACTAAAACCAAAATATCTCATACCACAGCGTGCATCATGCACCATGCATAGAGAATCAGTGAATCTGGTGAGTTAGATATTGTGGTAAAAGCTAACAACAGCATCAGTCAGTGGACAGTTTTTGTATTCTAGAAAACAGAAGATGTAAAACATTTGATTGTGAGATTAATCACATTCCCAGACAGGAAGCTGTTTTGTGAATACAATGTACATGTAACAGACAAGTGTTCTAGATGTTAAATTTATAAATTTGACCAAAAAAATGAATAGTCAAATCATTGCTAAAAGCTACCTGTGAACAGCAGCCACTTGTGAACAGAGACCACCTGGCTCTCAGACTAGCAGTATTATTTCTAATACATTGCAACATCTAAATAGTGGTTCTCTCTTGACCAGCAGCCTCCCTTTAACAAAATCATGATTTTCTTCTCACTGTACAATTTCACTATAAATTTAACCTCTCTAGAGCAACAACCTCTCAACAACAGTATAATTTTGCTTCTCCCAAAGTTCTCCCAAAGGGTGTTGCTTTGGAGAGGTTGCACTGTAGTTGAATAGCCAGTATATTTTAGTTTCAATACATGACCTCACTTTCTCTCATATAGAGGTTTATAAAGAGGGAGTTGACTGCACATAGAATACAGATGACCAGGATACAGAGGACTCATGTATGGAAGTAGATTACAGGTTGGAACTTTAACCTTTACAAGTTTAAAACTGGAGCAGTGTCAACCCTTATTACAGTCAAATCTGTGAACAAAGGCAACCCTAGGGAAAGAAAAAACATGGCCTTTATTGACAGGTGGCCTTTATTCAGAGGCCAGTTTGTTCTAAGTAATTAATAATAGTTTTTCCAAAAATAGCCTTTTTTCAAAAGGTGGCCTTTATTCAGAGGCAGCATACACAGGTTTGGCTGTATTATGATCATCTTATTAAACAACGACCTAACCCAGAAAAAATAAATTTGCACCAGTTTTAAGAAATCTGGTATTGCCACCAGTATAATAAACACAAAATACCATAGACTGAATAAAACAGTAACCAAAATTCTCCGAGGAATAAATGAAAAACAAACAGAATGGTCAGTTATACAAATAAACATCAGTACCAGTAATTTATCATTATTTGTACAAGTGTAATTCATTCAGACATCTGGATGACCTATGTTCTATGAAAGTATGCAGGTAGACCACAACATATCAGGTAATTAAATGGTAACTTTAGGTTCAAAGCAAGTTCATTGTGAATGATACAACCAATTTGAACATATTGTATAAACTCCAGAACTAATGTGCTGTCAAACAATGGCTAAAGGTGAATTATGGTCAACTGTGAATTATGGTTACTCGTTAATTATGGTTACCTGTAAATTATGGTTACCTGTGAATTACATTAATCTGTGAATTATGGTCAACTGTGTATTATGGTTACCTGTTAATTAAGGTTATCTGTAAACTATGGTTACCTGTGAATTACAGTAACCTGCGAATTATGGTAACCTGTGAATTATGATCACCTGTGAATTACAGTAACCTGTGAATTATGGCAAACACAGATATTTTAGACTGAAAAAAACCCACAGACTGCAGACCAACAGTGAACAAAGGAAATATATCTTTCCCCCATTTCATGGCTTTTGTACGCAGGCTTTTCTGGGATTTAACATCACATGAACAGTCAGGGTCAGAGGCTAGAGATTGCAAATCAGACAACATAACCACTCAACCATGGAGGTCCCTGTTCACAGGTCTCACTATAAATGAGTGTGTTCTATGAAAATAACCCAAAATTATTCTTGTTAAAGTCACAAAAATAAATGTAAAAACCTGAATTTGCAGCCCCTCAGAATAAAGAACACCCTGTGGATAAAGGCAATTCTTTGAAAAGCCATCACTGATGACCTCCAAATAAAGGCCATCTGTCAATAAAGGCCACATTATGTCTTTCCCAATGGTGGCCTATGTTCACAGGTTTGACTGTATCTTATTGTAGTATATTGTAATTGTATTTATTGATTGATTTATTGATTATTGTACTTATACAAATGAACCTGAGAATATTTCTCTTTACTAAAGGGAAATAGAAAAAATCATAATCTTGAAATTTTCCTTCACTTAGAGTCCAGTTTCACATTAGTTATTCCAGTTTTTTTTTCACGTATGAACACCTTTATAAATCATGATCCTTTTCTGCAAATAACTACATATCTAAAAGGCAATCTTTCCAGATGACAGCTGTGTCAGTAGTGACCCTTTGCCTCATAATTTAATACTGCATTCCCCCACCCCCCACATCTGCAGCAGACTACTTTTGAAAACTTTGTGGCAAAAGAAGTCATTGCTTGTAATGAGCAATGTCTTCTTATGCCACTATGTTTTCAACTCTGTCAGAGAGAAAAAAACTAATTTTCTTAAATAAATTGATGTTTTGTATATTAGCTTGAATTAGAAGAGTCCAAAATATGCTTATGAGGCAAAGGGTTAATACCAGATCATAACCATACAAACATGTATAAATATACAGTGGTTATAAAAAAGAAAGTTGTATGTAAAGATAGTACTTTATTCAGTCAGCATTAAGCTAGTTATTATAACAAAAATGCAACAATGTATAAAATGTAATAAAAAATGTAATAAAAAATGTAATAAATTACAGCCTAAACATAACTCCATAAAATACACAGAAATTATCATCTAACATCAAACAAGCAACTCTCACAGAGATAAAACAATCACATGATTTACATGATAATTAGGTGGTCTAAGTACTGATGCACTTTTTTCTCAGGTTTAATGTTGCATCAACAGCCAGGGTCATTAGGAGGCAACTTTGTCAGCTTCAACAGAGAAGGAAAACCCCAAGTTCATACCTGGATAGAACCAACCACCTTCTATAAGTAAGTTAGTTGGACAGCTCCCTCACATGCTAAATTTCATTATGGGTTAGATTTGAACTTAAAAGCTGAGGGCAAGCCATAGTTAATCTGAGACCATAACCCTTTGATCATAGAGGCCCCATACTGATGCATGCTATAAAAACATGAATGTAATATCCACATGGACCCCAGATAACAGGAAGTTTTCTAAAGTCATATGATTATATTCAGGTCAAATGGAAATTGGTATAACCAAGCATGTATACTGATGCATTTTTATAAACTCTTCATTCAAACCACAGACATCAATAACAATTGTACCTAATCATATTTTGCAGACTATAAACACACATTTAATGCATAATACATGTACACAAAGGAGAAACGTGATTTTATGCAAATCAAATACTGTAAAAATTCTGACTATAAAATGTCCAATTAATAATCAATATAAATTGATACAAGTACAAACTATTTCCATAAGAAGTTGAAAAGTAAACCATTTAGTTGTTTGACCCCAAGAATTTTTCCAAGATTCTGCAGAGTTACTCAGTACACCTAGAATTGCAAAAAGTTGGTTAAAATAAAATACTGCAGAAAAAAAAAACTAGTCACAGCAAACATACCTATCTTTAAAACCACCTTATAATAATATCAACCACTTATTACTGGACTGGTTTGCAGTATTTCCTTAATATTTGAATTTGATAATGAGACCCACTCTATACAGAGTAATTTTGGTCCCGATTTGACAGTAAAAGGATAGACCATAAAATAATGACTTTAGTATTTCTTAACCCTTTGCCTCATAAACATATTTTGGACTCTTCCAAATTCAAAGCAAATATACGAAACATCAATTTATTCAAGAATGTAGGATTATTTCTCTCTCTCAAAAGTGGAAAACATAGTGGCAAAAGAAACCATTGATCATTACAAGCAATGGCTTCTTTTTGCCACAGTTTTCAAAAGTTGTCTGCTGCAGATGCAGGCGGGGGGGGGAATTCAGAATTATGAGGCAAAGGGAAAAACAGAGTGATGGTTTATCATATGAAAATAAGTACATACTATACTCATAACACACTAATCAGGATTCCTGTCTAGATTTTACAAGCCTCTGTGTACAAGTACAAACGTTATCACTGTTACTATCATAAAAAGTACCCATGTGTTGTGATGATACACGAAGTAATTGATTCAATGCATACATTCCACATAGTTTATTTGTATTGGATTTAATGTGATCTATAAACAGTACTTAACTCATTGAAGGGACAGAATTATATCAAATCTAAGCTACTGGGTCATAAACCAATACTAACCTGATCCCATACAATTCTTCAGATACAGAATAATTGTGATATAATGTCTGAATAGATATGACAGAACCCGGCCATCTGGGTTCAAATCCTGGTTGCAGCATGTCATACACCTATGTGCAAATTTGACAAAAAAGTTGGTTTTCCTCCATATGTGGAGAAGTTATCAGCTCTTTGTGGAAAGGTAATTTAAAACTGGTTAGTATACAGTCCAGGAAAACTGGTTAGGTGAACCGGACACTGTATATAACTGAAAAATTGTTGAAAAGAGGTATTACACCCAGTGAAAAGAGATGAGAGGCTAATGGCTGTATGCAAGGTTTCAGACAAACTGACCGAGAGAGGAGTGACCTGTCCGGGTCTCTAACATGCGTCCTCCAAACAATCCAGCACACAACTGGCAGAGCTAACATGGCAAGCTTCAGTTCAACACAGACTCACTAAGAAGTACATTATATCACAATACATATAACACTCAGTCTTGATATAGCTTGAGCATCTATTTTCGTCAAGTCTAACCAATTAATCACTTTTACTAACAAAAAATCAAGAGTACATAATTATACATTTAATGATACCACATCTCACAAAATTTCACATATTGCACTGAGATAAGTTATCAATGTTGACTAGACAGTTAAATTTTTGTTTTTTTCATTTTTGGAAAAAAAAAGAAAAGACTCATAAATAGAACACAAAACTATTCAGAAAACTACTGTCCATTCTTTAAGCCTGTTACTATGACAGCATGGATGATAAATTATCATGATAACATTTTTAAGAAATCTAGTTTCTTGAGATAATTCTTTACACAAACATGTTTTCTATTTTTTATGCAGTCATACAAATTGTTATTAAATTATCTAACAGACAATGCATACCACAAGCAGGTCAAACATCACTACAATACAAGGTCAACCATAGCTATATGTGACTGTGTGGATAAAGGGAGACAACTGTTATATTAGATTTCACACTTCAATGCAGAAATTATTTGCTCAATGTTGAAGAATTAAAAAGGAAAAATTTACAATTCTGTGTGTAGGGTTTTCCCCATGAGCTCCTGTTTAAGGATCTTAGGGACTCTTAATACAATAATTTTGGGGTCCTTGGAGAAAAATTAAGGGATCTAGGTATTTTATGTTCAATGACTTCATTTATGGGTCACATCCACCTCTGAAATAATTTCAGGTTTTTCTCAAAGAATAAAAATTATACAAAAGAGAAATATGTCAATGTGATGCGACGTGCATCCCAGGGGACACAAGGTTTTGAAAAAAATGGATCCCATAGCCAATTTTATGCATAAGGATGCAGAAATTTGGTTGTTTTTGGACTGCATTGCTACAACGTTTGCCCAAGACTATGAGGAACGACTGACTTGCTTTTTGATACACATCTGATTTAGTTTCAATAGCGAATTTTGTAAATTTAATTGAGTAAATACACAAATACGCAGCTTATCTGTTGCTCTGGAACTGGATCTTAGCTGGTTGTCCTGCAGGATGGGTTGCCTGAAAAAAATTTGTTGAACCCTGAGCACTTGTAGTAGCAGCCAGGTGTGACTACTTGTGTACATGTATTGAATGATACACACTGGGGAAGAACTTAGTGTATCAATAGTTGTACTTATTACTATCCATCGTCATCCATTTAAACACCTAAAGGCAGTTTAACCACTAAATAACGAGACAGATCACTAATTTTCCATCACACAGCTCTTCTATAATGCACTATGTTGGGGTACACTGACCACAGTAATGAAGGAACCATATCATACATACAGTACTTCATCCAGTGGACTGTACTTCATCTAATGGACCATACTTCATCCAGTGGACCATACTTCATCCAATGGACCGTACTTCATCCAGTGGACCATACTTCATCCAAACATTTTTTAAGTCAAATTTTCATTAAAACATCATGAAATTTTATATGGGTACATAAGGTTTAATGAAACACTGTTTAAACAAAATTTCACTTTTCCTTCAAATGTAAAAGGAAGATACGAATGCCGACTCAGTCTAGTTTCTTAAAAAGAAGGCAGATATATCGCCAGCATTCACCGCAGCACCCAGTTTTTTCATGGTGGCTCGTTTCGATGCTTGACTAGCTGTGACTTTCTGGTGACAGATCACACATAATGTCCGTAAATTATCAATGTCACACTGTCCTCCACCCTCCCACACCGGTGTGATGTGATCTACATGCCAAAACTGAAATATACATGTACATATATTTATAGTGTGTGGTTAGCTCCCCTATCAGTAAACATCTAGATTCAATTACATTGACATGTACAGACACACATGATGTATGATTGTACATCAACTATACACATGAAATACATTTTATTTAGACAGAAGATCTAGGGAATCAGACGTCTATTTTTTGACTGGAGGGATAAATGGTTTACAGAAAGAACAAAACACAAACATGAAACAATCTGACAGGGGTAACACATGCTTATTCTACACTCATTTCTAAGTACTAAAACTAATTATAATTCAATCAGAAAAATTTTATCAATTTTTAGCATTATTCAGGTGTTTAGTTAAAAAACTGCCAATAGAATAACACGCTCATTTGTCAATTTCAGAACTGGAAACAGAAAGAGCCAATCAATTTAAATCACAATTCTTTTTCAGTAAAACAAACTAGCATGTATATATACCTGTCCAGCCACTGGCTTCCTGACAATCTGTTGTTTGACCTTGACAGTGAGTGACCGAAACTTACTGCCCGAAATAATCTCTGCTCTTTTCATGTGGTCCTGACAATTCCTGAATATACCAAATATGGAGTTATTAGTCAATTATACAATGTCATACATGAGTTACACTATGTACACAGAGAAGTAATTGAGGGAGAGTGTGATTTGGTATACAGGAGTAAGGTAGCTTAGATTTTGGTTTTAACTTTTTGCTAGTGTGAATGAAATCTTAAATATTGGCAAATTTGTAGAAAATCTTCTGTCAGATTTTGAGGCAAACCAATTTCCATCCAGAAATGTCATTCATTATCCCTCACATATATGTACATCTCTATCAGCATCTCGGCTTTCATGAGATTTAAACGAGACATAAAACCAAAAATAGCACAAATTTTAACTGAAATATTCCTGAGGGTGGCCTATGTTCACAGTTTGACTATATTTATATATCTCAGTTTATAAGGGTTTATCAGTGTGATTATTGTATATTTGGAACAATGGTTGGTACAAATAGTCCAAGCCCAGAATAGTTGTGCACGAAGACCATTTCTCAAGTTTGTAGAACACCTCTCTAACTTGTCTAAACGATGATAAAATTAAAAGATTTTTCACTCAAAACTGTGTTTAAGCAGCGAAAGCCCATTATCACCATTCAACCTGGACACAAAACATTACAAAACGAGTATATACCAAAATGTTGGTGGTGAGAGCGAATGACTTCAGACACAATGTCATCTTTCTTTTGTCACAGAGAATTTGATATATTCCCTCTTTGCAAACTTTTATATTTAATTGGTTCCTCTATTGTTGTGAAGGTCATGGGGGTTAAATAGCGATACTCACTTCTAGACGAAAAACAATACAAAATATATCATAAAGAAAATGTCAGAATTTACATACTTTGTTCATCATGTAAAGTCTGGAAAACAATTACGAGTATATGTGTTTATAGGGTTTCGTCATCTTTGTAATAAATTAGATATTGAGTTTTTTTTTATCAAGAAAAGATAATACCATTTATGACTCATATCCTTGTGAACATTATATTTTACCAGTATTTTTATTTGTTCAACATTTATGTGCTATTTGGGACAACCCACGAACACTGATTTATTTACAGTCTAACCTGTGTTTCTGGCCACCTCCGAATAAAGGCCACCCAGTGAGTAAAGATCATTCTTTGAGAAATCATCATTGATTATCTAGAACAAACTCAACCCTTACATTTGTACCTTTTATCTATTTTCTTAATAAAAACCTTTTTCAACACACATTAACGGTAATCTAAAGCCTATGCTACACAGAGTCATAAGTACTGGTTTTTTATTGCAATACAAAGATAAGTGAATTATGTGTATTCCACAGTCACGTTTCCAATGAAATATTTCATATACTATTTTATGACAATCAATTGAAAAAAATAGTCCTCTGAAATACATCAGTTTGTTTGATCACTATTTGCGAGAAAACTTTAATTAGTATATTCTATCAAATATTTTGGATCTTAAAGGTATATTAATGGTCAATATTATCATTTTATCGTATATCTTACATTCATGAAATTTCACTGTAAATCATAAGTTCAATGATTATAAAAATGTTTGACAATATTTTTTCTGTATATTTTCTTCTAATAAACTCGATGCAAACCGATACGATTCTACTTATTTTCAAACAAGCCGCCATTTTCAAACCGCTCGGAGGAGATCGGCTACGTTCGGAATTCATCTCATATGCATACGGAGACTACCTGTCGATCAAAAACGTTGCGACTTCACGGTCGGTTTTCGCACGAATTTCTTCCTTCAAAGTTTTCCAACGACTTGCTTCACTGCCTAAGTATATTCTTGTTTGAGCAATATCCATGTCTCTTTCTAATTTCCTCCTTTTTCTCTCAGAATTGGACATTTTCTTTTTTGTTCTTTTGATTCCTCCCGCTTGATCCGCCATTGTTTTGATTTTCCTTATATGGAGAGACACTAATCACGCGACTATTTCCGAATATTTACGGAAACAATCGGAAAGCTTCGCGGCAAATATAAATCTTATTTGACTAACCTAGTCAAATAAGAAAAACGATTTTTCGATATGCAATTAAATGCACAAAATTATGATTTCAAGTTGCAGAAATTGGTGAATACTCATATTATTATGTAAGGAATAGTGTTATAAAGCTTTTTTGGAAAAACAAAAAAATCATTTTGACCATTAATATATCTTTAAATATTTGAGTCACCAAAAACATAATCGAAAAGAAAATTTCATACGAAAACCATCATTCATCGGCAGTTAAATATCAATTACGTACTCTGTATCTTTATGAAATAATGCCTTAAGCGTTAAATGTAAGAGTAAAAAAATCCAAATAATTTGCTGTGAGTTTGTAAACTTTTTAATCTCATCTGCTCTAGGGAACAGCCTGGGAGGGCTTTCCCTGAGTAGGTCCAAACTGTCCAACAACATAATCTCCACACAATATTGTTAGATCATTGTTTTCCATCGCTAAATTCAGACCTTTCTTATTCACAAATCAACTGAAAATTGATGCATCAACATCTTTTTGTCAACTAGTTTCCTAACAAACTTTCTTCTTTCATACAGAACAATAACATTGGTGAGATGGCATAGCATTTTTTGTCTATTAAATCAGATTGTTCCAACAATTTGAATATTTAGTTTGATCAACCTCACCTCAAGGATATTCCCATATTGCTGAACATTCAATATTTTTGTCAGCATAACTTCTTTAACAATAAAATTCGACACAGTAATAAGCAATCTTACTGAATGTTTTACATGTATCTATGTTTTTACTTGTTGTATATTAGATAACTGATACCCGACCTTTTAAGCATGTCTATTTTTAATACCTAAAATAATACTTCCTTAGCTATTATAGCTTTCTAAAAGCTCTTTTGATTTTTCACAAACATATTATTAGTTATATATATATATATTAATTTAGACATTAGTTACTAGTCTGATGTGCACTTGATTAGGATACGATATCTATGAAGTATTGTAACTGATACTTCCTTGAAGCGCAGTACTACCCGGATGTAGAGTAATCAAGGGCAGGTAAATCATTTTCTGAAACGGCCTATAAAATCAAGGGTTATAAAGTCAAATCACATCCATGAAAACAAACTACTGAGTTTGATAACAGGTGATTTCGTGACAACTGTACAAAAAGGTAATGTGATTTTATTTTCCAGTTTTTGACCGTAACCATCGTCAAATAGCAGAGTAAAATGGACCAGCAATAGATATCTTGTCAGACAGTCTATTGCTGAACATTACTGTCCTAACTTTATACCATGTTTTGTTTCTGGTACGATTTATCAAATACAAGCAAATACTGAAATGAAAATAAAAGAAACATGAGGGCCATAAGGGATCTGAATAACTCTCACCCATGTCAGGGCTTTTTTTCACAGGTAGAGGAAGGGGCCTTTTTCTTAAATTTGGGGAAAAATAACACAGTATTTTTTTGCAAAAAGGGGAAGAAAAAAATTAATGTAAACAGAATTTTAAAAGAAAACTGCATCATTTTTAAGATTTTTCATGAGGGGAAGATACATACAAACAATCCCTGCTATAGAATGAAAACAAACCCTGCACATGACCAGAAACCCTGTGGTTTAGGATGAGAAGATTTTTAATGGTGTTCCTTTTATAAATCTATACAAAATGTGTGACCTGAGGATCTGACTGATTTTGACACAACTAGACAATGCTACACATCAAATACCCAAGCTCTAGGCTAATCTGCTTAAGGCATTTTCTTTGAATTTGGAGGAGACCAAAATATGCTTATGAGGCAAAGGGTCAAATGTTATGTCCCAACTGAATTTTTGGCATTTGTATGTACAAGTAATTCATAAAAGCTATATCTAGAAATCTAATGGACCTTTGTTGAAAGAGTAAATGGCAGAAGACAGACCATATGTGTCCATGTTCTGCTTTGGTCAGGTTGATTTGTTTACCATTTCAAGACAGATTGTTCAACTTCGAAATGTCAGCTTATGTACATAAATAAACTTATTCTCTTCAATCTATTTTAGAAAATGGAAGATAGGACAACTTCAACACACACAAATCAGTCTGACAATGATAATGCACATAAAGATCACACCCAGCAAAGAGACCCAAAGTCAACTACTCCACAGCGAAATGTTTCAATCCATGAAATGTGCAGTGGAAACAGGACACAGCCTCGGCTTCCAGAACCAAACTTGATGTCAGTGGCAGAGCTACGTTTGCTTAGCAAACGACATTTCTACTAGGGTGTGCCATTTAGGAAATGCCATTTTTCAACAATGGTGACCTATTTACCTAACTAGTTTTCCTGGACTGTATAGTAACAAATACTAACTTACCCTTCCACAAGAAGCCATCAACTTCTCCATATATGGGGGAAAATCAAAATTTTTGTCAAATTTTTATGGAAGGGTATGACCTGCTGTGATTGGGATTTGACTCTGGATCTCTGGGTTACAAGCCCAGCGCACTAACCACTGGACCATGGTCGTGGCTGAGCAACCTTTAATAGTTGGTTATAAGATGTAGCAAGTGTTACATAGTTCTTGTCAGTTGATTGATATATGACAATAATTGAAATTTTAACCTTAGCACATAAAGACTGTACTGTTTTCAGTATACAATGTGACTTTTTAAGATCAGTTGAAGATCTTATTAACAAATTTCCACAACAGTGACCTTCCATATGGTGTGACCAAGTCATTGGTTTTTTTACCAACAGGCACTGTACAGCTGACAGTGCAACCAGTTGTCTTGTTTGGTAAAAATCATGATATTTCATACAGAACCTGTTTGATGCATGAGTGAGGATAAGATTGGATTATAATAATGAGTGATTACAACAATCAGCGACATTCTGAGAAGATTTGGGGAAGATCCAATTAAAAGTGTGACCTCTAGAGTGTTCAACAACCCTAAGTGTGGACACTGGGTAGTGACTGATCCTAATAGCTCACAAAAAAGTTATTTGTGTGTTGTTAAAACCACCTGTATCATGAATACAGTCAGTGTTCCAGAACAACATCTCAAACAAAAACAGGCTTGTTTACCTGTTAATATTATCAATCTCTTGTAAAACTATTTGTTTCCTTATGTGTAAATTACAATCATCCGCTTCATTGTCATATTTTTCATAGACACCTACATGTTTACTTTGTTTGTTATTATATGGTCAGCCACAACTGAGTTTTCAACATAGATCTCCAGGTTACAAATCAAGCGCAATAATCACTGGACAACGGTCATGGCCAACATCTACGTGTAGTTGACTTATCATATTTTTTATCAATTTTATATTGTTTAGAAAATTACATGTTAATGAAATGTTAGAAAAGGTGCAGCTTTGTTTTAGATTTACGTAATAACAAAGCTCTTATATTGTCCATTTTTAATTCCATAAAAAATTTGGCCTACAAAAACATACAAAATGTAGATACCTTTTTTCATATCATTGTCATGAAATATAAAATTCTACAAAGAATCTCAAAAAAAAAACAATGGATGATAATTTTGTACATAATTTATCATTACATTTACATCATTTTGTTTTTACAACTAATTAAAGTCAAAACATCTAATTCATTATACACATATTATACCTACATTGTATACACATGTAATACGGTAGAAAATCATTATATCAAACTCACTTATATCGAAATATCTCTTATATCAATATAATTATTAAGTCCAAATTTTATCCTAGTTCTTACATATTAAAAAAGTGCACTTATTTTGAATTCATTGGTCTCGAAATTTTTGTATATCAAAGGAGATTTTTGGTCTGAAAATCGATATTCAACTATATAGTGACCATCTACATAGAATCAATTACTGGGTAAGTTGCCGTTTAGCAAAGGAATTTTTCACACCTTTACCTTGATCATAAACACCTATTAATTTCTCACCTGATCGGATATTTTTACATTGAACTCAGAAATTGGTATTTAATTATTGACTATTATGTAAACATGTCAGTTTTTATGCTCGCAATTATAAAATCAGTATGTGTGAACATTTTTGTATTTTTTTTTGCTTAATTGTATATTTTTACGTAAATGTACCATGTTCAAATACATCAAAAGTATAAATGCCATGTTTCATTCCTATCCCGTACACAAAATAGCAAAATTAAATGATTATTCAACACACTAACGATTGCTCTAAGAAAGAAACCAATCGCAAATTTCTCCAATTATTTATATAGTTCATTTATATTGAACAATTCTGGTAAGTCCCTTGAACTTCGATATAAGGAGTTTCAACTGTATAATATAGAATGAATTAATTTCAGGGTTTGTAACACCATTTCTAGACATTTGTAGTAAATGAAACAATTATGAATGTCAGTAAATTTGAATATTACGATCTGATGCCAAAATATTTTTTCAATGTTTGTACTTTTCTAAGTAGAAAAAAATTTAAATCCTTCACCAGACTTTTATTCTCATTTATGTTTGTACTAAGAAGAGTTGTCAAATACTGCTGTAAATTTTCATTGTCAATATCACTATCATAGAGCAGAGCCATGTTTGTTTTCTGTATGTAGGCGCAAGTTCGTAGGTCAATTATGGACAAATTATAGTAATCTATAATAATGAGCATATTCTTACTTTGACCAACTGAACTGTTTCTGTAATGCTGACGTAAATAGATTAATCTTTTGAATTGGTAAGAAAAATTGGTATATATGTTTTGTCATTTGTTGCAAATGTTATTTACATCATGCTTCCCGAAATTTGCCAAACAGTCGGACATGTCAGGCAAATTTCAAGCCGGTCCAATAACTTTTCCGCGACCAGATGTCCAGCAGTGGAGCACGACTTACAGCATTTATCACTTGCTAATAATATATTTGGTCAGACAAAATGTCATTATGTCAGACAGAAATTCTAACTTAGAATTCCAGCAGTTTTGAGAAGCCAGTTTACATGGTCAGTACATCTAACCAGTATCAGTTTTCAGATGGTGAGATTCATATATTGTAATGATAAAATGTCAGAACATAAGAATAACATTGTACCTTGAAGCACCTCCTAAAGATGACGGTGATCAACATGCAACATATGGTACAGTTCTAGACAATGTGCTTGTTGTGATAAATTGATGTAATTAATATTCCTCTTTAGAAACAAACTGTGTCAAACATAATTGATTTATAACATAACATGCTCACCTCACTCGTTGAAACAAGGAATGTGCATCATATTGACAAAGCTGACATCTGCCATGTTCTGCTTCAAACACTTGGTCCCTCATGTAATCATTGTTGCTTACCATCTACAATAATATAGAAAATATAGATCAAAACAAAGGATTAAAAATGACGAGTATTGATTCCAATTACACTAACCGATTAATACTGCAATTAAATATTACATTTTATACAAGAATTCAAATAAGCTAGATTTTCCTAAAACTGACCAATAAAAGATGTAAATAAATTAAATTGAAACACATTAATCAGAAAAATCAAACATAAAATACATACTGGTTAATCTTCTTAACCTCATAAAATAATCACATAGATTATGGCAATATTTCACACAAAAAAAGTCAAAGAAACAACAAGACAAAATTGTCCTTGTTACAGCAGCAAAGTCAGTTTCTAATATACAAAGTAAGAACAGAACATATAGTCATAATTACAATATAGAAGGAAGTTTATCTTTATCAGTATATAGATCAATTCAATGTATGACACAAAAAAGAGAGTTAAATTTAAGTGCTGAATCATGCTTGAATTCAACAACCATGCAGTCTTTACTTAACCCTGGATATAACTTGTTTTATAATGAGTGTACTACTTCAAGGGAAGTAACTCTATATATAATTTGGAAAACTTATCAATTGATTCTCCCTTCATGTTGCAGTGTACCAAAGGAACAGACACTGTCTAATTTTTCTCAAACTCCAATTGTTCAATTTGTTTGAGGTATTTCATTGGCTGTTATACATTTGTGAAACAACAGGGGTTTTATCATTCATGAAACATTGGGGGTTTTATTATTTGTGAAACATTGCAGGTTTTATTACTTGTGAAACATTGCAGGTTTTATTATTTGTGAAACATTGCAGGTTTTATTACTTGTGAAACATTGCAGGTTTTATTACTTGTGAAACATTGCAGGTTTTATTATTTGTGAAACATTGCAGGTTTTATTATTTGTGAAACATTGCAGGTTTTATTATTTGTGAAACATCAGAGGCTTTATTATTCGTGATTTTTTTCACTGAAAATTCTGGCTAAGGAACCAATAAAAGCAAATTATTCAGTGAATCAAAAAAAAAATATTCATAGAAAAATAAAAAATATCACATTTTTACTATATTGACAAAAGTAGATTTTTATGAATACCTCACAAATACATGAAGTATTGTTCTCTTGCAATCAGCCTACATTTACTCCTAAATGAAATACTGTAAGGCAGCTCAGTGGTATTAAATAACTGCTTAAACAAGAATTTGCACAACAAATAAAATCATTTTTTCCGGATTTCAATTTCTATGTTTTGATATATTTTTGACATACCACGCGAAATATAAATGAAAAATTTGAAAGTGGTCTGAATGAAAGAACCCAAAGGCTGAATTCAGAGTCAGGACATGTTAGGTTGTAACTGTTGTCTGCATACAGCCAGGATTCATCAGGGGGCTTTTGTCCCCTGTTAGAATCTATCAAGGGTTTTTTGTCCACTTGTTCATATTTGGACCTGTGGGCTTTTGTCAGACACTCATTTGAGACAAGTTCAAAGTTCAATTACAAAATATCATGACAAAATTAATGTATTTCTTGTCAGTTTACATAAAGTTGAATTAATTAACATGATGGGTACTAGATTATGCATTTCTGTGCAGTGAAAAAACACATTGATAAACATAAGTACACAGAGATTCGAGCTTGTAACAGTCTCAGTCACCATAACCTTTGACCCCTCGAGTCAACAGAATAAAATATACCCAGTAGTCCCGAGAACACTTCCTGGAACAGAATCTTGTATTCCATGCATTCTCTTCATCCACTACAGAAGATTTCTCTACTAATTCACTGGTAAATGGTTGAAAACACTGAAGACAAAGCGGTGTCCCATCCTCAGTTAAAGCCTTAAAAGTATAATGTCACTTTTATCTTTACAAGTCTATCATACAAATGGTCAATGAACAATATGACTGTTTTATACTAATATTACACATAATTAAAAAGTAATTAATGTTTAAATTAATTGTGAACAAGTGTACGTCTTTTTATCCCAAAGACTACTACCTAGGTATTTCATCAAAATATTAAGTGGATATAATGAGAAACAAATTTATCTGTTCTTTTTAGATTCATAAAATAAACATTTTCTGCAATCAGGTACATGGATGTAGAAATGAGCTATAAGCTGGAAAAATCAAACTGGCTATTTAAGCATTCTCGCCGGCTACTTTTTTCCCACATGGGGCATTGAACCTTTGCCTCCTATTGGGAGAACCACCACACCCCCTTCTGCTTTTAGTAGCTTACATGAAAACATTTCTACATCCTGCAGGTATGTAAGTATGTATAAACCTGGGTGACACCATCACCACTTCTACTACCAGAAGAACCGGACTGTTTAGATATGGTTCTGACAGTACCGTTGATTTCTGCAGCCTTCTGACAAGCTCTGCTTGCTGTGTCATTCTGAAAAGATAAAATCATTTCTTCAAACATTGATTCTAACATCAAACCTTAATATTAAATATTAACATTAATAAACAGACCTGCTGTGCCAAAGGAAAATTTCTATATGGTATTATGAGTAAGGTTTGTGTCTTGAATTCAGTTTTATTTGTATTCTAATCACATTATACCAAATACAAATGTTCTGTCACTGTTTCAGCATTTTTTACAGCTTTTTTCTTCTCCGAAACAGATTCTTGTTGACAACCACAACATTGATATCTGAATATATTTCAGATTGTATTCTAGCAAAAATGATACAAGGGTTCATCATTACCAGCCCTTTTTTAGGGTTTTGGGGAACTTGAGTCATGAAGTACCAAATTGAGGAATTATCAAAGGCTCATAATTATGAAAAAACAAAATACTAAGTTATGTCTAAACAATTTACCAGAACACTTAACACATTGCTTTACTTAATTCCATAGAAAAGATAGTTTCAGTATATGAGGACAGAACATTTTCAATTCTTTCTTAATTATGGGGAAATATTTCTCTTTTAATGAGGAAAAATATATACTTTTTTACTTGAGGAACAGGGCTGAACTCCGGACCCAAAAATGGCATAAAAAATGCTTGATAACTTACCTTAGATCTATGTCTCTGGGTATTTAAAACTTTACAACTTTTGAGTTTTTCATATTCCTGTAATGGACTGATAAAAGGTTGGCCAGACTTTATAATCAATCTTCTTTTTGTTTCTGTTAAACTGTAATGACAAAGAACAAGTTAAAAGTATTTGAGTTTGTGCTATCATACCCTGAAATGTATGTAATTTTCATTTGATGAACTAATACAGAAGACAACCTGACTGACTGACTGACTGACCGATCGACCGACAGACTTGCTGTTTAATTCTGGAGTAGGTTTATATTGTCCATAAACATTTTAAATCTGCAGTTTGAATAATGACTAATGATAGGAAGTAAACAAAACTTAAAACAACCACAGAGTCAGCTATGACTGTTAACAGATGAAGAATTGTCAAGACAACAGTCTTTAGGCTGAAAATTCGTTAAATTACATCAATTAATTAACTATAAGGAATTTTCCAATACAGCTAGCTGATAATTGTTAAAACATATTTTTTTCATATTAAGTTCTTGATAGTGTTAGTACATGAAAATATCATCAGGTGATTTCAGAACTTTAATAGATAGATAATTATCAACCTGGTCCACTCTCGTACAAATCTCTGGACGAGTTTTAGATTATCAGGGTGGAACAGAATATCAGGTAAACCATCTTCATTTCTAAACTGTACGTCTGATGGTATAAAGTTTACATGTAAAGGCTCTCCATCCTGAAAATATACACAGCATTCAAAATGGAAACATGAAACAATTTGAACTCCTTAACTGTCATAAAATTCGTGCTTTCAGCAGTTCGCAAGGAAACATCTGGAATTACAACTCGTTATTTTTCTTCATAAAATAACAACTGATTAACTAAAATAAATATATAGGTTGATACAATTATAACTTCAGCTCAGTGACCTCATGATTTGTCCCAGCATATCATGACTATGTTTTCAAGACAGAATTGAACGAGTTGAATTCCAATGTAGAGAAAAATGAACTTCACCACCGGTATATATGATATACATGTTTGATTTGCATCTCTTTTATAACATCAGAAGCCCTAGTTTACAAAAAATCCTCAACAATATCTTACACATGTAGGACTGAAGATATATTGATGCATTTTTAAATTTCAGATTTAGAATACATTGTTTAACTAACCTTTGTAAGTAAGTAAATTCTATCAGTATATTTACTGCACTGATATTTGAACATGGGGTATACAGGCACCGTGTCCAAATCTAAAACTTTTATACTATCACCAGTCTCCTTAGCAACTGAAAGTATCAAATAATATTTAAGTATGATTGTATCATATGAAATGCTAAATAATAATCTCTCAAACTAATGAAAAGATATTCTTCTAAAAGTTATAGAACAGCACACAAATGAATAATTTATTTAAGATAATGGAGGTGATTGAACGTGATACTCAAGATAATTACTATTCAATTTAAGTGTGACCAGTTGCTAAATATCAAATTGGTAAATTAATGTTCAGGTCACAGTAAGCAGGTCCAAATTCACAATTTTAACAGAGAAATCAAACCAAAGTAAACTGTGGACTCAATGTGAAAAACTTCAATTCTGTACTTGTTTGAGTCAATTTTTTGTTCAACAGGGAAATCGATCAATGTCTCAGACTGTACATGATTACAGCATTGTCTAAAAGAAGTTTAATAAAAATACACTGTAACAAATAAAAATAAAAATCATGGTAATATGACTCATAGCTCCATCATTATAAGGTTATAAACAAATGGACTTAAATAATAACAGTATTCAGACACAATTTTGTCACATTAAAGATAGCTAAACACTAACTCACCACATTCAGTTTCACTTGCAAGCATATCATCAATCTCTGATGAACTAAATGAGTAATCTTGTGACTTCACATCAACATCCTGTGACCTCACGTCTACATCCTGTCGTCCCACACCAACATCTTGTCTATTGTCAGCAACAGCGACTTCTGATTGAGCAGCTATCTGACCAGACATTTCTTCAGATACTTCATCAGGATTACTACACATTTCAGGCATTACTGTATCAGATTTGATATAAACACTCTTCGGTTTCACATTTTCCAAATCAAACTTGATATTTACATCTTTAAAAGATTCAATGTTCATTTCTTTCTTCACAGGCTTAAAACGATACTTCTTGGCACTAATAGGGGTAACATTTAATGCACTATCTGTTGTACATAGATTACCAGGTCTAGGTTCAGTTTGAGTATTCATAGAATCATGTACACAGTCATCTGTCTTCATAGAATCTTCAACATGAGTTTTCTTCATTATTTTATTAGTATCACTATCAGTTTCACTATCAAATGAATCTAGACCTGCTAAAAGGTCTTCCTTTTCTTCTAACAGACCCTTAGCACAAGAAATATCATCGTCTGTATTCATGTTTACATCATCATCAGTAAGAGCTTCATCTTCCTTAAATGTAGCTTCAGGCACTTCAACAGATGAATCATCAAAATTATTCCCATTTGGTTTATCTTTATCTCTGACACAATCAGCATCACCTGATTTAGACATTTTTGGGACGGATGTTGAAGACTTGAATCTTGAATTAGCAACTTTTATTTCTGGTTTATCTTTCTTTGGTGTATCACAAATTTCGCAATAATTAATTTCAGAATGGTTCAAATATGTACAAGCCCCACAATTCCAAGAATTCCCACCAGTTTTAATCTTAGAATCATGTAATGCCAGTAAATGCTCATCTCCCTGTTTGTTACCCTGTTTCCTATTAACAGAATGTTTAGAATTATCAAATAATGCCTGTATACTATTTTTGGGAGATTTCTTCAAACCTTTAATATCATTCTCCTTCTTCTGTGAGTTTCTTACAGTTTTCTTGCTACTTGATTTTACTCTTTTACCATCATCAACAAAGTCTTCATCATCGCTATCAATGACAATCACATGACTAGATTTAACATTTTTGCTGTTTGATACTTTCGTATCCATATTTGGTGGCTTTGAATCAAGTTTGATTCTCTTATTTGGAGGTGTAGAACAACTGTCAGATCTTGCAGAAAATGACACACTTGGTGAATTGACAGTCTTCAATTTTTCATCAAACCTGGTCGCATTGTTAGATATGCCAGCATTAATGGCCTCATTTTGACTTTTTTTAGGCCTTGTGGATGGCGAAAAGAAAGAAAGGATAGATTTTTGTCCAGTATCCTGAAAAAGGCAACCAAACAATACAATCATACATGAATGTCACGAGTTAAACAGTATATCTAACATAAAATAACACCACATTAAAAGTCATTAAATATAATGTGAGCACCACTAATCCACTTAATACTAATTTATCATGATTTTCTTTACATAAAAAATGTTAGTTGAGTACTTTTTGTTTGTGTTGTGAATTTTAGTCAAAATGAATTACATCATTCATGGTAATCGTTTTTATTCAGACCACAATAAGAAATTACAGTAAAACCTTGTTATCTCGAGGAGTCATTGGTACAGACTAAATGCCTGTGGTGCTTGTAATAAAGAGGTATTTGTTTGTTTGTTGAAAGTTATACATAAGAGAAAAAAATTGAATTGACAACTTTAAAAACATCTTGAGATAAGTCAGGAGCTTGTGATATTGATGCTTGTAATAATGAAGTTATACTGTACTAAATTTGCTTTAATGATGTGCCATTCAGCTAATCCATTTCATCCCCCAATAAATTGAGACTGAAATTTTTTTATGGGACATTGTCACTGGGTTCAACACCGTTTTTCAACTAACTTACCCTTCCACAAGGAGCTGGCAACTTCTCTAAATATGGAGGAAAATTGACATTTCGTCAAATTTTCATGGAAGGGTATGGCCTGCAGCGACCAGGATTTGAACCCAGATCACTGGGTTACAAGTCCAGTGCACTAACCACTGGACCACAGTCGCAGCCTTTGAGAATGAATACTGCAAATACTTCACAAACTGAAAACATACCAAAGATGTTTCAAAGTAGTCCGCTATACTGGAGTTTCCTGGATCAGATGTAGGTACCCAGACTTCAGCATTAGAGAGTACATCAACCTGATACTGATCTCCTTCTGAAGCTTCAAGCTTTCTCTTCTTTCCAGTCAGCGTTGTTGATGTCACTATGGTCTATAATAATCATAATAATAATAATAATAATAATAATAGTAATAATAATTCAGTTTTTTTCAAATTTGGGAAAGGGTCCAGTCTAATTAGGAAAAAATGTGGTTTGATGCTAAAATTGGGACTTATTTGGTAGGGAATTCGTAAAAAATGTCCTTATTTTTGATTGGGAAGGCTCCGTGGACCGGACCCAAACAAAGAAGGAAAAAAAATCACTGTAATATTTATTATTTATCTGTTTATTCTGGTATCAACAATGACATTGACAAATGGCGCACATATATAGATATAAAATGAAATGCCATTTGTCATGCTTATCAATACTGGGGATGACACAAAATAGTATTCAGTTTCTCTTATTTCCATTGTGGTCCCTGACATTGATAGCATAACACAGACAGGGAATGTATGTTTACTGATAATGAAATTATGTATCACAGTATCGCTTAATATTTAAACGCTTAACAGTGTGCCTGTACCATGGGACGTTTTGGTAAGCAAAGATTATCAAAAACACCAAACGGTTTGAAATCTCCAATTTCATGAAACTTCTTTATTTCTTCATCAAATAGGACCAAATGAAGTGGAAGCTAAGGCCAAGTGTGAACTACAAGCACAATATAATGTTTTTCCGACAGAAGAACACTTTTAACCCATTTTCGGGCTAAAACTTTAGATTAAATTTATGCAGTTTTACGTCCTCTAGATGAATGCTTTAGATAAGTCAAAAACTGGGTTTAAAATACTTATCTATCCAAAACAGCGTACATAAAATAATGAACATGCATTGAAGAGCTTCAAGCAGAGACATAGACATTTTGTCCATTCTATTTTCAAAACAACCCTAGACTATCATAACTGGATCTCAATAGTCTATTAATCCTACACAAGATCAATGTATAACAGCTGTTAACAAAATGGTCAAACTCATCAAATTCAAGGCAAAGATTTTATAACCTTATATGTTTTAACTTACCAAGGAAAAATATAAAGTTTACAAAAAATACAAGGAGTAAATTTCACATTAATATCATAAATACAGCACTTTTGATTACCTTTTTACAGACAGCAGACCACACCCATTCATCCATGGTATCCCTAGCAACCAGGTAGTGTATAGCAACACAACTTGTCTGACCAATCCTGTGAGCTCTGTCTTCACACTGTATCATAGTACCTGGCGTCCAATACATTTCTGCAAACACAACAACAGTAGCAGCTGTGAACGTAAGACCCTGAAATGAAACTGTGATGTGTGAGTCGTGCTAGACATAAATGATGAGCTATGTAGATGGGGTTGTAAGGTTTATATCTTTGAATGTGGCAATTCAAGTTAATCAGTTTCTTCTTATTAAACAATAAAGCCATATGATTAAAAACGGTCATGTTATCAGGTCGGCTGATTCAGTATAACTTTTTCAATCTAACCACTAGCTAATGAACCAATTGTTGTCCATGCCAATTAAAATAATACTTCATATAGATTTTCACATTATTAATGTATTACAAATACTTGTGTTATAACAACATATCCTCTACGTCAAAACGACATAAAGGATTCACACTCACCACCCCAGCAGCCAGAATACTAAGTACAGCAACTCTTATATCCGGGTCAGATTGAAACTTGTGTACAAGATGCTGTCAATAAACAAACAAGAATAACGTCAGAAAAACGTCACCAGTCATCCCAATCCTCTAGAATTGTACAAAAGTGAAAATAAATTTATGAAAATTAGTTTGGTTAAGAAGCTCACAACCAAAGTATTCCTTTACCATTTGCTTCATAAGCATACTTCGGACTCTTCCAAATTCCAAGCTAATATACAAAACATCAATTTATTCAAGAAAATTGGTTTATTTCTCTCTCTGACAGAGTGGAAAAACATTGTGACAAAAAAGCCATAACTCATTACAAGCAAACTTGCGCCCCTCAGGGATTTCCCTGATGTAGGTTTCTTGCATCCCTGGTGCAATATTCAGCTTCGGGACTTGCATTGAGAGTGACCACTGCATCATCAGGGACCCTCGGGTGAAAAATCTTAGGGAAAACCCTGACCACTGATAATAACAGAAGCTAACTAATCCCTATTTCAGTTAGTGACTTGACAATGTCAGTTTAACTTATCAACTTACAGGCCTCTCAGAGGGTGGTGTCTCACCATCTATTCTTATAAACTTCACTTTCTTATCATGTAATGATTCGCTTAAACCGTTCATCATGTTGTGATGATACGCAAACACCAGAAACTTAAGATTAGGGTTTTCACAAAGCATCTCAACGTATTCTTTGGCAGGTCCAATCTGAAACAATTACAGATATATGCAGTCCAAAATTTATCCTAATTGACAAAAAATCAGGACTGGCAAAGTGCTGTATATACTAGTTACATTCTCTGAGCTCAAACCTCAGTATCATAAGTGAAGTATTCTGGTTTGCAAGATATTGCAGTTTAATGATCAAATACATTTGCAGATCATTTCAGCTGGCAGAATAAAGTAGGATTGGAATCTTCATTGTTTAGTAATAATTATTTTAGAAACATCAAAGGACAAAATATGAGATTTGAGCTTGGAGACTGATCTCAAGTTTTACAACCTAGAACCCTGTATCAAATGGTTAACAGCAATGTTTCAGTACTAATCTACATGTGGCTAAGTTATGACAAGTCAACACATTAAGTATAATACTCAATCAACTATCTTACCTTAGCTTCACCACTGAGTCTATATAATCTCTGTATTAATGATAGAGTGTTTATATCCTTGGTGTCATGGTCTCCAGCTCCTGTGAGAACCTCAAACTTCTCTTCTGTTGAACGTTTTAACAAAGGTCTCAATTCATCAAACATTTGTCGAATTTCCTGAAAAACACCTTGATTTGTTAACCATTCATAACAACGATATTGAATAAAAAAGTGAAATCAAAGAGTGTCAAGAACTGAAAGGTTTACTGAAACACTTGTGTGAGCTAGACAGTTGTGGTAAACATTAACCAGTGCTCCTGGTTTACCAATCAATACTAAATAATCTCCCCCTCATACTATAAGCAACTGTCAACTTTTCTACATAATAGACAAGAGAAAGTGAAATATGACATTGGATGTAATAGAATCGATCAAATTGTCACACTGAAATATGTCTCTGTATGTTTGGCAAAATGAGGAAGAAAAAACTTGATGTAAACTGAATTTTAGGGATAACTGCATGATTTTAAAGATTTTTCCAGAGAGGAACACGCCTATGAATGGCCCCTACTATAGAAGGAAAAAACCTGATTTATACTAGATAAAAAAGACAGGCAAAATGATATTTGTTTTTTTTTACAAAAGAAAAAATACAAGAAAACAATGTCACTATGACCAAAAACATACAAACAAACAAAATGATGACATTCATGTACTGTTCACTTTTATTCTTGATAAAGTCTATCATGTCTGTTATGTCAATAAACGTGAGGTTAAGATCTACCTGCGCAGGACTTGTAACCTGGGTTCAAATCCCGTTTGCAGCAGGTCATCCCCTACTATGAAAATTTTACAAAATGTTGATTCTTCTCCATATGTTGAAAAGTTGCAGGTTCTTTGTGGAAAGGTAAGTTAGTACTGGTTAGAATACAGTCCAGGAAAACTGGTAAGGTGAACTGGCTGCCGTATATAACCAAAAAAGCGTTGAAAAATGTTGTTAAACCCAGTGGAAAAGATCATTCTTCTGCTGCTCCTTGTGGAAGGGTAAGTTAGTATTGGTTAATATACAGTCCAGGAAAAACTGATCAGATGAACTGGTCACTGTATATAACTGAAAAATTGCTGAAAAACAGCGTTAAACCCAGTGACAATGTCACATAAAAGTTAAAAAAAACTGAGTTTATATGGAGATTTCTTCACAACTGGTTGTTCATTCAGATCTGACTTTTCATCAACTTGACTCACTTTTTTCAGATCAGAATCTTTCAGTTCAAACAACACTCGTTGTCTCTGTTTCGGAGGTAACTGTGTGAGAACTTCATTCTTTTCTCGTCGTATCATCAACAAGTTAGATAACTTCTGCTGTAACTCAACCAGGTTGCTGGCACCACTACAGGAAAAAAACAACAATGTTACTACATTTAATAAAGTTTCCAAGATCTTTTAATCATTTGCCTCATAATACCGCATTTCCCTGCATCTGAAGACGACTTTTGTGGCAAAGGAAGCCACTGCTGGCAATGAGTAATGGCTTCTTTTGCCACAATGTTTTCCTCTCTGTCAGAGAGAAATAACCCAATTTTCTAATGTTTTGTATATTTGCTTTGAATTTGGAAGAGTCCAAAATATGCTTATTCGGCAAAGAATTAATTCTATCAAAGCATGGAAAATCATGATCAGTCCAGCATACAGAATGAGGCACACAGAATGCTGTCATAATTACCAGTGAAATACAGAGCAAACATTTTAGCTTGGCTCATTTTGACATTTTCTCCTAAGCATTTCTAAAGTTAAGAATTCAATCTAGTTCAATTCTGTAGAGTGTTGGTTGGAGCTTTTTGCCAATACAACAATAAAGCCAGTGATTCATTTTGCCATTTTGGGAAACGATCTGGAAATGATCAGATTGGGAAAACTTGTAGTGCTTTCCCTAAACTGGAAATCTTGAGGGAAAAAGCAAAATAAATGCAATGTAACAATGAGTTTCTGTACTTTTCACCAACAAACTGGAAATCATTTGATGACTGAGAGGGCAATATCCCTCCTTCTCATGTCTATAAAAATGTCATTAATGTGACTACTGTGGCTCTTGTTTGCTTCACTGGAATAATGTTACTACGTCTAATCAAGTTGTAATTAGCAATATGTTTCTTGGCAAGTTTTGGTTTTGAAAGAATTTTTAGGCCAGAAATAGTGAAAACTGCCAATTTTTGGACTGGGATCCTGGTACCAAACAAAGAAGGAAAAATTTGCTGATATTGATAATAATGATAAATATCATATAATACAAAATAATGCATTATAGTATCATAATAACATGCTAATAAAACCTGTGGAGGGAAGGTTAAAACTATCATCCATCACACATACTTGACATTCCTTTTTCTAATTTTTCCAATCCACTCTATTTTAGCATCACAGAATTTTGCCGTGTATGTCCACCAGGAACCAAACTCATCTGGACATATAGCATCTATCTGAGGATACAACTGAAATACAAACATCTATCTAAGGATACAACTGAAATACAAACATGCCAGGAATTTTTATCTTAACATTCTCAGAACAATGTGCATTCAAAAGGTGAGAACTGAGAATGCAGGGCCTTTTTTACAAAAATTGAGAAAGGCTTTAGCATTTCATTTTGGGAAATTCAAGCATGATTTTTAGCCAAATCGGGAAACTGTAGACTGACTTTTAAGATGCATCAGTAAACAACAACTGACCAAGCACTTCTCCAAAATGTTAAAAAAGAGGCTTTTTGTAATTGGGAAGTCACCGAATATTGGCCTCTAATATAGAAGGAAAAAAGGCCCTCAAATGCTCATTAACCCTTTACTTCATAGCCCCCTAGTCAATATACCTACTGTATACTGATAGTGGATTAGATAAACTGCTACACTATCTCCATACAGGTTATTGGGAAAATGCTACTGTTTTGACATGTGTCTACTTCATCTCTTGATTACTATACTAATTATTAATCCAATCAAATTTGAGTGAACACAAAAGTTGTTCATAATTAAGTAACCTTTCTTATGGTATAAATTTTGTAATTGTAGGATAAATATTAAGGGAGATAAATAGAAACAAAAGTTACATAAATATTTCCAAGTGTATTTTTTTTTCTTTTCCGTTTTTCTGATTTGATACCTTGTCATTTCATCACCTAATTTTGGTGCTAAATAATGGTTACACGAGTTTTAAATTATGCCAATTTGTTGATGTTTAAAATATCTTTCTTCTAATGTGGAAAGTTTTGATATTGGGCAAATATTAAGGGAAATATAAGGAGTACAAGGTGACACAAATTCTGTGGGATTTTGTACACATAAACTTTATTAGTTTGCCTTTTCTGTTCACAGGCACATGGTTTTCATCAAACATTATTCAATAAAATGTTGAAGAATGACTATAAATTATTCTCTCAATGTAGACTAATAAAATATATAAAATAGAATAATTTTTATTGTACATTTCATAAATATAAAATCTCATATTTGAACTTACTAGGATGGTCAAAAATTCCTCACAAGAAATGTTATGGCCTACTCCACTAAATTCATTTTTAGCTACAAACACTAAAACTTAAAACAATCAACTATCAAAAATGAGAAGGGTAAAATTGGCCCACTGCCAAATTGGCTCTGAGCCAGTGATTGACTCTATAAGCTGAGGAATTTGTTTCCCATAATTAATGTCATCGTGACCCAGACAGTGTCTGCTAAATGTGTTAAGTTCAACTAATGCAGTGAAAACAATCAAAGGTTGTGTACATGTACCAAATTTAAGCAAGTTGATCATACACAGTACATTCGTGGACAATATTTTTTATTGATCTTAAATTGTAAGGCCTCTAGGCATGGATTAAATCTACTGTCATATATTTTGTCGAGAAATTGTCACACGTGCCAGATTGTAAAACTATGCGGGGGGGGTCATAAAACACCGGGTGACACATTTTTTGTAATAATTCAAGGACACATACTGTTTTGCCGACTTAATCTCCTTGATGACTGCATCAATTAGCACAAAATATGGTGAAATTTGAATTTGTTTTCATGTGAACTCGCCGCGAGTCTGTGTCGGTATTATTGTTTTATGACTTCAAAGACAGAGCGGGAACAGTGGTGTACAATTTTTACTGCATCAAAGAATGTTTGAAAATATCAAAGAATTGATGTTTTACGTATCTTTCAACAAAATTTCCAGCATAATTGATGTAAAAAATAAACCGCATGTCCGCAGACTACCGTGTGATCATAACTAACAGTGTAATCATCGAGTGATCGTATCGGCGAGTGACACGTATTGTGTTTACATGGTATTTACGGCATTTTTTTAAATATAAACCAAATATTTTTGTTGGATGTTTGTCTTCATGAAAGATTGAATTTTATGACTGTAGTAATTAAAAATCGGTGATATTTCTGGAAAAGGGATTTATTTTAGGTTGAAGATCAGACACGTGAAAACCCGGGATTATGAAAATCCGGTAGACACGTGAAAACCCGGGATTATGAAAATGCGGTAGACACGTAAAAACCCGGGATTATGAAGTAAAGGGTTAAGTACAGGACAGTTTGAATCTCAACTGAGATAAGACAAATGTGAGGAAGCTGACTGACTACGTTAAGAAAGGTCATTGGTTCAACCTAGGTGTACACATTGTTCTTCCTGCACTATTAAACTTAAAGCTGGAAAAGATGCAAAACTACCCTGACTGTTGGTGAGACGTTACACCCCTGTGAAAGAAAAGGAGTTTGAATACTGACAAACATTGTTTTCGCTTATCGGGGCTTGACAAATCCACTCGTCCGCTCATAATTATGAGTAGATATTGACTCAGGACGAGCTGAAATTGCTGTAGAACTAAATAAAACTTTTAGCTGGTTGTCCTGCAGGATGAGTAGCCTAAAAAATATTTATTGAGCTCTGTTTATCAAGAACTTCCTCCATTCCTGAATAAAACCTATCCTTACCTCCACTGGTCGCGCTAATGCAGGAGTTCCTGACAATAAAATTCTTCTGTTTGCTTTCTTGATCAAAGGTACAACAGTTTTCGCTGACACTGTCTTGTTGTTGCGTATATAGTGAGATTCATCAACAATAACAACTTTGAAATCCTGAGACATCAAAGCCTCGCGTAGAATACGACTTGTACTTTTACAGAGAAGACCAAATGTTGTAACTGTGATCTGAGATTTGTCTATATCACTGAAAAAAACAACAAAATGTCATAAAGATTGATTTATCCACAGTGTTTCTGTCATATTCCGTGAGTTGACCAAACCAGTGGTCAAGGTTTATTGACAGTCACTAACCTGCTCTGAAACAAACAATAAAAGGTCTTCCATATAGATTGATATATAGATTTTGCATACATGGTACAACATGAACATGGCAAAGTATGTTAAAATACAATATTTACAGAAACATAAAAAACATATCATATCCACCAGCACCAAAGATAAGCACAAAAAAGATACAACTCTTATTTCCTTGATTTTGGATGGAGCTACATAGAGGGGCTCTGGATGGGACTTAAAAAAATATAGAATTTCAATGTCCAAAGACATTTATGTATGGAACATTATCCACAGGGCTTTTTTTCATGGGTGGGGAAGGGCCTTTCTTAAATTTGGGGAAGTAATTACACAGTATTTTTGCAAAAGGGGAAGAAAAAACTTGAAGCAAACAGAATTTAAGGGGAAATCTGCATGGATTTAAGCATTTTTTCCGAGGGGATGACGCCAATAAACGGCCCTTGCTATAGAAGGAAAAAAAGCCCTGATTCAGATATGGCAGACAAAAGATGACAGACAGATGATCAGGGATATAAATCTACAGTAAAATTGTCATGGAAAACAATTCAATTTCTAGGGGTTTCACTCTTGTCCTCTCAAATCAACAGTTCTGTATTTCATAAAGAACTAACCAGATGAAACTCATGCACAAAATACCAGATGAAACTCATGCACAAAATACCAGATGAAACTCATGCACAAAATACATGACATGTTGAGATAAACCAGTTATCACGAAATAATATTGGATAAAAACAAGAAATAAAACAAATGTTCACAAGAACTTTGCACTTTGTTCAGTATTATTTCTAACTATGACAAAGTCCCCATACCCTGTACCTGATGTCATTGCCAGACTGTACAAGATTAATGTCCCCTGGATCAATATCAGGAAGCCATTTCTCAAACTCTTCAATCCACGAATAACGTAAAGATGAAGGCACTATGATCAGCAATGGCCATTCCTCTCTGTAGTAGTAGGCGACAGATATGGCTTGTATAGTTTTACCCAGGCCCATCTAAAACAATGAACAAAAAAATAAAATATGTTAACATTGAATACCCCAAAAATGATTTCAATATACAGAATTGTACTTAATACTAAAAATGTACAGTTAAATTTTAAAGCAATTTAAATATTTCCATTATATTCTCACTATTTATAAAAGAAAGTTAAGACTGTCTTGAATATAATATTATGCAAGAATTAACTAGTTGTAAATATTTGAAGTTTTGAAGGTACCAGGGGAAAAATAAAGCTTCAACAAAAACAATGTCAAGTAAAATACAACGCATCAAAAGTTGAGGGTCATAAATGACCCTTTGCTGATGAAAATTTGAAAAGTCAACAAAATTTCCTCCTAATGTTATTGTAAATTTGACCCTTTGTGTAAATTCTCAAAAGTCGGAAGCTTTATTTTACTGAATTCAAGAGTCAAAGTACCATTATAAGGGTCAAATGAATGTCCTGTCCTGTTTTGCTTGTATATCACTATATGCTTTGATTAAACTTACCTCATCTGCAATTAAACACCTGCAAATGTAACAATGACCAATCAGGTAAAAAGAAAAGATATTTACATTGTACTAAACAGTAAAAGATGTTATACAGTACATTTTAATCTGTTAAAATGATATGTTAGTTCAGGGCTCTCTCTTTTAGGGAACAGGGGCCAGGGCCCTGGGAGGGGGGAATTTCGCGTCATTTTCAGTTCAAGGGCAAATTTCAAAAGCCTAATTAATATAATACATGGGGGAATTTTTACCAAAAATAGGGGAAATAAGTATATTCCAGAGATGGGGGAATGGGGCCGAATTTCGGCCCCAAATTCGGGAAATTGAGAGCCCTGTAGTTTATAGTTATACTACTCATTACTAGTTTATTTAAGCTCGATTGCGAAACAAGCTTATATTAATCATGCTTGATTCTGTTTCCTGGACACTACACCAGTACTGCATCTGAAAATGGGATTGTGAAGTTTATTAACAAAACCTGTTGAAGCCGGGATTCGAACCTTTGGATCAGAGGTTGGACGCTCTATCTCTACTCTAGACCACAATACCTCCCCTAAATTTGGAGTAAAATGATATGTTGAATACAATGGAATTCATACTTAGAGGGGTGAATAATCAAGAGCATATGTTAAGGGATAGACATGCTGGGTTAACACAGCTATTATCTATATTTTTCAGTTATTTACAAGCCGGTTCACCAGTTTTCCTGGACTGTATACTAAACAGTACTAACTTACCCTTCCACAAGGAGCTAAAAACTTCTCTACATATGGAGGAAAATCAACATTTTCTCAAATTTTAATAGAAGGGTACGGCATTTGAGAAAAAGGCCCATTCCCTTACCTATGAAAAACCCTGACTTTTTCACTCAGTATCTTGACTTTGGGACACCTAGATCAGACACATTCTAATATGGAAAAGGGTACATTTTTAATTAATATCAATACATTATGAGAAAACTTTTGTGTATATTTTTGTTTTCCGGTATTTTCCGGTATACTTCGGTTATTTAGTAATGAGGTTAGGTCAATTTTTCAACTATAACAAATGTATACATATCATACACCATTGGAAAGGTATTTTTAAGAGAAACAAAATGCACTTTATTTCATTACAATATTCATCCTAGTTTTGGAGTTATGACACTTTGAAGTTGATAGGGGTTTGCCAAAGTATGATACCAAATTCGAACTTGGAACGCTGAATTATAATACATACAGTTTTTCACAGATTTGCACTTTATTTAAGCTTGTAAACACATTACAATTTACATTATATATTATTATCTTCAAATTTCCACTCTTGTAGTCTTGTAACAACTAGTATGAATAGACTGCCACATCATTTTTGTACACAATGTTGTACCAGTCGGAATACCCAGGGACCTGAAATTGAAGTACAATTTTTCTGAGATTAAAATTGCCTTGACTTTAAATTGCCTGAATTCAATTAAATATTAAATCTCAAGTCAAACCTTTAATTTATTGTTACATGGTTCTGAACATTCACTAATCAAAAGTAAAGATTACATTGCAGACTGGTCAACATAAGCCATTATCAAAATGCAATAAAAACAATAATAAAAATAAATCATGGAAATACCCCAGCAGTGGATAATTATTAACAGTATTAAACTCATACATACTATGGTATGACTTGGTTCATAATTTAGCAATTACCTTAGGGGAAGAATTCACTTCTGTGTTTTAATCAAAGTCTATATCTGGCTTTGAGTCTGAGAACGGTAATGATAAGTCCTGGAATATCAAGTAAGGCAAACATGACATACTAATAATAAAATACTCTTCTACCTAAACAATCTAAAAATCAAACAAACATATGATTTTAATGCAAACAAAGGGACATGTTCATGTTTCAAATTAGCAACTGACTAGTTCCTAGAAGAAAATTCAATCTACATAATGAACATTTTGTATGCGAACAAATTTCTAGTGACCATAACAATTTACCTCCATAATTCAGATAATCTATGGTATCTTATAGCATTGTTCAACCAAAGATGGGGGAGTCTGTCTAACCCCCAGGGTTCTGTCTCACTCTGGCAAGATACGTCACTCTCTGACTATGGACAACTCTCATTTATTGGTGCCCACTCGTGGTTCTCATGGCCACCAAATCTACAAAACTTTAGGCTGAAAGTGGACAAGATGATGTAATAGACAAATAAACTATAAAAAGCACATTAAAATATAGGCATGGTGCGATTATCAAATTTGCACAGTTGCTAAATCAGTAATGAGTAAATGCAGTATGCAATTACAATAATGTATTCGAAAAATGCTATCCGAAAACTGTGACACTCTATGCTAGTTATGTTTAATTACTTCAGTTCCGAATTGATAATAATTATTATCCATAAAAAACATTAATTTCACAATTTGATAACCCACAAATCGTCAAACGCTGGCAATATATCCGAAGAAATGGATATCCGATAACTATGACACTTTTAGCAAGGGAGGTAATTAACATGAAAGAAAAAATGGCAGCTCGTCCTCTGCCAATTTTCGATCGTCCGCGCATCATTGCGCAGCAAAATTTCATTATAAAATCAAGTTAAGTGCATACATCAGACATGAAACTTATATAAAAACGCGAAGGAATTTATATGCAGGACGTTGTCTACATTATGCAACCAATAAAAGATCATGGACTGTCTTCGCTAATAAAACTACCGCAAAATTTATAAAACCTACCAGAGACGTATAATAAAGAGATAGGCAGCTTCCCGAGTTAACGCAGTTTATCGCGTGCTCCGAGATTTCGACGAGATGCTCGCGCACCTGCCGGACGGTTACAGTACACTAACAGTTTGGTTACCGAAGTTTGTTTCCGTCAATGGGGAACACGGTAGATCGCTCTTTTGTTTATTTAATATTGATCCATTAATAAACGTCTGAATAATTATTTGTTATTATAAAATAAATAAACGTATTGTACTTTATTTAAGTAGATACTTTTAATAAATTGAGTAAAAAAACTGTGATGCTTCTGTATTATTTTGTCGCTTAATTAGCAGTTTTTCACGCCTTTTACTCTACAAGTAAAGCATTCACCGATAGTTTTCCTTTGAAAAATAACTGGGCAATTAACACATAAATCTTCAAAAGCAATCAATTTGCTTTGATTTCTTGACCTATTAATTCCTTTAAGTAAGATTCTGGGCTCAGGATTGGTCACCGACAAACCTTTTAATTAACATGTACATCGGCCACTGCATTCTTGAAAAATATTCCTGAGACTGAGTACCGAATTTTATCATTCAATGTGCAAATGTGTTAATGTTATTTACTAAAAATTATGACTTGTAGTTCCGACTTTATTTCCTGGGATGACGAGGACCTAAATCTGGACCTACTACTTGGTGAATATACAGATGAGGAAAAAAGTGCAAATAACCATGTGTCAAGTGAATCTTTATCTGAGCAGACTGTTACTTATATTTGTCCAGAGTGTAACAAAAATCTTAAATCAATATCAGGTTTTCGCGGGCACGTCACAAAGAAACATGGCTTGAACATCAAAGGTGAGTATCAAGAGATCTGAGCCTGGCTATTGTTCACTAAGAATAAATAATTAAGATCTCATGATTCAGACCTAGATTTGGGCAGTTTCATCAAAATCAGGTCACGAATGTGGCTTCTCGAGTGCAAATAAGGATCTTCCTATATTTGACGTAGTGACCTAGTTTTTGACCCGACATGACCCAAGTTCAAAAACTGGCCTAGACATTCTCATAAACATTCTGACCAAATTTCATCAAAATCCAGATATTATTGGACCAGCAATGATTTCTATCTAAGTCTGTAGTCTTGTGAGGAATGACAATTGTATGGCCTGTTATTTGAGGGAAATGTTTTCAATCATTTGGGCTTAAAAATATATTTGTTTCTGGTTACCTGACTGACTCCCTTCTTTTACTGCAAACCTATATATGTCCATTTATTTAAAATAAAATTTAAAAAATCATCCAAAATTTAACTAGACAACACCAATATACTAAATGAGCTTAAAATACATAAATAAGCAATAACAGAAGGTTGGTATGAAGAAACGCTTTGAAGAATATATTTTTTTATTATAAAAAAATGCCATATTTTGTCCGACTTTCAGACGGAAAACATTTTTGTGGGATGTAACCAGAAACAAACATCTTTTTACGCCGTAATACTTACCAGTTTATCTAAAATGCTTATCTGAAGTAAGGACTAAGACAACACTATACATGTGTAACTTTTGTATTTACAATTTTATATGTCAGACCATAAATAACAACATTTATGTACAGTTAAAGCATATTACAACATCTTAACATAGATATGTACATTTTATGTAATCATAATGTTATGTTAGCAGATACACTCCACAAGTTTTACTTCCATTTTTTTTAGATACAGGTGTTTGAATACTAACATTCTAAAGCAAAGGAGTTTACAAAGTCACAAACTGCGAAAAGAAAATCATAATTCTACAAAAATACATATAAGTTATCTTTAAAGGAACTATACTACAGATTTTACCTTTTTCTCAAATGAAAATTTTCTTCCCTCCATTTAGTAACAGCTGTCAATATAAGAAATCAAGAATGTGGTAATGAAATATTTAAAAAATTGAAGTAACATTTAGTAAAAAAAACCGTCTACCTAGAAGACTAACCCACAGATTTTAGTACAAAAATGGATAAAATCTCCAAAACTTCTTTTGAATAAAGCATACCTGTGTCGATTAATAAAAATTATTACACTCGGGCAATGATACAATAATGTCTGACTTTTTTTAAATCTGCAGGACAGTTCCCTTAAGTTTTCCGAAATACAATGTTACAATAAAAAATCTGCAAGGCAGTTCCTTTAAAAGTTTGCTGAAATTCAATCAGCAATGTTATAACGACAAGTCTAAATCTGTGACATATGTATGGACTTAAAATCATATGCATGTGAACATTCGCTATCTTGAAAGAAATTTTCGAAGAAGCTTTGCATCACTACCAACATGACCAAACAATAGTCAAACATAATGAAAAATCTTGGGCAGTATTGGAGCTTGGAACAATTAAGGATCTTGTTATAGTTATGCACATATTAAAATCAGTAAATTGTTTCTTTACAGCAAGTGACCACAGGAGACAACCTAATGTATGTACCAGTAGTTCTGAGATCAAAGAGCCTGTTCAGTCTACTAAACATCACAAGCTCTCATCTGAATGGATTCAAAAGGAAGTGTATGAACACATATTCCCAGACACATACCAAAATGCATTGAAAAGTATTCAGAATAGTACACTCCACAACCTGTTTGGTAGATCTGCCATTAGTGAAATTGCTGCGTTTTGTGAGGGCAGTAATGAATTTCAGAAATCAGTGAAAATATTTTTCAGTAAACTAGCAGCTGAGCCAGTGAACATAACTTTGAGTGACGACCGTGAAAATTTATTCAGAAAGTTTCATGAACTGCGGCTTAGTTCGGATGTAAATGAAATGAAAACAATTTTGAAAAATTCAAACTGTCCATTTGATGATGATATTAACAATTTCATACAGGTGTTCTTGATGGAATTAACCAACTCAATTCTTCAAGCTTTGGCAAATACAATGAAAAAGAAAGCAAAAGATGAAAACAGGGCATTAAGTGACAATGAACAGCAAGTTCTTTTCTATATATCTGGTTTCATTATCCATGCAGTTAAAAAAAAGTACAATAAAATTAAAAACAAGAATGACCGGGAGTTCAAACTTAAAGTTATGGATGAGCTGACTTCTGATAAATGTGACAAGAAGTATTTAGAGAAATATGCAATTCTTTTAGAGAAGAAAAATCGCGGTGGGCTTCAATATCCATCTGAAAATGTCTTTCTACTTGTAAGATCAATAGATTCTGCTGTTCGGGCAAACACAGACACAAATCATTCACAAAATTCACTGAACAAATGTGTGTTGAAAGAAAAAATTCTGGAAAATTTCATGGTTAAGTATCACTCAGAGAAACTGTTCCCTGTCAATGAATCAAGCGAGGACGATGAAGACATGGCAAAACCTCCTTCGATCTTTCTAGAAGACATGATAAATATGTTTTTGAAAGTTCGTGGGTTTGCAGCTGCTCGAGTGGAGCGAAACAAAATTGCAATAAAAAGTAAAAGTACTGATTCAAGCAAAGCTGGAAGCAGTTTCAGAGATGCACTTAAGGAAAAGTGTTTAAATGTACCTTAAGCACACAGACATGTAATTACACTATGTACAATTATTAAAGGGCCTACGTCATCAAATGGGCAATGAAAAAAAACTAAATTAAATACACTCAGTTTGTGAACACCATTTGCAATGTAAATATACTTGAATGATGGCTTAATATTGTTATATTTTTAAAATATTTCATTCAAATAAGCAAAATGAATACAGTGTTTTCTGATAGTGGCTTAAGCCACTATCAATCAATAACAAAAGTCAACTTGTTTCAGTGAAGATGTAGGACGACAGGCCTTTTTTATGCCATTTTTGAGTCTGGTATTAGGACCCGTTCCCTAAGTAAAAAAGTAAATGTTTTTCCTCATTGAAAGGGAAAAATTTCCGCATAATTAAAAATAAATTGAAAATGTTCTGTCACAATATGCTGAAAACTGTTTTTCCATGGAATAAATCATATAAAAGAATACAGTTAAGTGCTCTAGCAAATAATGTTAAGGCATAGCTTTTGTTTTGTTCTTTCATGATAATAAGATTTTAATAATTCCCAAAATATGTAAATTTCAACAAGAGTGACAGTTTGTCACAAAATACACCCGTCATACTGCAAAAACATTAATATTCACAGAGCATTAATTTTCGTAGATTTCATGGGTGGGCTAATCCACAATTTTAAGAGCTAAATGTATGTACATAATCTCTGCCTTCATAGTATCAGTGTTGTCAACGCCTCTTTGGCAGCTTGGTGTTGTCGATTGGTTGCCTTTCTTGCAGCACTTCAGTATTTCCTCTTCTTGGAGCCAAAGCCTGAGCACCAATAGTTCTTATACTAGTTAACATATGACGCACATCATTAACAGTTGGATTTTTGTTGTGTCCACCTTTATGACGATAATGACCAAAATGCTGTTCCAAAGGGTCTTGGTTGAAACAACTAGTTAAAATAAACTCAGCTCCTTCATTTAACATGAAAATGACACTTTCAGTTACTGAATTGACTGTGATTTTCAAACCACTTATTGTCTGGCGACTCAACAACATACCCGCCCTGTCCTTTTTCGTGAAAGGTCCTGCTCGTGCTGCAACGCTTTCTGCCCACAAATTGAAATAATTCAAAAAATCATTACACAACCACGTAAGTCGCTCATCAGTCACTGTTCTGAATGCATTCAAATTTGGATTTCTTTTATTTCTGGCTTCTTGTAATGATCTAACATTCAAAATATCAAAGAACTTGTTCATGTTTCTTATAAAAAGAACAGTTTCAGCTACACTTTCACCATAGTTATCCTCTAGTGCATTTGCCACAGAGTCACTCAATATCTGTGCAGCCAAACTGACTTTCATGTATGAGAATGCATTCAAGTCTATGTGTTGCCTACTTAACTTTGGACACGGAGTATACATATTAAACTCACAATGGTCTTCAAACAGTCTAACAATGTGCATCCAAGAGATGTCTTTGCCATCCTTCCAAAGGCGACGTGTTTTCTTATGTGAGAAAGAGTTGCTAAAACAATTTCTAGCTGTCTTTAATAAATGAGGCACATCAGAAATGAAATACACATTGCGATTTGGGTAAAAAGGGTTTTTTGTAAAATGCACACTGTTGAAACCAGGCAGTTTATGAATACTAAAGAACTTCCTGTTCGAAGAGGCACCATCACATGTAAAGAATAGAACACGCAACTTTAAGTGAACTTCTAACAAAGACACAGCATTCCAAACAATAGGGTATAAAAAGTCAGCTGTTATACTTAGGGTGGCGAAAGCTGCTAGAGGAAATTTTAGGGCGGTAACAATACCTCTCACCATTAAAACTAAAACAAATTTTGCAACATTTTCTTTGTCATTCTGGATCAAGGCACTTTCCAGATTTAGCAATGAATTTCCTATCGAATCAAGGTTGCAATAGCCAATCAGTTCACCTGTCACCTTATCATACACTAGATCCTCTTTTATCTTTATTTCGTCAAAAAGTATGCCAACATACTTTCGCCAGTCTTCATTAAACATGTCTAGCTTAGTGGCCTCACTATGTAGCATTTTCAGAACATCTGCTTGAAATCCAAGTTCACTACCAATATAATGTGAATAATCAAATAGTGTTCGATTGCTTGGAAGTGTCACAAATCCTGCATCTCGAATTGTATCATATGCGGCCTGCGACTTCTGCCGTATTGCCAAGCACCAACGGATAATCATAGGGTGCCAGCGCATCCCATACTTCCCTAAATCAGCGGCCTTCTGTTGCTGACTCCAGAATAGACGTTGGTAAGAATTGCTGTCGGGGAATGATTTCGTAACATCATCTGTGCATGTAGACATCAAGTCCTTCATTTCAATGTTTTGAATTTCATTCAGAACAACACCTTCTGTGGATATTTTCTTACTTAATTTCCTTTCAAGCTTTGCCACTGTTTGTTGGAGGGAAGCAATTTTATCCTGTTGTTGTTCCAATTTTTTTAACAAAACTTCGCGTGGCATATCTTCGTTGCGATAGTTACTGTTTGTCCAATCTACATGTAGAGTTCTATTCACAATTTTTTCTTTACGGTCAGAGCGAAGCTTCAGCATTTTCCGGGTCTTTCCGCAACTTTTACATCTTTCAAATTTATTCAAAATGAGCAAATCACAGTATGTAGTTCTAATTGTTGACTGGTAGCTTATGCCTCCATCACAAGCACCAAAATTGCCTTCTCGATAGGCTATCACTGAAGTGTCACCACATGTCGTAATTGCAGCCCCAACTGGTACAAGGGAAGTAAATGTTTCTTCATGGTTCCCAACACAAACCTTATATTTTTTCAATTCCACTAGTAAGTCTAAAATATCCTGCACTGATTGAACAATTTTATTAACTGTCTCCCAAATAGGATGATGTTCACCAACTTCTCTGTTGTGGACATGTATCGATAATTTGAAGCAGTCTGACACTGTTAGTTGAAGTTTTACAGCTGAGTGACCATCAACCTCATAAAATGACAGAACTTCAATGTTCCTGCTGTTTGGTTTCAACACATAAGGTTCTGGTAATGCATTTTGGCTCAAGTCCCTCTTAATCGACTCGAACTGCGTTGGGACATCAAAATCCTCACAAAATACACCATCATCTGTTTGAACTTGACAACCTGTATCTACCACTTCAATGAAGGTTTGGCATTCTTTGTCAAAATATTCAGTTTCGCAGACTGAAGAATCAGTTTCAAAAAATCCTTCATTCAGTACATCTGTAGAATCATGTATATTCAAACTGTTATCTGACTCTAAAAATGCTTCATTCAGTTTATCACTTCCTGACTCATCCAGTTTATCACTTCCTGACATGTATCGAGCCCTTTTGTATTTTTTCTGAACCCCATAGCTGGCTCTTCGGCGACGAGGCATCTTGGAACCTGCAAAATAAAAATCAAGTTAAAGTGTTGTTTAAATGTACACTGTTTTCAAATATCTACATTGTATGTTAGCGTTACTGGTCACCACTGGCTACTAATTTTCTAGAAATTATTTGAAAATGAGCTAGATATTTCTCTTTTCTGTCAAAATTATTTAAAAGTGAGGAATGTTTTCAGGAATTTTAACCTTTTGGCTACTAATCATGAAATCTTAGCACAAACTTACAATATGTTTCAACAGGATTTTGTTTATTACTATTAGACTAGAGTCATATTAAGTTTAAACTTTGAATTGTGTTTACAAATCAAATTCTTGTAATGCAAAACAATCATTGATCAACATTATCTATTTTCCTTGTTTTAAGCAAATAATTTATTACAATAAATTGAGAGAAAGCTAAAAAATAATGAAAATAATATCTGAGGGCTCTTAAATACTCTCGGTAAAAAGTTATTATTATGGGAGATAGTTCATTTCAAATATTCAAACTAAGATATCTTCAAATTTAAAAGTTATAATCCATTTAGAAGTCATTTTCATGAGAACATTTTGAGTAATATGTTATCAAAGATTAATAAGTGAAGCGGGACAGACATTACAGGACGGACATTACACTATTAGCAATTACCATTTTTGAGGAACATTTGACTGCAAAATGATTGTATTGAAAGAATTGTAGTGTTTACTTATGAAAGAATATGCTCATAGATTGGGTTAACTAACACATTACTTTTTTTTGAAAAAAGAAACAAATATCTGATATTTTAAGTAGACTTTTGATGAAATTTTCTCTTTTTCTACTAAGTCATCTTTTATTTTAATAAGAGAAGAATTTGACACTTAAACATGACTTATATCATTGATACACACATGAAATCAGAATAAACAAAACATTTTGCTTGAAAATGTACAAAAAATGAACTATCAGATGTATGAGAATTAAGTGGGATGGACGTTACTGGACGGACATTACACATAACATTTTTTTCAAAATTACTCAAAAATATACAGATAAAATTTGTGAAAGTGAGGTGTTCAGAATAAGACCCATCAAATTCATGGTGTTATGCATTTTAATATTATTTTCTACTATATTTTATGTAAATACGCCCATGGGACGGACATTATGCTTTTTTTGCCACAATGAGTAAAATTTTTCAATTTTGTTAAAATGACAAATTAATGTTTTCATTCAGATAAAAGAAAGATGGTCATTAAACATTCAAAGGGCTTAGCTAAAAACATTTAAAAATGCTAAGATCTTATGTTATTTAACATTTAGTCATAACAGGTTTGAAAATGCGTTATTTTGGCTTCTTAACTGGTAACAACAATGAATCCTTCTAAAATTTAAATTTCTTATGTTATAAGAAAATAGTTACAAAACTAAATTAACATGGAAAAATTTGGCTTAACTGGTTGAAAACAGCAAACACCACTGTTTTTAAACTGCTGGCAGCCATAGATCTTATGTTATTGTAAAAAAAAAACATTTAGTCATAACTTTCAGTCTGATTGTTTGAAAGTTTTATGCGCTACAAAATTTACTCAGAAGGCGCCTTTTTTCTGAAAAATTTGCTTTTTTGCTTAACTGGTAACAACAATCACAGGGCAAAATCCTAAAAATAGCTAAAACCACTGTTTTTAAACTGCTGGCAGCCATAGGTCTTATGTTATTGTAAGAAAAAAACATTTAGTTATAACTTTCAGTCTGATTGTTTGAAAGTTTTATGAGCTACAAAATTTACTCCGAAGGCGCTTTTTTTTTCTGAAAAATTTGCCTTTTTTTGCTTAACTGGTAACAACAATCAAAGGACAAAACCCAAAAAACAGCAAACACCACTGTTTTTAAACTGCTGGCAGCCATAGATCTTATGTTATTGTAAAAAAAAAACATTTAGTCATAACTTTCAGTCTGATTGTTTGAAAGTTTTATGCGCTACAAAATTTACTCCGAAGGCGCTTTTTTTCAGGAAATTTGCTTCATTTGCTAAATTTGTATCACCAATCAAAGGGCAAAATTTTGAAAAAGGCTAAATGCACTGTTCTTAAACTGCTGGCAGACACAGATCTTATCTTAATAATTAAAAAAAACATTTAGTGATAACTGACAGTCTAATAGTTTGAAAGTTTTATGCGCTACAAAATTTACTCGGACGATGTTTTTTTCTGCAAAATTTGCTTTATTTTACTCAATTGGTAACAAATTTCATCTAGACATAGGGCAAGATTTTTAAAATATTAGTAAAACCACATCCATCTCAAGAGCATATGACATTAACTGAATATTGCAATCTCTAACACAGAGTTTATATTGTGGGCATTTTATAATGGCATGGAATGCCATTGGTAGGCTTCAAATGCTGAAATGGGTGCCAAAGTTTGAGGGGGGGGGGAAAGACCACTCGGATAATTACACATAAAATTGCACCTACAGATGCAAATATGCAATTGGTTATTTGGCTTTGAACAATGGTTTGGAGACTTATAATAAAATCAAAACCATTAAAGCTAAATTTCGGATTCGATGACCGTTTAACTGGCGCATTCCACCATTCCCCACCCACTGTACTTACCACTAGCGACGCTGTTTTGAATAACACTCTGTTGTTGAACAGCCTCTAAATATTGCCTGAGAAACTATTGTAGTAAATATACTAAATAGTTGAAAATAAATAGCCGAAAAGACCAATATCTTAAGATGTTTTCCGCTCTGGCATTTATTTTCAAGATGGCGACGTCGACTATTTCCGGATCTCGCTGATATCCCGGGGAAATCTCGGGCACGCGCGCGATTTCAGAAAATCAATAGGCGCAAAGAACAAGCTGCGTATCTCTATTTTTATACGTCTCTGAACCTACCTTGAAATGTCTTAAGATCCTTCTACAGACATGGCGCACTCGAAGTTTGACCCCTTCACCTCATTAGCATGTAGAATAGTGACGCAGGACACGCTTTTTGCATGTGAAAATAAACCGGTCCAAAATGGCGAACGTCAAAAAATACGGGAAAACCCAAAACATGGTATCGTTCAATGTCGATCTATTTTATTACAGTGGCCAAATGATATAGGTAAGGTATTTCAATCGAATGCAGAATGTTTTTCCTTCCCATGTAAGCCGTAATTTCAATGAATATTGGTGGGGAAAAGCATAGACAGAATGGACTTTTTTACCCGATTTTGCATTAGGCACATAGGGGAAGACTCGGTTAGAGATCTCGCTGACCTCGTTATATTTAGTGTTTTTCGTTTTCTCCATGGACCGAAAAATAAAGCAAATCACGAAACAGTCGCGAAAACAAGTTACAAAGTAAGATCATACAATTTTGGATAAATTTTAACTCGTTAATTACCTTCCATTCTTTTTAATTGCAAACGTCACGCCATCCTTTTGAAATTGCATCAATTTATCAACTAATTTCTCCGGTAGTTTATCAAGCACTTCATCTTGTTTTGGTTGCATTTTTCGCGCCATTGCAAGGGAAGTAACTGCATTTTGTAAATTATCGAATATTACGGCACTAGTACCCGTTGACTCCGGTGTACTGAAATATGGAACGGGGACCAGTTTACTAGTGCTCTAGATTGCTATCTGACCTCAAAGCTAAGCAGAACATTACGTAAATATTTAAGACCAAATAACCGGTGGGGATTGAAAACAAAACCGTGACAACTGACCGGAAGTTGGTAAAAGTGAACGAAATACCAAATCTACTAGAATTACACAGTGGTTAGGTATTATAGTCAACCACATGTCTGTTGATGTAAATATAGTACTCCCAATGAGGGTACTGTTTTTGATAAAAGCACGGACATAAGAACACAAAACTTACGTAATGAATTTCAGTCTTGTATCTCAGTCCGTTTTTCTCACCAATCGGCTTTCGCATCAATATTTATGCAGGCCTTTAAATCATAGTCGTCGTGAACAATATTGTATAATGTAATTAGGAACTAGAATACGTTACATGTAATGTAGAGTCCCTGTGTTAATTAATGTGTGCAGTTACCGAAATGGCACCAACCAGAGTATAAACTACCCAGGAAATGATTAATAAATGAATATTGATAATTATTAGTTTGGGGGTAAATAAATAGTTTGAGGTAAATAAATTACTACAGCACATTAAATGACACGATGAATCGTGGACATATATCAACAAAACAACTTTCTCTAGCGTATTTAAGAAAAACTGTGACCATAATCTGATTAGCTGACATATGGCTTTCACTTCTTAACGTTTCATTCATGTTACATCTGATAACAATACGTCAGAATATCATCAGTTCTTCCTGAAAGGATGTCAGAACCATGAAGAAAGTGCAGAAATGTTTGACTTGAGAAACAACACATTTTCCTATCAAAAGGTTCCAATATCTATAGATAGGTTAATCTTACATCAGTTACACGCGGCAGAAACTCAAAGAAGAGTGAGAAGCCACAAACAAAAAAAAACATATCACGATGTGTGATGTACATAAATTTGGTTTGAAGTCAGTGCCAGCAACCTTTGCCAATGACCTGTCAACAAGACCACATACCAAACTTAACCATATTATTGAGCCCTATCATGATAATTATTAATTGGACATCTGTGTAAATATTCTTATCCAGGATTTTCATCAGACGTATAAAATGGAATATATTGGTAAATTTTCCTACAAGTTTATATGATATTGACTGTATACTATTTTGTAAATTACTTCAAACGCCAAGTATTTTTAGAAACATCATTTACTAGACCAGATGGAAATGAATAGTAGTATGTCTGACAGGGAACTGAACTAGAAAATTGGCATACATCGTAACAACAACAGTCAAACCTGTGAATAAAGGCCAACATCGGGAAAGACAAAATGTGGCCTTCATTGACAGATGACCTTTATTCGGAGAACAATTTGTTCTAAGTAATCAGCGACGTTTTTTTTTCAAATAGTGGCTTTTATTCACATGCTGGGTGGTCTTTATTCGGAGGTGGCCGCAAACACAGGTTTTACTGTACTCACATTATTATGTTTATATTGGCGAGTTCATTCTTTTGTCCACATGTAGTTTCTATAATGATTATGTGACGCATTTGATAAACTTTAGGTGATAAAAGTAGTTTTTATCCGTTCATAATTTAATTATTACGTCTGGTGAGTTCAAATACTACAATCTTGCAAATTTAATCATAGTTCAGACACGATCATAAATGTTTAATACAATTTACTTCGCGTCAATTTCACAGTAGTTGTCGTTTTGCCGTAATAGGACTTCCGTTGCCGTGTAATTGACACGAAGTGTGATTTATGCCTGAGAAATTAGAAAATCAATCCAGATTCATAATTTTTCAGATTCGCTTCTAACACCGTCCGTGATTGGTAAATTATAAGGTCTGAATCCTAGTCTAACTTATGACAACTCTTATTATGTAGCGCCTTTTCCAATCAACAGCTAGAATTATTTCACGTGAAGCATTATTCCGATACCTCATTGTTTCATATTTTTAGTGTAACAGGACTGTATATATAATATATGTGCCTATTGTGGTTTGTATACCTATTAGCCCGTCAGCTCAGTTGGTAGAGCAGCTGACTTGCAAGCAGAAGGTCGCGGGTTCAAGCTCCGCATCGGGAACTATATTTTCTGCCTCCTATTAAGTTGGTGCTTTGCGGTACGTTATTGCTCTGGTTTGTTGTAAATTTGTATGCGTGAGTGGTTCCTCGTAACTATGTTTATGTGCAGGTCCTTCTCTCACTTAAGGTAGCGTAAGTGGCTACAAACGTAAAAATAAGCGAAAATGACATTTTAAGTTATTAACAATAATCAAATATCATACTATCATACCATGCAACAGAAAAATCGATCCCTATATACAAAAATAGTGTTTTATCGCGATAAAAACTGCACCCCCATATCGACTCCACTTAATCAGCAAGAACGATCTAGGATGCGGCGTTGTAAGGGGCTCCTTAAGGGCAAATTTGTATCAATTGATATTAAATTTGGTATAGCTTGCCGTATGTTAACATAAGTATTTAAAATTCGACAGATTATCAACATCAAGCAGATTAAAATGGGAAATAAGAAAAATAAGGCTAAGCAAGGTGTTAAAGTGTTCTCAAAAAGAGAAAAATGTAGTTAGAAATCTCTTTCTCGCGGAAGTTGGTTTACGAATGCTAAAGATACCGAACTGCATAAATCTATATCCTGTAAAAAACTTGACCATAGTGACGTGACATATTGTGAAAATGAAAACTTTATGGTGGAAAATTACGTAATCAATATATAACTGCAACAATCATTTGATGTGCAAGAAACGTATGAATTCATTAACACCTTGGTCGATTGGGCTACTAACATCTAATGTCCCAGTTTTAATATAAAATACAAGATGAAATAACTGATCCGGAACGGTGGTCTTATTGAAGTGTGATATCGATATCATACTCTAACGCCTTGTTAATTATACTATCAATATGGGTCAATTTAGACCTTATATATATCGCATCACATATTTCTTTATGTTTTAGCGGGAGATATAATAAACAGCAATATGGTTTGCAGACACTTCATGCACCTTGCAATAAAACGCACACGATAAGAAAACGAGCGGTCAAAGATTGTTACCCTCTTAATGTTATGACGTACCATTTTTACAAGTTTAGTTAAATTTATATATTCCAGAGTCAGGTTTCAAACACAATTAAATTATAAAACTACAATATATTTGAATTGCCAGTAAATTAATACAGGGAGACTGGGTCAACGAAAATTATTATTTTCGCTATTTCATTGATGTAATCAATAAAATAAAATTATTTCAGCGTGCACTTTTATTAAGCAACTCTGTACATTTTGGTAAAATATTGAAAGCTATCAAACAAACAATAGGATGAAAAACAGTAACGTCTAATGGACATCGGACGTGCATGTTTTTCGGGAATCTTATACTATTATGTTATATATCCAATTACCTTTATATATCAGAATGTTTTTAAATAATTACATTAACAGACATAAAACATAAACACTTTTCTACAAATCAATCACATCTTAAGTTCTTATTTTTTACAATAAATGCATGGCTACCTCCATTTAATTTATATAGCGGTTTCCCCAGCCATCTTCAACTCGATTTCCCAATCAGCCGTTTTCCCCGTTGAGAGCCTCTCGGTTGACGAGAAATCTGATGTACTGTGTATTGCATCGGTACGATATGATACTATTTTGACAAATAATTCCTAATTAAGCTCTTTAGAGTCATCTAAAATGGTGGGCGGTTTCACTAATTGATCCGCTAACGATGAACGAATTTGATTGGTTATCAAATTTTAGTAGGCTGTATTAATTTATAGAATAATTGTTGATTACACAAGGTGATAATGATCTGACACTTATATTGTTAATTTCTCGCTTAGAAAAAAACGCAGTGGGTGCTATTTTTGAACAAAGATTGCCGCCTTATTTGAAGATTGATTTCAAAGCGGTTTTCGGTATTTTGTAGCGGAAATGCTTATCTAGGGAACCGTGTCACAGAATTTTGATATTTATTTTCGTTTTTTATCTATGACGTATTTCGTAATTGTCAGCGGGGTTCAGGCTACGGAATTTCTTTAAAGTGAAATATCTATTGAATGGAGGGCGTTATCAAAAATCTGTGACACGGTTCCCTGCATGATACCATGATTGTTATTTTAAGTCTAATTGTTGTAATATATCCTTATATACAGAGTAGTGATCTTTATTCAAAAATATGAAAATTACGTGCGATATTGGTTTATAGAAGACAGACCAAGTAAAATATTTGTTTCAAATCACTTGCAATAGACTCTGTACAGTGGGTTTATTAATGTATACAATTGTGGTTGACTTTTTTAAACTATAAATTAGTAAAACTTGATATCACCATATAGCCACTCACGATACCTTAAGATCTCAGCCTTATTATTCATCCGTGTGTCTGTTCATGTATGTTCTAACTGTACCTCGATCTTGGTATATAAAATTTGTATGAATGTAAAACTAATAATGTAGATTGTAAGATCTTCTCGTTGACCATGTTTTAGTGTGATATCCAGCACCTTGTTGATAAACTGTTGCCCACGTGGTTTTCTTAGCAACACAGACTTTTTTGTACACATGTTTGTACTCGAACATTTGAGTTTTTTTTCTCATTGTTATTTCCATGCCGCAACAGTTTATTTTTTAAAAGAAATTCTGCAGAAAACGATATGCATATCTTTTAACTCACGATACAATCATAGACAGTCATGAAATCATGAAGGCTAGATATTAGTCTGAAAATAATCATTTTCTGCATCTCATACGGTCCATATGAATTAAAGGATTTTTTAAAACACAATCTTATAGTTTTATATACACTGTTACAATTCAACTGGCGCAAATATTTTATGTTGGTACCTTTGCACTAAGGCCTAAACAAAAAAGGTTTGTTTCCGGTTACAGGCCCCAAAAAATTAGGGTCGGTAGGTAGGGATTTTTTCTTTTATGTTTTTTTTTACATAGATCGGCAACACTGATGTGAAAAATCACAATATAGAATACATGTTGTTAAATTTCGTAAAACGCTGAACATTTTATGATTATTAAATATCTAGACTTTATAGCATCATCATATTGGCAATAAAAAAGATATTAACTTTAGTCATAATCTCAAAATTTTACATAAATACGTGTTTTACTATAATTGGTTTTGTGGTTAAATAAGGGCTTTTCCAGCGTTTATAGGTTTGTCGGTTATAAATCACGTGTACTATGTACATGTTTTACTAATGTGTCAGCACGATACTGGTTTTTACTGAGGTGTAAAATTGTTATTTATTTAGTAATAAGTTACACCGACAACTGTCCTAATTGTGTGAGTATATAGCTGGGGATGATAAGGATAGAGCAGAAATTGTGAGTACAATTAAATCACATATTTAATCTGGAATTATAATAATGGTTACTATAATTTATTTGGTACGCATGCGCAATCAACGTGTTTGTCTGTATAAAATTAACCAGAATGTATAATACAAATATTTCATCCATTGCTTTTTTTAAAATGTGAATTTTTCTAGTAAAATTCGATGACAACTAGCGCTATATATGAACACTAATCGTATGATAAGTAAAACAGTTTGTGACATTTAGATATATTGTGTGTGATAATGATGTATCTCTGGTTTTGTATAGAATTTAGCCTTAATGATTATATATAGCTATTTTTAAAACTAAATATCATCAAATGTTAGTGTTGTAACCATTCCCATAGCAAAATGAATTTGGGGCCGGTGAGTCAATTTGACCCCCTTATAAAACAGGCTGTCGACTGTTCAAGTGCAGCATGATGAAGTGATTGTGTTGTTGTTATTGTTGTTTGTGCTAGGTTTTGTTACCGTTCATAAAAGTCGAGCTTGGTGGGCTGTGAATTCATTTACTCGTGTAATAGAGGCGAAATTTGCAGCATTTTATATTTCTTGGATTTTTTTCGAGTTATAATATTCTAGTTTATAATGAATGATGAAGTATTTTTTTCGATTGAGAATGATATTTATACGGTTTTGAGACTGTATGATGCAAAACCGTGTGAATGATGACTAAAATTTAACTGTAAGTGCACAATTTCGTGGGGACGTAGCCTAAATTAGTGGATTTTGATTTTTGAAAAACAATACTTTGCCTTTTCGTCTTCCGTCATTTTCTTCATGAAATAGCCTCGCTAGTGAAATAAAAATTCAGGTAATGGGTCCTCACGTGTCAAAAGGGGACACAGTCGAAAGTTACGCAACTTCAGCTGACCAACGAAATCTACAAAATTAAATCCTCAACGAAAATTAGTGAAACCTCAGTATTTACGTGATGTACTTAAAAAATTCACATGGTTTCGATACAGTATGAGATATATAAAATAATTAATGAATATAACATTCGTTTACTGATATTGACTAATAATTTTATTGAATGCCAAATTGTTAAAGTAGATAACACAACATGTATGCGATACTTCGTTGTTAATCAGTGTGATGGTTTCACAAAGACAAATTCACTTGACAAGTAACAGGTCAAATGATATTTCCGGTAACAAACCAAGTGGGTAATATAATCATATTTGTTACCGGTGGTTGACACTTAAGACGCTCCTTTTGACTCGTACCGGATTGAAGGTTGGGAAGTGACGCATAATTGAAATTAATGACACCATTTTAACCAGGAAAATATCTCTTTAATTGAGGTAATCTTTCCGGCGCTTAACACAAGTATAGTATTTAGGGAAAAAACAAACTTCCCTGACTGTGACTTAATCACTGTGTCTGCTATCTCTACTTCGGTTTTATGTAGAAAAGGGTTTTAATTCTTTTAACTTAGTTCGTTTCGAACATGATGTGACTAATTAATCGAAGGAAATAAAAACAAAAAAGGTTTTTTTCCTGGCCTGACCGTAATATTGAATTCAGTACTTGACATACGCAAATCAATATGGAATCATTTTATAAATGTTCGTACGAATTCACCATGGTGTTGATACAAGTATCATATATTCGACATTAATCATTAGAACCACAGTGTGAGTCGATAATTATTTTAACTGTTTAAATAAGTTTAAAATTGAAATATCATTGAATAAACCACAAATATTTAAATGAGTCATGTCCCATGTTCAATACACCAATACTGTTATTTTCACTTGATTAAACAAAATTTAAACGCACCATTTTGTTATTTACAATGTTTGCTTTTTATTTTGGGCCGCGACCGTGGCCTAGTGCTTAGTGCGCTAGACTTGTAACACGGAGATCCGGGTTCAAATCCCGGTCGTGGCAGGTCATACCCTTCTATGAAAATTTGACAAAATATCGATTTTCCTCCATATGTGGAGAAGTTGCCGGCTCCTTGTGGAAAGGTAAGTTAGTACTGGTTAGCATACAGTCCAGGAAAACTGGTTAAGTGAACCGGTCGCCGTATACATCTCAAAAATTGTTGAAAAAAAACGTCGATCGTTAAATTCAATTCTTTTTCTTTTGAAAAGTGCTCTTATTAACTTTTTAAGACTATTTGACCACCATGTGATACCGCAGATGTATATTTGTATACCGTAGATGTATATATATGAATACCGTAGATGTATATATGAATACCGTAGATGTATATATGGATACCGTAGATGTATATATGAATACCGTAGATGTATATATGGATACCGTAGATGTATATATATGAATACCGTAGATGTATATATATGAATACCGTAGATGTATATATGAATACCGCAGATGTATATATTGTATGACATACTCTCTAAAACATTTCAGAGGATGCCTCAGTGATCTTAGAGGCATAAGTAAAATTACTCGTGAAAAACTAATTGTGTCTGTTTTACAATTGGTTTGCCAACGTCTCAAAACAACACCCCTGAATGATTTACTTTCTGTTTTGAATACTACAGCGATCTTGACGAGGAAAACAGTTATATACAGTCGAACCTCACTAATCCAAACCTTTCTAATCCGGAATCCTCTCCAAATCGAACACGTCAGCTGGTCCCGATTTTTAATTATGTATTTAATGCTGAAAACTTTGTAATCCGGAACCTTGTTTGTATTCTGAAAACCTCTCTAATCCGAACGTTTTTGACTGTCCGGGCTAGTTTGGATTAGAGAGGTTTTACTGTAACAGGAAAGAAAATAACGATCAAAATACTCATTAACAGTACAACAACATTGACAATTATCTGTTAATGATCTCTGTAGAGTCAATGGTTCGTTTGACAGTTATTTGATTAGAGAATACGTCATATGATTGCGGCAGTCCAGGAAAACCAGTTCGGTGAACCAGCCGCCGTATGTAACTGAAAAATTGTTGAAAAATGAACTTTCGTTTCACAAGGATATACTTCACCAAAGAGCCTCGGAGGTTTCGTCTAGTACATGTATGTTATATCAGCCGCCGTGTGTAAGTTGTGGTGAGGTAGCTCGTGTCACAGACGCACTGGTTCATCTATCGGAATTACGAATATATATTGTTTCCAAACTGCACCATGACCCCTTTGCACTAAAACGTTCTGAATTTGATGGTAAATAATGATTTTATAAACAATACATTGACATAATTCACCTGCGCATATTTCTTTTCTCAGTTACAGTCAATGTCTTGTTTGATACATTGGAAAACGTACAAGTGAACATCAAATAACGCCTGTCCGGGAATACATCATTTTACTTTTCGTGCAAATATTTCTCATAAATTATGTACGACAATATAGACAGTCTAGGAAATATCTAACATGTCTAATTTTCATCCACGTGTTTTCTGTTATGATTTCATACACGAGTGATTAAGGAACGTATTCACTGTAGAAGTGCAGCTGTGAGTTCGAATCCCACACGGGACCAAACTTTGATTGGTCTCCCAGCTCAAATCTCATTTAAGGGGCTGCTGTGGTCGAGTGGTCATGGTCAATATGGACTTGGTCAATCCCACTGGGACCAAATTTCACATGTGAGAAAGCTGTCCAGCTAGCTTACGGAAGGTCGGTGGTTCTACCAAGGCATAAGCCTGGGGTCTTCCCCCACCATTAAAGCTGGAAAGTCACCAAATGCCCCTGACTGTTGGTGCGATGTTAAACTACAATGAACTACAACACATATTTAGCGTATTTGTTCGAGGAACATTTAGAAAATTAACAAATGCTGAGCTTACTGCAATTTAGAAAAGTCGTATTATTTCATACGAAATTTTCGAATGTGATAAAGTAATTTTTGTCGTGCTTGTCCGAATGACGGTAAACAGAAGCATACAGAACGGACTCAAAAGAAATGTCTCGTGTAATGGCTGCTGAAATGTCAAAAATCTCTTTTTTCCATAAACATTCACTCATTAAAATGTCAAACTAACCATTAGAACGCTGCTTCTAAACGGAAACCTACAACCTGTCCATTATGTGCAATATTTAGAGTTGATGTGACCTTAGCATAAAGATAAATACATTCACAAAACATTTGATATCCCCCATAACACCATCACAATCTAATGTCATGTGATATTAGCATCAAACGAAACATATGATAAACGCGTGACAAATAGATTAATAACATGTTCGTAAGGGCGATATTTAAACATTTATTCATCACTCCTACACAAATATCTTCATAAAAACATGACAAATATGAACATGATTTCATACGTGACTGTGTTGTGAATAACACCCACGTTTGGTCCCGAATATACATGTAAGAGGGGTGGTCAGAAAGTAACCGGGTTTTAGTTCATTCTCGAATAGTGTTATTCTTGTATAACAAAAAATCGTTTTACTTTTTTTTAAAGTATTCATCACCTATGTCTACATATTGTTTATTGGGGCTATTTTATTACTTCTATTCACAATTAGATAGAAAAAATGTCTCAGGTGTAACAGCCGAACTCTTGGTCACAGAAACATTACTGGGAGTATTTTATTGTTCAGTTCCTAGTTTTGTTGTCATACAGCTCTGAGATTTTACCTGTCACGTTTTTTTCTACTCCAATATTCTATGAATATGATAATTTTGTGAATGTTTAAGTTTGTCGATGTGGCATTCTCTAGTATAACTTGTTTAGAACACACTTTTATTTGGTTCACATCAAGTACATCAATTATAGATATGTGCCAAAGATTGGTATTCGGCCATGTGGTGGCTTTAAACCCATATTTGTACATCGTGCCATTTTCTACCTACAAGAATATATTGGCTCTTGTAATTCACTATCAGAAATCGTACTCAGAAATGAACAAAAAACACCAAAACACATGCAAAAGATATATTGTTTCCATGTAAACAACCATTATCGGTTGATATCAAAATTGGGGTAAGCAGTACGTGACATGCCGTATTGACAAAACTGGGTCCATCTACTCAGAACTCTTGGACAGAAGTAGAAAAGCGAGCATCCCAAAAAGGAGATAATGATTAAAAAATTACACAATGAGTCAGTAATGTTGTACCCCCCCCCCCCCCTGATATATAAGTTATCTCAACACTTTCAGACTCAGCTTCCCGTTTCGTAAGACTTAATAATCAATAAAAGAAGCTACGGATCGGCAATAAATTACAGAATAACCTCTTCAGAGCGTCCCTCTCTTAAGCTACAACCTTCCTTCAACAGCAACACGATTTTCCCACTGTATGATTTAACTTTTAATTCAACCTCTATAGAGCAACAACTTCTCAACAACAACAATATCGTTTTGCTTCTCCCAAAGAGTGTTGCTTTGGAGAGATAGTACTGTATATTGAATATTTTACCTCAAAGGCAGAACTGCTGTATCATGATATTACTGCAGAACTGCTGTATCATGATATTACTGCAGAACTGCTGTATCATGATATTACTAATAGCGCGGAAAAAGAAAACTCCACACAAAGATTACTAAGTGTAGTTGATTAGAAAAGAAACTCGATAGAGTTTGTGTGAAGGATATTACTTTCAACAAAGGTTTAATTGTTTTTTACGCTTGATTTTTTTCACTGGGGTTTAACGCCGTTTTTCAACAATTTTTCAGTTATATACAGCGGCCGGTTCCCCTAGCCAGTTTTCCTGGACTGTATTCTAACCAGTACTAACTTACCCTTCCACAAGGAACCGGCAACTTCTCCACGTATGGGGGAAATTCGACATTTTTGTCAAATTTCCGTAGAAGGGCATGACATGCCGAGACCGGGATTCGAACCCGGATCTCCGTCTTACAAGTTCGGCGCATTAACTATTAAGCTACGGTCGCGGCCTTTTACGATCAAATTGTTTTGTGGTATGAGTTTCGTGATATAATTCGTACGCACTCTACCTGCTAAATGCTCACTCGCAACAAACTTGTGTCAACTTCTTTAAAAATACATTTTACGGACTTTCATTTTGACGTACATACATAAAACATGTTACCAAACCGAATAGTTGGAATGTTCTGTTGTTTTCTTTGTTTTGTTTTTAATTAGTAACAATTATTTTAAACAAGTCAGAATTCTATAATTACCAATCATAGTGCTATATTTAAGTACTCAATATGTTTGATCAAACATGGATTACGATTTTATCAGAACCAACAGAGCGCACGCCATACAGTTAGTATACACATTATGTTAAGTTCATTTGAATTTTATTGTTATTCCAGAAAAAAATGTTGTTTCAGCTATTCTAATGATAAAACTTTGTCTGTCTGTGAAATGCTGAAACAACGCAATCCTGAAGAACTGTCTTAAATACATCATGTTTGGCAACGTAATGTGACATAAGACATAAATAAATCTTGATTACATTTTTTTTATTTTACAAAAAAGAGAAACTTTAAAAATATGTGGTATCAAATTGGAACACTTAAAAGGTTCAAGATCTCGTTCATGGCAAAAAGCATTTGAAGACAATTGCAGCGGGTAATTTAATTGCCTTTGTTGATACTGGACTCCCTCTCTGAAGCAGCCATTTGAACAACGACACCTTCCCAAAAACGAATTTTGCAGCTGTCTCCCAAGCAAGAAATTTGCTTTATCTCCCCTTAACACCCTACTGTCATCAGAATTTTCATTCATTCCCACAGTATGTCACTGGAGCTGAATTGTTACATAGTTACATGTCAAGATCACAAGTCGTCAGTAGCTAACAGAAACGGTGTACTTAACTAAAGTACATATCCTGTATTATACAATGGATGGAGTTACGATTTTGTCCACTTTTGAATAGTGTCTTGATGGCGTACATGACAACATTAATGGTGGATATTGAAGTTCCTTCTCTTTCAGTTTCTCTTTTTTTCTCTTTGTTGTGATCAAAATAAAATGGGATTTTTTTGTCTGATATGAAAACTCATCGATTTTAAAATGTTGAATAACGTATGTTCTCACACATTGTTCCACAAAACTTCGACAGGAAAGATCTCAGACTTTTGAAATAGAAAAAAAATAATTGGAATCAAATTTCCAACCCAATTCATTGATCAAGGAAACTTTAATTCAATAACCAAGGATAAAAATCCATTACGTTCATGTGAATTTCATCCTTCTGTAAGTAGAGATAATGTTTATTATTACCTTAGGTATTTCCATCGACATTTTATCCCTTCTCACGTATGTGTATTTAATGCGTTAGTTGATGCGTGCCTCATATTAATGATAGATCAAGTGATTGAATTTTAACCCTTTGCCTCATTAGCATATTTATTATAGACTCTTCCAAAAGCAAAGCTCATAAACAAAACATCATTTTATTTAAGAAATATGTACAGCCCCATGTACAGTCCTATCTTACATGAGTCGTCAGAAAATTTTGTCTCTAACCCTTTGCCTCATTAGCATACTTTGGACTCTTCCAAAATCAAAACAAATATACAAAACATCAATTTATTTAAGAAAATTGGGTTATTTCTCTTTGACAGAGTGGAAAACATTGTGGCAAAAGAAGCCATTGTTCATTACATTGGCTTCTTTTACCACAATGGGTCTAAAACTCGTCTGCTTCTGCAGGGGAAATGCGGTATTATGAGGCAAAGGGTTAAAACTTAAAACATATGTCTCGATAATTGAAGGACAATGTATACTTAACGGGTAACTAAGAGGCGGAAGTAGTTTTCTTCATGACTCTACTACTTTCAAGTGTTTCTATGTATAAATACATGTATATTGAACATTAATTTAAATACATTTGTACTTAATTAACATATTCTCCCATGGTGAATTTTGTTATCTTACTTTATGTGATTTAGATATTCAAGTTGAAACCATGCCTCGTCATCCATCGTTTATCGCCCTTTGTCTGAACAGTTTTGATTCTAGGGATTGTAAACAAATATGGAGCACGCACTTTTATGTTGTGTCTTTTTGGTCATTAAACTAAAAAAAATACGTTGATTAGTTCCTCTCCTTAAACATGTACGTGTTATCTTCCACAAATATCGACTGTAATGCAAAAAAATCGAAAGATGTAACGATATGGAAAGAAAGTATGTTCACAGCGTATGAACATTTCCTGAACCGCTCTAATTGATGTTGTTTATTCAAACGGTGAACTGGTCGTATTATTATTTTAATATACTTTGTGTGCATGTAATGATGGGACATCAAACCCTATGGACCCGTAGGTAATGTTGTTTTAAAAAGATAACAACACAAATTACACGGTCGATGGAAGAACAAACAACGACCCAATTTAACCGAAAGAAAAGAAGTTCATTGAACATTGAATATAGAAAGAAATAGATGGAGATACGCTACATAGAATCATAGTCAGATGTTATGTATAGATAATGTATGAACGAATACCATATTTCGCGATTTACCAGACTAAAACCAGATTGAAATAAAAAAATAAGATATCTGTCAAATTTGAGTAAAAAGCACTCGAATTGTTAGGTGGAACTGATTTGGAAATGATTATTTTGTTGATATGAAATGAATAGAAAATACTGTGTAGACAAACCAAAACTCAGTTGTTGCAAATGTCCACCACATGGCTAACATAATATATATATTTTCTCAATATATTCAAATACAGTCAAACCCGTTTGTGACCACCTCCGAATAAAGACCAAACTGTGAATAAAGGCCATTCTTCGAAAGTCCATCACTGTTTATTTAGAACCAACTGACCTCCGAATAAAGACTGCCTGTCAATAAAGGCCACCTTATGTCTTGCCCACAGGTGGCATTTGTTCACATAGCTAAAAAGTGTTGTAGTAAATAAACACCGCTTTAGGAACATCGATGCACTTTGTTCTTACTTCTAGTTGCGATTATCGATACACCTTGTTCTTAGTCCTAGTTGCGATTGCTATCACATGAAAACAATTTCATGATTTCAGAAAAAATCGCAAAAAATCGTAATGTGAAATTCTTGTCCCTTAAAGTAGATACATTTGTATTTTTATTTGTAAACATTTAGCTTGGTTAGATTATGTTTACCAGCATATCCACGGTAATGAAAGGAAGTAATTGGACGTTTTGGTTGTAAATAAATTTTGTACTTGAATTATCTGTTTATAATTTTTAACAAGTTTTTTGTCAGCACTTTTGTTGGAATTTTCTTTGTTAATTGATTTCTAACAAGATTCTGATATTTCAGACCCACAAGTGTCAGGACAAAACTGTTATCTCTTTATAATTCGTGAATGGATGGTTATTAATCTATTGTTTATCGAATTTTCCTACCATGGAAGGTCGTAACATTATCAATATTTAATTAAAGCATACTATTGCAAGATTGGAAATGAAAGATGGACACCAGTTAATGGGGTGACATGATGTATTTAAAACATGTGGGATTACTTTGACTGTTTTCCCCATAAGGTTCTGAAAAGAGATCCTGACATCCTTGTCGATTTATGTTTTAATAAACAGATTTGCGTCCTTTATTTTTTTAAGACAACAAAGTACACTTATAAACTGTGCAATGTTGTCGGGAGGAACTTCAGACAGTAAGAATGATTGAATCAAGTATTACATAAAACATGAATAGACTTACTTGATGTGAGACACGTGGTCACTGTATCAACATGCTTTCATCAAAATATATATATTTTTTATATATATCACCACTTTGTCTGATACACGGAAATATAAAGAGGGTGTTTCACCATTTGGTCGGATACACGGAAGTATGAACTGGGAAATACACTCACCAAAGTCCATTAGTTATCATGAACTGATGATACAACACAGGCCGAAATGCTCTTTGAGCACTAACCACCCTACCTGATCCAGACCCCAAACATAAAAGTGTTATTGAATAGAAACTTTATCATCTAATTGACGATTATGTTTATGATTTGGGCATCTATAAAAATAAAACAAAATAAGACACAGTTTTCCAGAATACTCATTAAACGATCAAATGAAACTAGCATTGGTCAAACTTTCTACTCATTCTAAAAGTTTTGCTGTATATTAGTTGGTTAATTGCTTTCGAGCCCAGTTTGCTACAGAAATATCAGGTACATATGAAACCTTTTAATTAGCAATCTGACGACCAGAATGAATCTAATGAAGCTGTTTAATACTCCAATAATCAACACCAGCATACATTCTGATGATGTGTGTGGAAAGGTTGAATTTATTGCATGTGGCTTTTCCTGGAAATCTGTTTCTACTCATTAAATGGACAGGTGTTATCTTATAATGGCAAGTTCATATATTTAACTATATCTTGGAACTTTTTACTATGATTATAGCAATTAATCATGGAGGAAAGATAGTCGTACGAGTCAGTCTTACTGATTGGACTATTGTGACCCTTGCCCAGACGTTTTATAAGGAAAGGGAGTTGTCTAGAATTCGGTTGACTGTATACAAAACGCAGTAGCGAATTGCTTGTTTTTGGAAATCTGATTTAGTAAACAGAATTTCGATTCATCCATTCCAGTAAAATGATGCCATGTTGCTATAGAAGTACCATACATCAAGAACCTGTAGATGAGTATAAAGAACTAATCCCATGAAATTACTCACCAGGCAGGCTACCAAAACAGCATCCCAGCAACAGTGTTCATATGATCATACCATAAAACAACTTGATGCACACAGTGCATGCACATGTCGCGTGGCATCACCAAAATAATATACTAGAAGAGCATATAATAGAAGGTAGAACTAATACTAATTGCTCCTTATCATATTTTGATATGAAATCACACTTGTTAATAATGTATTGATATGATGTACGTTTAGGCAGTATTCATTACTGTGGTACTAGTATCAAACGGCTGAAACTTGGCTTTTGAACATGATATGTTTCAGCTCGCTAATTATACACGTACTTGTTTGTACATGCAACAATAATTGAATGATGATAATGTATAAACTATTCTTTGTATCAACAACAAACTTGTTATCACATTTGTGTAGTGTCGTTACTTCTATCATAACGAGTTCTTTATATTGTGCAGACAAACCTGTGTTTGCAGCCACTTCCGAATAAAGACCACCCTGTGAATAAAGGTCATTCTTTGAAAAAACACCACTGATAATTTAAAACAAACTGACCTCTGACTAAAGGCCATATGGCAATAAAGCCCACATTTTGTCTTTCTAAAGGTGGTCTTTGTTCACAGGTTTGACTGCACCACCACTTTACGTATATTATCAACATTTGTTATAAAAAGGTATCACAGTAACATCATTTTACACCAAACATCACAATAAACTATTATAATAATGCCTGCATCTGTGGTATGATAATGTCATTTCTAGCATTTTATGAGATATGTGATGTATAAGATTCATACACTGTACGTACAGTCTGACAAGTGTAACTATTTGTCTGTATGAAACACGCGTTACTACAGTGTGCAAAATTATAACTTATGTTGTAACATATCAACTTTAACATTGTCAGATATGCGTGGTTACATCATTGGCAAATATGGACATATGAAATATTTTTATGAGATATATTGCATGGGGGCATATTTCTGCATAAGATAATCAAAATATTTTCGCGAAAATTTGCCTGATTTTCATGAAAACAAAGACAATTTAACGAAAGTTCAATAACTTTTCGTGAAAAGATTTCTTCACTAGATAGTAAACGTACTTATTAAGTGGTCGATAAAGTATTTTCATGAAAATAAAAGATTTTGTCACGAAAACTTAGAAAGCTTTCGCGGAAATTAACTCTCTAAGTGTACGCAGAAATATGCCATCATGATATTGTTGAATCGGTATGAAAAGCGAAGGAAGAGATTAACGGTACATGCCACAATGGCTCAATAAAAACATTTCCTCGAAAACTGTGATATTCTCAACCTGACCAACACGGCTTATTATACGATACTAGGTTTATCAAGACGAAGGTCGAACTGTACTATAATTACCGGTAACCACTGAAAATGATAATACAAGAAAGTATTTATTAGTGGTAGATGACCTTCCTAGACGCTCCTTTTTAAGCAGACCAGATTATAGGTTTGTAGTATGTCACTTGACACAATTACTGTTCTATTTTTCGTGACCGTTCAAGTGTTTAATTCAAGTAATACAAGTACACTTAGCCATCAAACTTAGAAAACATTTTCCTTATTGAACAATTCAAGCCATTTGAACTATTTGTGAATATATTTGATAAAGTCAACGACCTGTTAGTGCTGTCTACAAATTCTCAAGAACACAATTTGTGACAAAAATGAAAACCTAATGAAAGGCATTTGGTGTATAAAGAGAGAGAGAGAGAGGGGGGATGTAGAGAGGGAGAGGGAGGGAGAGAGAGAGCACTAATTTAGAGTGTGCCGTAGATGCCACAATGATCCTATGTAAGTAATATATGAAACGTAACGAATGGAAAACTAATTACTCCTGTTTTGTGATCAGTTTGCCAACCGTTCAAATACACTCACAATGAGTGATTTACTTCTTATGTCAAAGACTGGAGATTATAATGAGGAAAACATTTAAATACGAGAGAAGAAAACAATAAACAACTAAGCTAAAACACAATGTAATACCACCACTGAAAGGGTTAGCGGATTGTTTGACAGCTAATTGTTTACTTAACTGGCTTATTTAACTCGCACGGATTCTTGAAGAGCATAAACTGGAAAAACTCATCGGACCCATTGCTCACTAAATGACAACCTGTTGTTAACTACAATCACTCACATGTTTTTCTTGTTTGTTATAGCATTGTAGTATGCCTCTTGTTTGTGTCTGATGCTCTTTGTCATCTTGTTTTGTGTTTCACCCGTTTAGTCTGGAAGCTTGGTAAAATTACAGTGTCCGGACTTACCCGGTAATCCATTTCTTACGTACATATTATTTTTATTTCTATTTCATGTTAACCTTAAGTACGACATAATTGGCTTTCAATGTTTCCAGAACAATATTATTGCTACTGTCTTTCACAGCAGGTCATACCTTTCCATGAAAATTTGACAAAATGTTGATTTTTATTCATATGTGGAGAAGTTGCCGACTCCTTGTGGAAGGATAAGTTGGTACTGGTTAGTATACAGTCCAGCAAAACGGGTTGGGTAACCGGCCGCCGTATATAACTGAAAAAAAAATGTTGAAAAAAAAACGGTGTTAAATCCAGTAAAAAAACCCCCAAAACAACCCTTCTTTTCAATGTGTCACTTTCAACAAATCGAGTATGAGTAATTATATTTCTGAGCGCTTCCGACAATAGATGAATACGAACCCAACATGCCATCACTAAAGATGTTCACCTTGTCTTACTAAGCTATTATTGCCATACTTGATAGATCGGAAATCGATGTAATACTGATCTAGTAATGCATAACGCAGCATTTCCGGTAATCTATCATTTTCCATTCCGCTCAATTTACGTCACATAGATTTATACAACAGTAATAATGTCGAAAAAAAACCCAATGCAATCATGTATTGTTTTTACTATTTCACAAGCGTTATAAATCTACTCATTTTCTCACTGATTCTTATGAATAACAGTAAACTAAATTGAGAATTTTTTTACTAGAAATTATGAACATAAAACTATCTATATCTGTCTGTCTGATATAGCTGTAACAAGAACATTCGTCTTGTACCGACAAGTTACTATAAAAAATAACTAATGTTTACAGACTTGACACATTTACATCTGAATCCTCCCGGTCACAACCACTGATATGGTATAGGCTTGTGCTGGTTAATATGTATAGAATATATAGCACTAAGACAAGAACTATGTGTATATGTCATTTATTTTAAATGACGATGTATGTATATCATAGACATCAAATAATAGATCAGTCCGCTATTTCGCGTACAGAATTACGTACTTGAAATAATGAAATCACATTCTTTATGAATTCTAAAAAAAAGTCTGCTAGAATCAAGGCATTATCTGTTGACATTGTCTTATGAACAATGATTGGATGAATGTACGACTTCTGTTTCAAAATGTTATGAATGAATTTTTTCACATGAAATATATTTTTTGTTTAAATGGTCTTATTTTAGAAAAATAAAACTTGACTTCGCTTTTTTGTTCATTAAATTCTTGATACAATCATTCACTCACACATATGGCATTAGAGCCGCGGCAATAGTCCAGTGGTTAGTTTGCTGGACTTGTAATCCGAAGATCCGGGTTCGAATCCCGGTCGCGGAAGGTCATACCCTTCGATGAAAATTTGACAAAAATGTCGATTTTCCTCCACATGTGGAGTAGTTGCCAGCTCCTTATGGAAGGGGGAGTTAGTACTAGTTAGTATACAGTCCAGGAAAACTGGTTAGGTGAACCGGTCACCGTATATAACTGAAAAAAATGTTGAAAAACGGCGTTAAACCCCGGTGACAATAAGTCACATAAAAACATATGGCATTTACCGTAAATGCTCCCTGATTATTGTATAGGCGGCTCATCGTCCACATCATTACAATCGCCTGCAACACGTTTAATAAATGACAAAGAAATGACAGAGGTATAAATTACACTTTGATGTCACAATATGAGTTCATTCATCAAACAATATTAATCACTCCCACTCAAGGATGTATGTCTCTGTCACAAACAGGTAATGGACTCCAAATGGAATAAAAGAAGCGCTACAGTCAAGAGTGGACAACGATAATAGATTAGTCTGACGAATAATGGAATGACGCATAGACTTGGGAGTATCACTAAGCAAGGAATTCTGTAATCTTTACTAATATGTTTCTTTTCTTTTTTTATTGTTTTGAAAAAAAACTCAAACAGTCATAGATCTGTATCAATGACGGTAGATACAATGTATTTTCTCCACGTATGTTAACAATTACACAATCCCAACATGTTCAGAATACTGTGGTAGCCACTCTTCGTGATATTTTTTCTTTTTGTTCTATTTCTGTTTTTGTATCTTATTTTGATAAAACTATTCTTTAGTCACGAAAACGTCCATTAGTCGGATTGTAGTTCAATGCGATAGTGAATAAGTTCTGTAAGATTTATATACACTATAATGTCACGACAAGGAACAGGTGGGTTTCTTCATGTCTTTTTTAATTACCGTTATTGGAATGATAATTGTGTATATAAGTAGTACAGAACACTGTCACAAATATTACGTGTACATGTATTTTATAAGATATAACAGATAACAAAACATGATCACGAGTTGTTGTCTAAAAACGTGCCAGTGAATAACCAATTTTGCGTTACAAGCTGTTAATAAATAGCATTAAGCATGGTAGAAACAAATAAAAATGTATTTAATGTCACCACTTACTGGTAGATTAATTAGGCCTGTCCATTTTATAACTGTGTTGTATTAATTTCCGTCTTATTTGATTACTTTTGTCAAAGTTGTCGGTGTTTCATGTTATTTTTCTCACAGCATTTACACGGCTCCTATGATGATTTGAACTCATTTCTACAGGTTCTCGAAAAAATTCTTTCAGGAAATATACATCAGAAAAAAATCAGAAAAAATGATTAAAACTCCATTAAAATAAAATACCAACCTCAATACAGTAACCAATACATTAGCCCTTACTCAATTACCGTTTTAAGGAAATCCATTACAAACCCATTAATTTCAGTCTCCTGTTCGCCTTGATACTCCCCTTTTATTCCCTTGAGTATTTTATTGAAACATTCTTCCAAATCCTTTATACGCGTTTAATCCACGTTTGTTAGTCGATACGTAATAATGAACAAAAAATAGAAAGTTGATACCTCCATTCTGATGAAATTAAAAACTAGTCCATCTTTTAATTTTATTACTTCATATATTTATATTTGATAGGTTAATGGATTTTCTGTGTCTATATTTTCGAGTACTCGTACATAGTTGTTGAATGAAACATTAAGTTATATAATATGAATTCCAGTACGTTAACTGGTGTTGTCTCAATTTATAGATGGTTTATCATGTATTAGATGTCTATCTATCATTAATAAATTCCCTGCCTGAATGTTTGCTGATTCAATCTAATTATTTGGCACTTTAGAATTGGAACATGAGTAAGTCTGTTGTATTGTATTATTATATCAAAATTCGTCGCATCTCAGCTCAGTAGGTAACAGCTTTCAAGTCTTATATATTACTTGCTCATGGGTTGGTTTAAACTTATATATACATGTATGTTTACCTAATACAAAAGCTTTCAGGAACGGATATCTCATTGACGTTGAAGGCCTGTTTACAATCCTTGCAATTTATTTACGTTTTGTTGTTATAATAAGTTTGTAGGGACCTCTGTGGTCTAGTGGTTAACATGGTTTCTGTCTTGTAATCGCTTGCCTCTCACCGCTGTGAGTTCGAATCCCACCCGCGACCAACTTTCACATGTGAGAAAGCTGTCCAGCTAGCTTACGGAAGGTCGATGGTTCTACATAAGTATAAGCCTGGCGTCTCCCTCCACTGTTAAAGCTAGAATGTCGCTAAATGTCCTTGGCTGCCGGTGCGACGTTAAATTCCAATGAAAAAAATATTATCAGCTAGTATTTTGCTACCATAGCTGTTTGGTTTGTCAATTATTTATTCATGACAGGTATAACATGAGAAATTACGCTTTTTGTTAAAAAGTTTTATTTATTAATCACATGTTGTCTTTGGTAGTCAAAATGTTCTTTGCATTACAAAACCCGGACCAAAATAATGTGGTTATCAAAAGAGATTTTTTTATAACGGTGAATGATATTGTCAAAAAAGACTATTTTTCATGTACGATGAACATCGTTCAATAGAAGGAAAGAAAGTACAAAGCCGAAATCAATTTTTGATTAAAAATTTCAACGATTGTTTATACGTAAAAAATGAGGTAACTACGAAGTATGCAAACATTCATGTTTATACAACATGCGCTAAATTTGCGTTAGACAGGTCGTTGGCAACATAAATTGTTGTATGAGCATACACAAACTTTCACTGAGATCATAGCAAAGAAATTTGTGTTCATTTAGGTACATTATCTATATTCTCTTAATGTACTGACTTAACTTGACTTCCAATTGTTGATTGTAGTTTCAGACGTGTTTTGAAACGTATTTGGCGTACACGATCAATCTTATCGTTTTTCATTCCATTTCAGTCATTCGCAAGATTTAAATAGTATTAGATAAGCCAGTACATGAATGCCAAACTTAGTATGGTGCAACCTCTCCAAAGCAACATCCTTTGGAAGAATTAAAATTATGTTATTACTGAGAGGTTGCTGCTCTTGAGAGGTTAATAGTTAAATCGTACAGTGAGAAAAAAACATGCTGATGTTGAAGAGGTCTCTCTAGGGAGGTTGCACTGCAAATGTTTGCATTAATTTGAAATATTATGCTAGGGATTAAGCCTCGGATGGGCCAGTATACTTTCTCTCATAGCAATCCTGTTACATTTCTTTTCTTGCGGGCGATCAATTATTTACAGTCGGAGAGTAGCAACATCACTCCTATAGTAAGAAAGTAATTAAAATGTGGAGTTGTTTAGTACGGGTATAAGAATATCAGGAAATTAATCAGCCGTTTGTATTCAGTTACGTTTTGTTTTATGTATAACTTGAACAAAATAAATTGAAGCCGAGGGGTAATTTGAGTGAAAATTAAAAGGATATGTTTTTGAAACTCTTTGTAAGTATTATCAAACCTCAAATGTCGCTCATTTGAAGTCTTGTTCCAAAAATGTGCGTGTGTGCCTGCTGTCAAGAAATAAACGGGTTGTTTGAATTTTAATATTACATTAAATACGAAATTGCAAATATTATAGTAAATGCGCCATAATGAGTTCAACATGTTTCAAATTTATAAAACTTTTGTAGAAATGAATACTATTGCGATGCAAATATATTCTATTTCGCCATTTAAAATAATGATGCTGCTATTAAAATTGCCATTTCAAGAAGAATGTAATGATTCCAAATTGGCAAGAATTGTGTTGAAATAAAATTGTTATGAAAATTAAAATGCAAACAATTTGTAATTGTGGAATTTAAATTGTTCTCTAATAGAGCTATTGACTGAAGTGTGTCTCCACAGAATGACGATTAACGAAAGAAGCCATTTCATAATATTCAAACGTTTTTAACACATACATAAGAAAAACGAAATATCAATCATGTAACATTTTAATATTTATATAAATTTTGTTTGGTTTTATATCTTTTTTACAAAAGGTTTTATTGTTGTTAGTCAAAAACATTTCAAACCGTGTCTGTGATATCTAAGTATTCTTTACAGCCAACATCAAGGGCGGTGTTGTGGGGGGCGGAGCCGGCTTGTGTCCCCCTCTAAAATCTAGTAAGCAAAATTAAAAAAACGTCAGTGTTCATATTCTCCATGAACATAAAGACTTTACACCCCTCCCCAAACCAAAAATCCTGTAACCGCCCCTGAACGTTACAGACTGTTTTTAGAAGTAAATTCGTACAGTTGATCCGGAGATTCTATCTGACTGATGGAGTATGATGTTTTAATTAGCAGCTGTATTCTACTTACGATAAAATTTATGTAAAACTTTTTACTGCATTCCAGCCGAATGTTACCTTTATGTTAATACGGTAAACACTGAATTGTGTAATTTGTGTAATTTGCATTTTCTGTGTAATACAACCAAACTATTACAACATTTATGACTATCATCATTGTCAAATATTCCACTAAACTTACGGAATACCCTCCGTGATGTCTCCTTATAGAAGATGCCTTTAAATTATCTGAAAACGATTCAATTATTTTGAATACTAGCATACCTTTCACATTTTCGCATTTTCGGTAATTCGCTGTAACAGAAAGATCGTTTCAATTTTCTTTGTGAAAATGTTACACAAATGTTTTATATTTTAATTCTTCCTCGTGCTATTTTCATTAACTTTGATTACACGTTTTCTTCATTAAAGTCAAGGCGACGAATATCATCACATTAATGAATCAACACAAATTATAGTTCGTTAAAATTCTATCATTGTTTCACTATTAATTCTTTCTTTCTTTTTATTTTCACAAGATTTAACGCTGTTTTCAACAATTTCTCAGTCATATATGTCGGCTGGTTCACCAAACCAGTTTTCCTGGACTGTATACTAACCTGTACTAACTTACCCTTCCACAAGGAGCCGGCAACTTCTCCACATATGTAGGGAAATCGACATTTTTATCAAATTGTCATAGAATCACTATTAATTGAGGTAACTTTCTCATTATACTTAATTGTATTGTACTGGTCACACTATATTTGTTTTCAAATGGAAGTGGTGCGTTTTTTTTTAAATCGGAGCATGTTCCCTGCTTGTCCCTACGTGGTTTTAAATGTCCTTACTTCAACTAAGACCGCGCGAGTGCGTTATGCACGTCAGAAATTCGTGATTGTTGTTAAAAAACTAATATTTGAGACCAGCAACTAAAATGTCACGTCATTTCCTTTGGCACTGTGCTTTTTAATTGCTCCAATCTAATACTTTTTAAACCAGGACAAGCAATAAGCGCCGATGTATGCTTAAACTCCATCTACCTGGCTTTGTGCAATAAAAACAGATTGCTATTCTTTAGGGACAATTCGCGCCGATAACGCCGCCCCATGTTGTGCTATCTTGACACCATCTTAGGTGATGTTTGTTATTTTAATACAGGTATATCGAAATAAATACACCATTACCTGTATTATAATAACAGAACACGGGGTATATTGCAGACTGATTGCTTCCGACAAAATGATGAAATATCATACACCATTGATTAATCAAAATAACTCATAAATATTTTTCATTAAACATACAAATCATAATGCCTCTAGTACGATATTTACTGATAAATATATATAATAAAACATTAAGCCTCATTTATATGTAAAATATGAATAATTATGGAGAACTAAAATGGAGCTTTCCCTCTGTGTATGTTCATAAAAACTATCAATTTTAATCTCTGTGATATTAATTAATTAAATGCTGTGTATTATATATGAGTAGATTCGGTTGAGACTGTTTTAAAACTACAAAATTTATTGCATGAATTATCATTGAAACTGCTATGGTCCATTAAATCCCCACGTACCCTCAGGATTAAAGGATCCATTGTCTGTCTGAACATTGAGTTAAGACGTGTATTCATTAGCCTTAAAATATTTTCAAAAATACCATTCAACTAGTTGTACCACTAGAAATTGAGCAGTACTTTACACGTTTATTCTTATCATCTATGCAAGAAGGTTCCATATGTCAAAATAGCGTCCTTTTCTACAAAGCGAATTATAGTTTTCCACTTAGTACTTTTTTGGATTTTACGTGTATAAATTATAGGTATGTAATTGTTATAAGCTCGTCTGTTTCAAAGAAAAAAGTCGAGCTATTATGATCGCTGTATGGTCGTCATTGTCGGGCAAAAACTTTAATGTAGCCCATTACTAAAACACTTTTAAAGTTGCAAGACAAGGGACATCATTCTGAAAGCTTTATGTTTGGAGTTATGCCCATTTTAAACATAGAACTGGTCAAAAGTGCTTATTAAATAGAATTATGTAAAACATACGAGCGTTGGCGCCGCTCTACAGAACATTAGTTTTTACATAGAATTTTAGGCATCATATAGTTTTATTGAAATAAACCAAAAGTTTGAGAATCCTTTGGCACCATTTTGCAATAAGGGGCGTTAATACGATCCCGTAGAACTGCCGCTTTTTTAATTAACCCAATTCTCGTCCGACCTACCGTTGGTGATTTATTACATAGACACAATTTGAAGTGATGAAATCAATATTTCTGAGTGGCTCCTGGGGAGTTTATTTGATAATCAATTTAGTAGACGTCAATTATGTCACCTTTTTTGTCTAAGTGGTCATGTATGATATCTTGGTATGTTGAGGATAAGAAATTAAGATGTCTTGCAGCATTTGATCGTGTAATTTTATAGAATAGAATGCCAACTGTGTAAGTACAGTGCTTGTGCTATGCAATGTCATGTACAGTCCTTATATGAACAGAATTAACATAAACCGCCAAAAACTTGAAGATGTCGATGTAAATGAGTTGCTCTAATGAAGGGCTAACATTGTTGTTGAATATATTTGTAAATAAATAAATAAATGAATAAATACACCTATTTATCTTGCGATGATTTACTTTCGGCTACACTGATGAAATAACGATGTGATGAAATATGTCACATGAGGCCTCAGGCTGATCTGTAGAACTGAATAAAACATAAATCACGATATGTCTGCTCTGTGACAGAAGTAGAAAGCGGAACATTATAAAATGGCGCTTTGTTCTGTTCCATGACTATACATATACAGAAGATATCGCAATGTAGATGAATCAGTGCCATTAAAATCAGCTATAGATGGTGATTCTGTTCCCTAAACTGCTAGCCATCATTGCTTTTATCCTCTGTCTTGGCCCTGATTAAGTCTGGGCGAATTGCATGCATGAATAACATTCTTTTAAAAATCTTAAAGAGCAGAATAAAAAATACAACAAATATGGCAAAATGCTTAATAGGTGTAATTTGATTCTGGTTATGACAATGCTATTATTGTAATAACCATAAATGCTTTAAGATAATTTAGTGTGGAGAGTGTAGTCTAATTTAGGAAAATAATGTGGTGCTGATTGTTTTATAGCGGAATGCTTCAACGTCAGTAATGTTCTCTGGTACAATAGTTTATTTCTGTAACAAACATCTCCTAACGAGCTGGGTTATTGTACTTCCTATACGGGAGGAGGAAAACTTTGAACCTATCCTCTCCTGTGATGAGGGTGTGATATGTTGACACAAAGATAATGTGTATAATCAAACTAAGAGGAAATTAATGTACAGGTATGTTTAATTTTGTTTTATAAAGTAATTAATTAATTACTGACATGATTATATGGGTTGGTTTCGTTGTTTCGTGCTGTATTTTATACTGAGAAAAAAAACCTCAAGAAACTATGAAGTTTATCTAATTATTTAAACATAAGCCAAGATGTGCTACGAAGAAATGTTTTAACAATTATAATTTACATTTAGCGCCATGTTGAATTCAAGCGTACTTAAAATTAAATTTGGAAATAATTCGTTATATAGATAAACTATTGTTAGTGATTTGTTATGTTCTGAATTAAGACTCAAACATTCTGCATATTATTTGACACAGTGCAACCTCTCCAAAGCGGCACTGTCTTGAGCAACAAACTCCCTTCAACAACAGCATGATTTTTTCCTACTGTACGATCTAACTATTAATTTAATCTCCATAGAGCAATAAATAGTAGATATATAAATAATAGAGCAACATCCTTTTAACAACTACATGAGTTTGACCTCCCAAAGGGTGTTGCTTTGAAGAAGTTGCACTGTAATAGAATGACACTCTTGCTGATATGCCTGTAAATGTCATTGTTATATTTATACTCACTTAGGTTGCAAAGTTCTTTCTCAATATCAATAACCCTTTCCATAGATTGCTATTGATATACAAAAGTCAATCATACACCACAATGTTGCTGTATACGATACCACAATGATAATCAACTTTAAACATTATGATGAGTAAATTAGATTCATAACCGCAAAATATTTGTATGACTACTTTACCAAATTTACGAAATTTAGAAATACAATATGACGATGTGAATAAATGATACTTTTAATCTTGAAGGAAATGGAAACTTTTGTTTCTTTAACTGTTCGTGCCACTGTGTATTCCTTTACACTGGCGTAAACACAGAGAAATGCTAGGATAAAAAACAGTTTTCGGCTTCTGTCGAGCTTAAATTTAAGTTTTTATCATATTTAGAAGTGTTTCTAAATAAAATGAAAAAAAATGTTCGACTTTCATTTCGAAAAATAATTGATGGAATAGATTCAGAAATAGCTGAAATCGACGCTTGTGTTCATTATCAGACAATATCCATTCTGAAATTGACACAAAACATTACGTTTTATCTAATTTCAATTTCCACGATAATTAATATCACGTGCAAATGCTGCAAAATCGCAAAATCTCGTGAAAAGCGTTCTATTCTCTTACACATTATTTCTACTCGCTCGTAACTCTCGGGCTTCTTTGATTTGCTAATTTATGCAAATTCGTGCATTTACAAACTTTTCTTGTTCTAAGGCTGACATGCTTCATTCGCTTCGGAGTTGTTTTCGTATAAAATCAATGAATTTCCACCAAACGCTGTATACATGGACCGTATTTATGCATTATTTCCCATAAATATTTCAAACATTAGCTACATGTATGTATAAAACACAATCGTTGTTATTATAATCGACACTCAGTGAACTGTGAGAACAAGTTGTTTGATTAATTATTTAGTCCTGAAATGAGAAACTTTAGAAATTTCTTTGAAGTGAAATCTGATACTCAGAATGCGGTGATTGATATTGTCTGTGATGATTGTCAGTCCCCAATGTTCAATACCAAAAACAAACCAAAGAAAAAGGCTTAACTGTTCATTTTTCATTTTTTATTCTTCGGAAACGCACATATTCTTCTTAGTAACAAGCATTGGGCGGAAGTGACGACTATTCGGCACACTTCGGTCCAAATTACCGGTGAGACACCAATAAAAATGTCATCTTCAACCCAGTATAAGAATATTCTCCGTTTGCCTCGGAAACATGCTTTGTATGGTTGAATAATTGAATCTGGGAGCCGTACAAAGTGGCATTATGTTTTATGCATTGCTGTACATGTAGACTTGAAATCAATGTTTCGGATTTAACGGTTTCAAGTCATACCATGTTAACAGAGTTTTGTAATACAGTGCAACCTCTCCAGAGCGCCCCTCTCTGAACCTCCCTTCAACAAAAGCATGATTTTTCCCGCTGTACAATTTTGTTATTGATTTAACCTCTCTAGAGCAACAACCTCTCCATGACAACATAATTTAAAAAGAGGTTTGTTTCCGGTTACCCGACCGACCCAATATTTTACCTGCCTACTCATTAAAAGTTTTTTACGATGTCCGAATCGTAGTGCTATATTATAATTTTCACAACTCACTAATATTACGGTGCACATATGCCCATGCAGTGTTGCCGATATATGTAAAACTAAAATAAAAATCCCTACCTACCGACCCATGTTGTTTGGGCATGTAACCGGAAACACATCTTTTTTAGGCTTTACATTAATTATGTTCCGGTTCATGATTTTTCTGAACTATCCAAAACTTAAATTAGATTTGGATTTTTTTACAATGTGATTCGTACACTGCAAACATGCAGTAGGCAACCACGATATTGTGTCGAGGAAAATTCATAATTCAACATTTATCTAACATCAATAATACATTATAATATATTTAGAGGATAGAACCCCGCGTCTAGAAATGTTTTTGTGAAGTACATTAGACAGCGAACTTGAAAGAAAAATATCTTTTCAAGTTTAGCTTGAAGTCTGGTGCATTTAAATACAGATATGAATAATAGTATTTTAACATATGAGTATTCGAAAAAAAAAACCATGTCGATTTTTCTCTGAAAACAATTTTTATCAATGTGTGTTTGTCCTCTAAGTATGGTATGGTTATATGTAGTTTCGGGGCTGGTAGGATTTTTGTTTTTTTTATGAATCTTACTCAGACTGTCATTAAGGCCGTGACCGTGGTCAAGTGGTTAGTGCACTGGACTTGTAACCCCGCGATACGGGTCCAAATCCCGGTTGTGGCAGGTCATACCCTTCTATGAAAATTTGACAAAAATTTCGATTTTCTCCCACATGTGTAGAGAAGTTGCTGGCTCCTTGTGTCAGGGTAAGTTAGTACCGGTTGGCATACAGTCTAGGAAGACCAGTTAGGTGAACCGTCCGCCATATATAACTGAATATTGTTGAAAAACGGCGTGAAACCCCAGTGACAATGTCACATAAAAACAAACAAATCTGACTGTCATTATGTTTTCTGTGTATTTGTGTACCTTACTAAAGTCTAACAACTCGCAAACAATATTTTTAATTGGATTACTGACACAGAACTGAACCAGATAAAAAAAACAGATCTCTAAATGCCTCCAGCAAAGCTATATTTGCTCACATGTTAGAAATGAAAGCCACTGAAGGTAGATATTCAAAATATAGGATGATTTACTATTCTTTAGTATTTTCATGTATGCTGCTGAATAATTGATAACACTTATACAACTGTATATATCAAGTTCTATCCATTTGGGTTGCAGACATTTTCACATTATTTACGTAGCTAAAAATTATGCAGAAAATCGTTTTATGTTTATATTGCGGTAATCGCTTCAACCATGTTCTACAGCCCGGATAAAGCAACAAATACCATTATATAACATAATAAACATTATTGTAACCGGTTCTCATACATACAATTTTAAAACAAAATTTAATTGAAATCTTCTTTTAGTTACAAGTATTTATTTTGTTACATCAAGGGTAGTGAAACGGTCTTGTTCACACGGAATACAAAAGTGTCCTGCATAATAAAACATCACCATCAGGTTTATATTGAGAATCAATGTAGAAGTTTGCGGACTAAGTTCATCCAACGATTAGCTTTGTATACAATATTGCACTGTAATAGAAATACAATATAATTCTGGGATTTCAAACACAGAAACGAGATAACTATTTATTAATTATACGCGCTTCAATGGTGAGTCTATTGTCTGTTATATTGTCCTCTTATCCGATATTTGCTTTAAATGTTTTTAATATTTACATAGAATAGATTTAATGCTCACGTAGCCAGATCCTTTAAGTGGACGATTAGGATTTAAGTGCAGCTTTGTTAGTAAAATTACATTCTGTGTTCGATTGCTCCAGATATGTCTCAGATATATGCTCAGTGTGGCATGTTATTGCTTTGTCATGTTCTTCATAGGCTAACAACGCGTCCAGCAAAGGTTCAAATTATGACATGAAAAAAGAGTATGTCAGCGAATTGTTTAACTGTGGAAATATGTTTCTACAACACCAGTACTTCCCAACACTACTTAAACCATTGAATATTCCGAAAATAATATTTTTACGTAGGTTTCTCCAATCATTTGTGTTTTAAACGATTCTGGAATTATTGCCCCTTTATTACGATCGACACAATTTGGGACAGTGGTAAAATTAACAATGTATCGTGATTTTTACCCTTATTTTACAGGTGGTTGTGTTAACTCGCTGCATTGGTGACCTGTTTAATGCCTTTTTTCAACAACTTTTCAGCTATATACGGCAGTCGGTTCACCTAACCAGTTTTCCTGGACTGTATTCTAACCAGTACTAACTTACCCTTCCACAAGGAGCCGGCAACTTCTCCACATTTCTGTCAAATTTTCATAGAAGGGTATGTCCTTCCGCGACCGGGATTTGAACCCGGATGGCTGGGTTAAAGTCTAACGCACTAACCACTGGACCACGGTCTTCGTTACTTTGTCCATGCTTTTAATATCCCCTGTCTGTTACCCTCGTCTCTTCTTGGTTCCTCCCTTCAGTTTTGTCACAGACAACGTTCATTTACGGTTTTATTTTTTCATTTATTTTTACTTTATTTAATTGAATTGAATAGCTATCTGTGACTGACAGAGATGTAAATATTGTGATATTTTGATTTTACGATAGCGTAACGTATAATTTTGTTATTGTTAGTCTGACTTAGTGGAAGAATGTATCTGAACAGCGAAATGACAATTATTTTTTCTCATACTACAGCGGTAGATTAATATGTGTATCATATTTATGAAATTCTCAGAAATTATCTACAATCCTATACAAGACTACAAATTAAGTATTACAATATATTTGACAACACCCAGTACCATGCAGTGAATGGAGTTTGTGATTGTGGTTTTTGTATTGGAATAATTGCGTCGCTGAGGTCCAATATCACTTGTGGATGGAAGTATAAATACAATGAAAGGCCGTCAGTAAAGCATTCTTACAATACGGGTCTATCGAAGCGCTTTACTTCGAATTTCATTTCTGTTCTGTAGTGAGGATCATGCAGGCTTCTTCTGTAGTCAGTGTGTAATACGTTGATACAAACATAATTAGAAAATAAATGAGCGGTATTAATATCTTCTGTTTTATGTTAACTGATATAAACAGGATATTAATGTAATATAACTCATGTTCAGGTATGTTTTATTTTGCTTTTATCAATATTATTTAAAAAAAAACAAAGTTTTAGCTGACTCTGTTTAAACACGAATGTCCACTTGGTTTATAAGCTTGATGTGTTTTATTCATATCCACGAATCCATGATTTATACCAAATTATTTTATTCCGGATTGAAATATAAAAACAAATACATAGGCGGTTATATTATATCAGGTAGAAAATTAAATTTGAAATACTAGTATATAGTTGCAAATGGTAAGCGTAATCACGAAGGAACCTTTCGTCACCGCGTTAATATCAATACTAATCAAATATGTACAGAACTAATTGTTGGATATATTTTAGAGGCTGGCCAGGTATGTTCTTTTTCAAGTACTAGTGGTATATATCTATTTTGTTACACCGGAACGCATGTCTAACATCTAGCACGTGTGTTAGACAATTTACGTGTTTCTGGAAATATTGTCGTTACGTATTGTCATTGTTGGTTTAGCTATAATGTACTCTTCAATTGTATTTGAGGGACCTCGAGTGGTTATGGCATCTGACTTGTAATCACAAGCCACTCACCGCTGTGAGCTCGAATCACACAAATGACTAAATTTCTCAAATACGAGGAAGCTATCCAGCTAGTTGCGGAAGGTCGGTGGTTCTACCAAGGTGTAAGCCTTGGGTCGTCTTCCACTGTTAAAGCTAGAGAATCGCCAAATGACCATGGCTGTTGGTGCGACGTAAAACTCCAGTGAAAAAGTCTATCGTTTTTTGATGAAACCCTTAAATTAAATTATGCTATTTTATTATATTATACACAGACAATTGAATGTAACATGCTGTAAGTAAAATGAAACAAATACAAGGATGGAATTTATCGGCTCTGATAGATGATAACAATGATGCTTAGTTCTATTTTTCGCCCTTATGTCTTCATAATTGAGGCACTCGTATAATAAACGAACGAAAATCTCTGACCAATTTTCTGTATCAGTTATGTTCTGTACTATCGCGTCATTACTCGGTAATTAACTATTAAAACTATTAATTCAACCAAACAGGATTATACATTAATTGATAGTCTGTACATATATAATGATTTGCTGAATTCTCTGCTCTATATTTTCCTGTCTCTCAGATAAAGGTATGAAATAAAAGAGTGAGTGAATAAAATAACTGATTTACTAGTGTTCAATAAATAGTTACAGAGTTTATTTAGAACGCTTTTTATATTTGCATGTTCATAATGCATTTGCAAAAAATGCTGGAGGTACAAAAGATGTCACAGGAGTAATGGATAAATTTTCTTGACCGATTGTCCTTTGAATCAAGTGAGGTATTTTTAAAAACATTTCTGCTGTTTATGTGAAAATGAAATGATAATATTCTTCTACATTATTTTTTGGTTGGTGGATTGTGTTTTTTCTGTATATTTGTGTGAATGTGTGTGATGATTGGTTATTTTATTTATTTATTAAATCTTTGTACATTCGGCCAACAGCCCATACACATACAATTCACGCATTTACAAATCAATGCTGTGTGAACAATTGTACATAAATTAATAATCAAAGTTATTCAACTTTGTATTCCGGATTTTAAGAGCACAAAACAGATACATGGATAAATTTATGATGTTGTTTTCTTTGGAGCTTGACATCAAACTGATAATTCTTTTTAAATCGTGGAAATCTCAAAAAAAATCTTTTATATATTTTAATCTGATTTCTTTGTAAAATGGACAAACCAGATAAAAATGAAATTCATCTTCTATTAAAGATTCACAGTGACAACATGTTATATATGGTGAGAATGGTGAATTTTGGCGTGTGGTGTTGGTTTGTCTAATGGTAATGATGTTAATTGTGGATTTTTGCATGTGGCGCTTTCAGCGAATTCATTTTACTTTACATTCTTTTTTTAATTGAGCTGTATGTATTGTAGAAATACGTCTGTATATATCTGTTTAATGGCCAATACTTCGCAATTAAGGAATGCTTACAATTCATACTACTTGGAGGCTGTTTCCGCTCCAATGCTGTCATCTTGGTCATTTATAGGGTTTCATGTGAGACAATGAACTATGCGTCATTAGTTTTAAGGATGGGAATCATCCAACTAATTGTCGTGTTTGTTAAGACCGTCATCAACACAATGCTGATTATCCTAATAAAATGCTACTTTAGAAGTGTCCTCGTTCTAAATGGCAGTTATTAACCATCGGTTACTTATATAGTGGAGACGTTAACCCGCTTTAATTAACTGATCACTATTAGTAATTAATTCATCAAGAATATTAATTCATATTTTACCAACTAATTTGTTGAAGTTCTGAGCACTGAACATAATAACATACATCCATTAAATCCATTTTTGATTACCTTGTTTGGTGTTTTTCTCGTAATCCGATACCAGTTACAAAGGTATAATGATGTTATAATGGACTTTGTCCAATTAAAGCCAAAAAGCTGATTAAAGAAAATCTTCTTAAAGTTTTATTTGTATACACTCAAATAATCATAAACATTCGTCGCTTATATAAAATCTCAGTTCGCATCATAATTGCTGAATCTTGTCTCCGCAGAAAATGGTAGACATCTGTAAGACATTGAGCGTCGATAATGATGAAATGATTTCTTCTCGTTCTAAGCCAGTAAAACCATAAAACTAGTTCTGCAATCTTTACCTTTGTGTCTTTAAGATGATTGGATTATATGGCAGTTCTTTTACGGTATTTCAAAACGATTCCTTGTTGATGATTTCTCAGAAGTATCTGAAACTCTTCCTCTTAGATAATTGTGATTATAGTCCACTCTAATTATACAGCAATAACCAGTTGGTGAATCAATTATTTATCTCAGGCAAGTGCAGTATGGATAAGTATTTAGAATTCTAACCGTTTTTTTTATAGCTTTATGTTTTAAAGTTGTTAGTATACTATTGTTAGTATAATTGTTCAGATCTTCCTGGTGAGCTAATTGGCGAAATTTAACCTCAAATATCGATATTACTTCAATGAACAAAATGTTAACGGCAATAACGGAATTATGATTTATAAAAATATCGAACTTTATTCATATTATTAGTCCTAAATTATCATGTAGTGAACAAAGTTACACTGCAGGAACAATTTAATTGTCAATTATATACTACCCTAAGTATGTTAAGCACCAAAAATATCCAATTACTTGTTCACGTTTTAGTGAAAATACGAGTATAGCTATAAAAAGGGTTTATACATATTTTACGGTACCCTTGCCACGTGTATGTAGACAATATACCAAAGAGAATTGAAAAGCAAGGGATGTTTACTTTCCATGACCGTCTGTAAATGTCTGTCCGTCAAGAGAACATTCGTATTCACAAGGGACCATCTCAAAAAATTCCTCAATCATGCACAAAAAATGTCCCAAATATATCACTAGCATCCATGTTCAACCAATGGTGTGCCAAATATTTGTGCTTAGGAAACTTGGAGTAGGATAATATAAAAACAAATTAACGAAATCAAGACTTCATTTATATTGTGAACATTCTACCATTTAGTATAAAACCATAATATGGTTGTCATTTACCCATTGTAATTGACAATCCATATTTAAGTGTAATTAATGTTAATGGAAAATACTCTACCAATATATTATCATAAAAAGTCTAATCATAATTCTTATAATTTGATAAGGATTTAAAATTCAATTAGAAAAAAATAACGTCACATTCAATTTCCAGATGAAAGCGTTATTAAAGATGCGATTTCTACTTAAAGTTTTAATTCAATGTTAGGGTTAATGGACCGGGAAGGAAATGAAACTGAAATGGTTAACTCGTGTATGGCAACACATTCCTTTTATAAAAATAATGTTCATATCTATGCGTCGTCGGGTTAATTCTACAAACCGGTATGTCATTTCCCCCATTTTGAGAAAATCGCATGTGAAGTTTTGAACTTCGATCATTTTAAGCGGGTTACGCGTCTGTGGTATTGGCATTAACCCTATTTAGGATAGATCTATAAGCAGGTAAGTATTATCATTGTAAAGAGCGCATCGAGGCGAAAAGAATTATACCAACATCTCAATATTGCCAAAATTGAGTTACAGGATCGTAAAAATAAGCCCACGAAATGTATTCAATATCATAGCACCCAAAAGTACCATTGACTGTTAAATATTCAAAGTTGATACAAGAGTACATCTTCGGCATCCTGAAATATAAGGGTTAAAGTATGATCGGGATAATTACGTGGGGTATTGATTGTAAAGCCGTGAAGAATGTTCACTTAAATCAGGCTTGTTTCTCCAGATTTTGAAATGCAAATTCAGTCTTCCTTGGAGGATTAGACTGTAACATTGTTCATTTAGAAGAGATTTAATACATCACAACACGCATATGTGATAATCCCGTAAGTCCGTGATACGAATATAATCTGATAGTTTAATGAAGTCATAATAAAGCATTTTGTTGAGCATTGTTTCTTCAGATGCTTATGAGCACATTCCATTCATATGTGAGTTTATGAAGCTGTCTAAGTCAGACAGTCGTCGTATATTCCTGAAAAAAAGTTAAAAAAAAACGACGTTAAACCCATTGAAAAATACCCGTGACGAAGACAGATCAACAGATTTTTGTATTGTATTTTATATTGTCTGGTATAGTGTTGAATCCATTTAATAATAGCAAATCTCACATTGTATGATACACTTTTCATGCATACTGATACAGGTTCTTCGTATCTATCCGCTTAAAAAAAGATAATTACAGTCATGTGTATGTAATTAGAACGAATTAGATTATTTTTTTATTTCTAAAACGTGGGAATCGATACAGTACAATCTGAGTTTTTAATATCTCAATAGTTAGATAATCACGCCGAACATGAAACGAAAGAAAACAAATTATAATGTTCATGAGCCGTCACTATGGCACTATGAAACCTTCATATAATGTGACAGGTGCGTGTGAGAAACAGGAAGTAAACCATCAGACGTTGAACACTGACGGAATAATAATAGCATTGTGAAGTCAGTGTTATGATGACGTAATTGTTCAGCATAAATCCACTATTCTACCGACCGATTGGTAGTAATAAGTAATTGGTTCGCATGAATAATAAATTTACTGACATATATTTACAAGTTCAGCGGTCTTGTGACTCTGAGTGTGAACGAACATGTTAGCAATTCACATATTTCATTTTATTGATTTAGTTTACACTCACTGAAACAGTGATTTAGTCATTATGAAAGATTCCGTATGATTGCTTTTTCGAAATGATATGCCTTGGCATGGTAATGATAATGCTAGACATTGTAAACTTAGTGTTTGGAGTCATATCAGTAAATCTTAACACCCGACATTTCTAATGGACCCGAAAGCTTACAAAAGTACACGCAAGAGTCATATGTGATAGAAATGAAAGCTAAAGTTATTTTCAAACGACGAAGTAAGTTGTTTATTGATATCTTCAACGCCATCACAAGTAGTGTTAAAAATACGTTCCGATAACCAATGGTTTTATTGCAGGACGAAGGATTTTATGGGCGACATTGACGATAATAGAAATTGCTGAAATGTGTTCTTCGCAATCGCCTGTGCCTCAGTTTATCAGATTACAAAATTGTTAATTGTTTAGCATGAACCGACTGGCACCTTCTGGATGATACAATCAGCTATCATTGTAAAAGCGATTGGAATGAAGAGGCATGAATAATTACTTCATTTCAAACTGAATTCGAAGTCATTTTTACTATAATTATACAATATGTGTTAACGTAAGTAGTGATCTTATGATGGAACCATCATTGAACCATGACAAACATGTCACAATAACTATACAAGATTGTAACAAGAATTGGCACTGTGTGATGCACTACCTCAGAATCATATTGATTCGCGGATTCTTTTGACTTTAGACAAATTCAGCATAAAAAGATCACTTTTATATGAAGAATACCAACAAAAACCTAACTGTTCCAGTAAAATATGTTTCAATACTGACATTAAACCATAGAGTCTCACGTTCGTATTCATCGCTTCTTGTTTTGTCTCCCCTTAAGAAAAGTTCTGTCAGTTTCAAAAAGCAACTGCGAGTGAAGAAGCCATGTTCTGGATAATTACGACTTAGAACGATGATTTTAAACGATACTTTTATTAGTGTTGAAAACAATGCTTCTTTCACAAAAAATACCGGAAGTGAGAGAGAAACAACCGGAAGAGAGGAGAGCGTTCCCAGGGGAATTATTCTCCCAAACAATCATAATGCAAAAACGAAACGAAAAAATATCGCTTTCATCTTTCCACAACAAAATATCAATATCATACTTCTGAACAGACCTTGACTTGTAGATGCTGAGATTACAATACCGCTTGTTTGATTTTCAGTAAGGTGCCCTCGTCTTGTGATCCATTATGTTGTACTTGTTTCGTGGATATATTTGTTTATTTGCAAATAATTATTTTTATTGAATTATTGTTTGTTCAAGATCAAACTTATTGAAAAGGAAAATAAAAAAATACTGTTTCATTGTTAAAATGTCTGTCACTGGAGTTGAGACGCTTTGAACAAACATAAAATTTCTGCAATGTACCAAAACTACACTGAGTCGAATTTCTAAATGTCCACCTTAATTAATTAATTAGTTCTTATGTTTAACAATACTTACAATAGATCTGCATAAAATCGAGAATTCAAAGTCAACGTTGGATTGAACATATGAATAGTCCCCTTCATAATCAACCAGAAGTATGTTCAATGAATTGTTTCTAGTACAATAAAATACAAGGTGGACGTTTAGAAATTCGATCAGTACAGTTCGAAATAATGAGCTATGACCAGTGATACTAATTTGGGCCCGGAGATCCGGGTTCGAATCGCGGCCGGTCATATCCATCTATGAAAATGTGACAAGAATGTCGATTATCCTCCATATGTGGAGAAGTTCTTGGCTCCTTGTGGAAGGGTAAGTTAGTACTGGTTAGTATACAGTCCAGGAAAACTGATTAGGCGAACCAGCCGCCGTATATAACTGAAAAAAATGTTGAAAAAATCGGCGTTAAATCCTAAGAAAAAAGACAGTAATTTGCCAAAATGTGTACTTAGTAGTGAACGAAGTACCAGTATACAGAACCCGCGATTTTGTATTGGAATACTTACAACAGAGATGTTCTCTGTTCATGTGTTCATGCTTTCTATCGTACATAATCGCGTAGTGGGTTTCAGTTTTTCTCATTTCTCTTTTGTAGTGAGGAACTTAAAGACTTCAAGTAGAGTGCACTAAGTGAATGCGATGTAATTAAAAAAAAACTAAATGAATCAATGAGAAATTTCTGTGACAAAATACTGGCCGGAATTTGTGCTTACTGAAATTGTATTCAGGTATGTTAAACATCTTACGATCAATTTTAATCAGAAGGAATGAGCACTTTTCATGGAGTTCTACTTTATCGGTTGATTTTTTAATACGCATTTTTCCCCACAGTTGCAAAATTAGAGCTTCAAAAACCAGGATTATAATTTAATTATTACAACAACGACGTTTGAAATAGAGAGGATAAAAATGTAATTAGTATAAACACCAAAAAAAAAAAAAAAAGATTTTAGCTAAATTACCATCTTTGAGGCAATTATACCGTTTCGGGCAAAATGCTAATTGTTTTTTGAAGCATAAAACAATAATGAAATGCGTATGGGATGACATACATTTTTTCTATTATTTCGTGAATTCCGTGGGGATTAGAATGAGGCAAAATAGTTCTGTTTTTAATTTACACACACGCAATGAAAATGAGGGTTTTACGGAACTAAATACTCGGAAAATTGTTACCTTGAATGAATGGAATATTATATGTTAAATATTTCAATGTTTAATCGAGTATTTTGCTGACATTGTTTTGGTGTAATGCTGTTTATACATTTAATAGGAAATGATTGTATAAATGTTTAGTGATAACATTTATTTTTATAAAGAGAATTCCTCCATGTGTGGAGAAGTTGCGAGCTCCTTGTTGAAGGGTAAGTTAGTACTGGTTAGTATACAGTCCAAGAAAACTAGTTAGGTGAACCGGTCACCGTATATAACTGGACAATTGTTGAAAAACGGCGTTAAACCCAGAGAAAAAAGAGAAATAGATTGAACTGTGTTTTACTGTACAAAATGTATCATTCATTTAACTAACAAAATGAAGTCGTTTTATCGGAACTATCCTGTTTTGTATGGCATACTTGATATTTAGAAAAACTTTCACATCACACAATAGATATAGAACTTGTTAGCATTACGATTCTTTTGTCTTCCTATCTTGATTCTACTGCAAAAAATGAATGATGGAAAATAAGAGTTGATTGATTGTTTGTTTGTTTTTTTTATGTGACTTATTGTCACTGGGGTTAAACGCCATTTTTCAACAATTTTTCAGTAACATACGGTGACCAGTTCACTTAACCAGTTTTCCTGGACTGAGTACTAACCAGTACTAACTTACCCCTCCACTCGGAGCCGGCAACTTCTCTACATATGGAGGAAAATCGAAAAAAAATTCATGGAAAAGTTGCTTGAAGGTGTGAGGTGTGAATGAAATGAAATGGCAAAGTATTCATTATGGTGCTTTATTCAATTATATTTATCGTAAAATGCATAATGCTACATAAAAGACATGTGCTAACCAGAAACGAATATTTCCTAGCTGTGTCAACTGCATGACTTATTTTTATAACTGCACTCGTTTCTGTCGTCACGCCACGGGAACACGTAATTATGTTCTTCTTCTAGAATGTGTGTCTAATATATAGTCACCACATAACCGCTATATTCCTCATAGCTTCATTCATCTTGTACTGTTTCTATCTGAGAAACTTGCCAACAACCTGTCCACATATAGAACATATGATATACAGATTCATATTTATTCAATTAACAAACTATACTTGATAGTAGAAATTCTAATTGGATAATGGTGCTTACTCCGCCCACAATGACACGTAATATGTGAACATAATTATGACGAATTATAAATTGTCTAATGATATTTAGAAATGCACCTATTTGTATGATTACAAATTTTTATTACGTAATAGTCGAGATTTTTTGTATCCGAACTACGGATAGATGAATCACTTTTTTATACCTGTGTACATGCATTATATATGTATGTATAATGACAATTTAAGATGATGTAAGTATGTTACAACTAAATGAATCGTAATTAGGTCAATTCTATTCAATTCATTTATTGGGCAAAAAAGGCCTCCGGCTCATACACAAAATACATACGGTACATACAGTGATAGTGCCTGGACCATGATATTCTGTCTAATGTAATTTACCAATAAAAACAAGTTGGCTTCTTGACCCAACATACCATGACAAGGAACGATTTTATCGCAGTACCAATTTTTTTTTATTTTCCTTCTAGTCAATTGTGTTTGAGCGATGTTGCCTTGCAATTGAGTAGATTTTCATGATTGTAACATAGATGACGTAATTGAAACGAACTCTGGTAATATTGCTATACTTGACGATTGACAGATATACCATCTTTTGAAAACCGCCGGAAGCCATCTTGACACTTATGGCTTGACAGGAAAGTATTACGTCATTAACAAACACGCCGCCAAGAAGAACATTCCAGCGTCTCAATGTGTTTTTCTAGAATGCCAATCATTGGAAAGTGGTTATTAATGTTCGAACTAAAACGAGAATTAAAATCAGACAGCGGGATTCATTTCTTGTTCTGCTTACATCTCTAAACGTAAGATCATCTTGAAGCTATCACTGCTGGCTATTACACAAGAATAACATTTCTGAAGGTATAATTATGCATGATTTTAATGACAACGTGCACGTGGAACTTTTATTGTTGTATTGTTACCAGGTGCTCCGTGGTTCAGCTAGTAAACACTTTTAAAAGTCAGGTACCTGAATATGATTTCCATCTGTGTAAAGAAATGTAAATAATTTGAATTGTATTGGGTACCAGTTGTAATTTAAAAACACTCGCGGCTATGTATAATCTTCAATATGTAAGCCTGTTTTTTCACAGTGTTTTATTCTGAGATGAAATAGACGCACGAATTCAACTCAACTAAAATGCAAATTCCTAAAATATCCTTGTCAGATTCGCTTTGTTAATTTCAATGCCAAGATTGTATGATTTTGTCAGTCTCCAAAGCAACACCCTTTGGGAGAAGCAAAATTATGTTTTTGTTGAGAGGTTGCTGCTCTACATAGGTTTAATTGATATTTAAATCGTAAAGTGGGAAAAATCATGCAGTTGTTGAAGGGAGGTTGTTGCTCAAGAGAGGGCGGCTCTGGAGAGGTTGCACTGTACAAGGCTGGAAGATAACATTATTCCACTTGACTATACTATAAAACATACGAGTAAATAACTTACACTGAAATACCCACTGTCACTAAACACCCCAACCCAGATTGAAGATGTTTGAAAATAAAGACGTAGGAAATTAAACAAAATAATGAAATATAGCAGGTACTTGCGGGAACTAGAATTTCATGGTTGAACCATTTTAGTTATAGACAACCACCACTTTAAATGCTATTTAACAGCGTTCAGTTCAAACCACATTGCTGCAGGTACGATCGGAAATGTATCACCAGTATCTGAATAAGCTAAGTTGCACCAGATAGTCTTATATACCGAAGTTTTCTGATGTTTCATCTGGAGGAAATATTTAACCAAAGAAATACCAAACAAACAATCTACTAAACTACTGTTAATGTAGTGTTACATTATTAATTGCACATGCTAACTATTGTAACAGAGTACAAACGGCGTAATCTTGCTTGAAAAAAATACACTCTGTTAGACCTTGGGATGTTGATTGATGTAAATACGTTCTTGTTGATGTTTTTGTGATAAACTGTCATGATGGACAAAGTGATTGATCACATGTGTTTTGTTTTACACTTATTGATGATTAAATGAATGACTCCTAGATTCTGGAAATGATCAACAATCTTATTATATCTTGAGTACTTCACACTCAAATAATTGCCTTATTAACCGCGGTATTATTATTGTCTTGTTTACCCGTTTTAAGAAATGATAAAACTCAACATTTAATATCACACCACCCTAATCTAATGCTCACTCCACCATGATCTAATGTTCACTCCACCCTAATCTAATGTTCACTCCACCATGATCTAATGTTCACTCCACCCTAATCTAATGTTCACTCCGGCCTAATCTAATGTTCACTCACCCATGATCTAATGTTCACTCCACCCTAATCTAATGTTCACTCCGCCCTAATCTAATGTTCACTCAGCCCTATTCCAATGTTAACTCCACCGTAATCCAATGTTCACTCCACCCTAATCTAATGTTCACACAGCCCTATTACATAATATTGTATTTTGTGACATTAACACATCAGGCTACTGTTGTTAATGTTATAAAAATAGTATTGCCCAATTATTGTTATGTCTTCGATGGTTGCAATAGAAGATTCAATTTATTCCATGACACATAATGAAAATTTTGTTGTTGCCTTGGTTGAAAATAGAAAAAAATATATTTTCTGCAGATATTGCTTGATGATCCATATTTTTCTTTACAAAATTTGATTGGTACTGCTTTTTTTGCATCGTTTTTCCGTGAATTTTCATTAAAATGGATCTTCTTTTTTCTTCAATCTTTGAACAAATGGCTACTCCATTGACTTCAGTGTAAATTAAAAGGGACAGTAGCTTTAATCATTGTCATCGTTTTTTTTTGAAAAAAATCTCACAGTAACTTTTTCTATCATGGAAACCTATAAAAATATAAAGGACCCCAAAATTTGTCTGATCCTTTTTGAGATACTAATTTTGAACATTACGGGTATAAAACCTTAAAGACCGTGTTTTTTCTTGTAGCGAAACGTCTGCACTTTTGTCCTGTTGCGTAAATATAAAAATGCTCAAAAACTGTTGCTAATGCATTAAAGATACCATACAACTGAGGTGAAAACCAATTGAAAAGTGGCAAAACATCTCAAAGAATTCTCCGGTCATAATTACATTAATTGTCAACACTCTCATCCTCTCTACTATCAGGCTTCTAAGGCTATTTACCGTCACAGAGAATGTTGGTCATCGCAGGGAGAAGACGAAGCAATTAAATTACGGCATTGTTTTGTTATCAACATGGCCTATCTACCAATGAGCATTACTTGATTAACACTAATCTTCCTCAAACAAGGTATCTTGTGTCCGTATTGTATGAATGTAGCCACATCTATGTCGAGTATTTTATATATTACAAGCATCCGTTAAATGTGCCATTTGTCAATATATAATGACACTAACAGGATTATAATGAGTCCATGAAAATGATGAATGAAATGACTGAATGAAACTATGATACTGAACTATGTTTTGTTTGTATAGAGCATGTATTAATCACATAAACAAAAACAGTATAGTGAAATAAATTTAGATCAGGCACATGTAACACTTCCAAGCAGTGAGCAAACATGCTTCACGTAGATTAAATCATAATCATGTTGATCTTAACATTACTATGTTAGAATAATGGTTTATTACGTCGTGTCCAACCATACACACGTATTTAACAGAACCTTATTCAAACTCCCTTCATTGCTTGTATACATAATTGCTCAGTATGTATGTGCGGGTGTTTGTCAGCAAGCCAAGCTGTCCGACAAATACATTTATATGTACAACGGTAGTTAGTACAGTATTTCAATTAAATTATTCCTTAATTTGTAGGATTGCATACCTAAACTTTTTTATGAATCTCATTATTTTGATTATGTATCGTCGAATAGTCCACAGTCAATAATAATCCGTTTGTGAATCATGTAATGAAATTAGACATGATTTATTAGTTGTCTTACGGCTTACTACAATACCAGAATATCTAACGGAGATAACGAGGATGGCTAAAGCATACCTACCTAGAAACAGTAACCTGGCTCCGTGCGAGGCTGTGATGTTTCTTGATGTTAATAAAAGCTAACATTGTATAGATTAGCTGGAAACAATGCTACTGATGTAGATGGTTATGTGTAATGTATCTAGGCAGTTGTGGGCAGAAAAAATACTTCTTTCATTTATCATAAATTCACAACAAAATCGTGAATTTATTGGTACTGTAGTTAATGGATGTAGACGAATAACATAACAACAAAAAACATAACATTGTCTTAAATCAATTACGAAGACATCTAAAACATACATATTAATAAATTATAGCAAATTTGTAAAAAAAAGGATATTCTCTTAAGCTACAACGGCTGGAACAAATTTTATACATAACAATTCTTGTCCAGCATTTACTCGCAATGCAATCCAATTCCAATTCTCTCCATTTTAAAGTAATCAAGAAAGATAAAATCATGTTGTCATCAAATAAAACAAGAACATTTTCATGACTTTATTAAAGTCGAAATTCCCCAGAGTAAGTGATAGTTAGTAAAATGAAATTGTTATTCAATGATAAACTTTAGTTGACCTTTGACCCTAGAAATGTTTACTTCTCTGTTATGATACGATTTGGTATGCTAGTGGTTTGTTTGTCAAAGATTGGGGGGGGGGGGGGCGGGGGTGAGTCGGAGCCATCTTGACAGGTTTATGTTTTCGTGAGCTTTTTGTGCTGATGTTTTACTCATGACACTAAATTTCGTGTGGTTAGGTGGAAGTTTTTGTGTGAGGTGTTTCCGGGTGATCTGATTGTTTGCTGTCTATTCCGAAAGTAACTGATTGCGAAAATAGTACAAAACACAAATGTCTGCAGCTAAATCCCTCTAATTCTCGTGCGATTAGTCAACCTAATGTATTTCACCGCTTTGTGGTTACCCGGAATACTTAAATTCCACCTGATTTGTACTTCCGGTTGTAAACATATCCGATTACGTTACATATAATTTTAAAACAGTATATTCATACTCTCAACGAGCAATTCTCCACAGAAGAGCTGGTTGTTGTCTATCAAAGATGTCCATTTTCAGTTCTAGCTGAAATAATGTTTGGTTAAACAATGTATTTGCTATTCTTTCTGTCCGTTTATTATTTCACATCATATAAATTATTCAACCATCACGGGGTTATACTATACAGACCACATCTCTTCATCAACCGACTTTGCCAACAAACAATCATTTACTGCAAGCCGTAATTTATGATCAGTGTTCTCTATTAACTCAGCCTTTGAAATGTGATTCCATGATCGGGAAAATCTACACCAAACATATTAGTTGTATCCCTTCATTAGTTCAATTATATTTATAATAATTACATTGACAACTTGCAGACAGAAATGAGTGACACAAAATTACTTTGGATCATATTATCTTAACAATTATGTGACTATATTTCATGTTATTTGTATATTAGGCAGTTTTAAACATTAGATAAATTCTGATGTGCACATGGTTCTGTCGTTACGAAACATGATATGTTATAACGGATATCATTAAACGAATATCGTTCATGCGTTGTTGCAAAATGCTTCTACATGAGAGAATCCTATGTTTCAATAATCTGAAAAAAAATCATATTGGGTTGATTCATACTCTTTGTGATCAATTTACTGCATGACAATATAATTGGATTCCTATTTTCTTCTTATAGTGGAATTAACTTCCTAAACTCTATAAAATGACAGACATTTCGACATTAGAGGAAATTTACTTTTAGTCAAAGTTTGTTTTCGACTATTTGTACTCTGAGTTTTCGCATCGGGCCATATTTGGCAATGTAAGTATAGCGGCCTGTACAGTTAATTATATGGTGAGAAGGTCTCACCGTGAACAGTAATTATTATCACCGCAAACAGTAATTATCATCACGTAAACTGTAATTATCATCCGCGTTAACAGTAATTATCATCACGTAAACAGTGACTATCATCCCCGTTATTTGTAATTATCATCACGTGACGTACACATTTCTCCATTATTTGCTTCATTGGTAAAAACATCTCACTTGTGCGCTTAATAGCATGCATTGAATTGATGTAAAATAAGTAATGTTTACGATATATTTTAATGCAGTTAGAGTTGATTAAGATTTAATCCATATTCCAATGGTAAAAAACCCAATTACCCGAAATGATAAATTATACTTATCTTTTTTTCGATTGCTCTTTGGTAAACATCGTGCACACTATTTGAACGTAACTTTGATCACGTGACGGCTGTACTGTTTTGTGTTTTGTTTATTGTAAGCGTCCGTAAAGGACAACATGTTTGAAACCTATTTAGATTTTAATCATGGCTTATCTGCAACGGTTCGAACTATGAAACATTAATTACTGGGTGCTGATATGAATCCTAGTTTCTGTGGAGAGCTTCCCCGACTGAAGACTCGCGTTTCAATGCAGTTCTCGTAATAAACCAAAGTGTTTACGATATAATCAAACATACGTATTGTACAGGAAACCTAAGGAATCATACAGAATACTTAAACAGTCTGTAAAACGTTTCTCTAACTTTGTTAATATCCCAAAAGATACCAATTTCTACCAAAGTATCAATTACATTGCACAGTACAACCTCTCCAGAGCGACCCTCTCTTGAGCATCAATCTCCCTTCAATAACAACATACATTTGTAATTGTTTTCCCACTGTACGATTTAACTATTAAGTTAACCTCTCTATAGCAACAACCTCTCAACAACAACAACATAATTTTGCTTCTCTCAAAGATTACTACTTTGGAGAGGTTGTGCTGTATTTTCAAGTTAAATTTACCAGCTGATTTGTTCGTATGTACAAGTTTTGCATTGTAGAAAGTCTGAAAATCTGTGACAGAGAATTGTTGATCATTTTAATACTTACTGGATTGGTCTGACGTTAGCATGTCAACTTATTCTTCATCCCGGATTACACGTTTACAACAAAGAACCACGTGACAAATTGTGATGTAGAATCCGGATGTAGAATGTACTAAACGGAATCTACTTATTTTGAAAAAAAAAATCGTCAATTTAACCTATGATGGTTCGTTTTGGCATGGCCTACGTTACTCAATTACGATACTTAAGCCAATTTAGTGTCATTTTAGGAGATTATTTATTTCCTTTTATTGTGGTTATCTAATATTTGCCAGCTGTGTGGTCTATTTATGTTCGAATAACTAGCAATCACTGAGTTTTATATTTATAATAAAGAATGTTTTGGCCTTAAATCAAAGGTTAGAATTGTTCCGGACACGCATATTCTCTAGCTGTTGTAATATCTCAGCGTGGTATGCAGTTCAACCTTTCTAGAACGGCCCTCTTTTGAACACGACCCTTCAACAACAGCATGATTTTTCCCACTATACGATTTAACTCTTAATTTAACCTCTCTAGAGCAACATCCTCTCAACAACAGTATAATTATGCTTCTCCCAAAGGGTGTTGCTTTGGAGAGGTTGCGCTGTATATTTATCGATTTATTTATTTTGCCAATAAGATAATTGATTATTTTTTGTATCTTTTTTACCTTACATATTGTAATACACATTAAATATTACGATCTTAAAATTGAATGAAGTAAAAGCAAGACTGACACACTTGACAAATAATCTTGTGTAAGATCTAATTAAGTAAACTAATCAGGTAAATGTTATACTCGTACTCGTAGTGATTCAGCTATTCTAGGGCCGAGGTTATAAAACTTAAGATCAGTCTCAAAGCTCAAATCTCAGTCATTTTCGTCCTCAGTCTATTTCAGATCAATGTATCTGTTTGTAATAAGCATTAGCAAAATTAATATTTTTATCAATTTTCTTGTATGCAGAATATGGCTGAAAAAGTATTCAATATTATTATAAAGTTAATTTAAGAATACTGAAAAAAGGTTGATATTTGAGCTTGGAGATCAAATTTTATTTACTGTGTTCATACTGAACGCTACATATTACACTGCACTCTCGTCTCATGGGCATATTACTACAAACTCTTCCAATGCTAATAATGTCTGGGAACGCCCTTGATTAACAATGATGTGAAAGTAAAATCTGTACCATTTCATGAACTAGCGCCTGCTCACATTTGTGTTTTATTGTACTCTGATACAAACTGATGTTATATTGTATAACTAAGCTTGATGTCTGATATACTATGAAGAGATAGAAAGTTGACAGGATTGAGATAACACATTACTTATATGTCTACTACTGGGTGTGTTAATCGCATTCTTCTCTGCTTCACGTGTATCTGTGTATCTGTTATCTGACGTTTGACTTGCAGGCACGTTTGTTGTATCAATACATGGACGATTTGCTGCTAAAACGTATTTTTTTAATTCATTGTTCCATGACACTTCCTGCTTCTCCGGTTTTATCATGCGGATATTTTATATCTGTTAATCAGCTTATATAAATAGTATTTTATAAAAACAAAATTTGACTATCACCCAAAATTAACCCTGTGTGTATTACTGTGTGTTCAATGTTTACAATTCTCTCATTTAAATCAACATCTACATTATAACAAACTTAAAATGCATCATGAATCATTGATATCCTTGTCCCAAGTTCTTACAAAGTCGTTAACCAACATGTATTGAAACAATAACGGATGAATATGGAAAGTTTAGCCTTCATTAATATGTTCAAAATATGTTGTTATTGAGAGGTTGATGCTCTAGACAGGTTAAATTAATAGTTAAATCGTACAATGGAAAAAATTCATGTTGATGTTGAAGGCATGTTGTTGCTCGAGAGATGGCCGCTCTGGAGAGGTTGCACTGTATTATCAAAATACCCAGTACCTAATTAACTAGCTTATTAAACTATATCTAGAGCTAACTATCATGTATGTATTGATATGGGTGTGAGCGATTATTTATAGGCGTGACTGGATATACAGGAAACCTTTAATGTAGGTGAATAAAATAAACTTCTAAACTGCAAGTTAACTTCAAAGACGTGTTAGATTCATTATATATAACATTCGTTTAATTGCAACAAAACATATCAAGTGACTAGTAGTATATATGCATTGTAAACTGCAAAATGGTGCCAGCAAAAAGGTTTAAGTATATAAACGTGGCATGTGTCAATGATCTGTATAAAGTTTGTTAATTCTGTATCATATCAATGGCTAAATATTTATACTGGACCCATCCCAAGTTTAAGTAACCAGACTAATTTCCACATATATCTAATGATTAATACTCTACAATGTCTGAAAGGTACTGGATGCTGGTATTAGAATGGCAGAGTTGTATATTGGTCAAACGATATTACATCTTTTCTCGGTTAGAACTTAACATCAGCCTGTGAAGATATGGATGTGTTGAGCTCATGATTTCATGCATTAGTTCCAAGCATTACGTGATTGTGTGGATTTTGGTCGTAATTATTTGTACTGTTTTCGCGAGGTAGCGATATATTTATATTCTAATAAGCAATGACACCAGGGTGTATTCTTCCTAGCTGTGAATTAATTTTGTATGACTTTTTGTCCGCCATATTGATTACCCTCATCTTTGAAGCCTGATTTATCACAAAATAAGTCAATCAACAAAAAAACAAACGCAGTTATTAACTACACTGCACTGTTGTGTTGGTATGATGGTTGTTTGTTGGTATGATGGTTGTTTGTTAGTATGATGGTTGTTTGTTGATATGATGGTTGTTTGTTGATATGATGGTTGTTTGTTGGCATGATGGTTGTTTGTTGGTTTGATGGTTGTTTGTTAGTATGATGGTTGTTTGTTAGTATGATGGTTATTTGTTAGTATGATGGTTGTTTGTTAGTATGGTGGTTGTTTGTTAGTATGATGGTTGTTTGTTGGTATGATGGTTGTTTGTTGGTGTGGTGGTTGTGTAGCCACAAGTTTGTGTGCAGGGAATGTATTCTTCAAGAGTATTACTACAGACAAGGATTTGGATATACGATATACAGTGCAACCTCTCCAGAGCGGCCCTCTATTGAGCAACAATTTCCTCCCAATAACAGCATAATATTTCCCCACCGTACAATTTAATTATTAGTTCAATCTCTCTAGAGCATCAACCTCTCAACAACAGCATAATTTTGCTTGTCCTACAGGTTGGTACTTTGGAGAGGTTGCACTGTAATACTGTTTGTGATCTGGGTTTATATTTTTACGGTAATGCCGTTTAGCCAAAAGTCTGGACATTGAAAGACATTTAATTAGCTATACTAAGAACTGTTCTGAGTGTAAAATGATTTCTGTCAGTATTCATTACGCTTACATTAATTGATGTGACTTTTACTGTGCTAAACCTGAATTCATGCACCTCCCTCGGTGATACTTGAGAAATAATGCAATATGTAAGCATTTGCCAAGATGTCAATAAAATACTCGTCACTTTCATGATAAAAAGGGGAGTACAATGTTACAAAAACAATTGACGCTGCACTCTATTAAATTCAACAAGCATGCAGACAGATGTTCATGAAGAAAGAAATGATTTTTAAAAAAGTAGTCAGTGAAAGAGAAACCCAGGTCACGTAAGAACAAAGTTTTCGGGGGGTATACTGGAATCATTCTGGTTGTTTGTTGGTTGGTCGGTCGCACGGTCTGTCCCCATTTTGCGGGTGTTGTTATATCATTATTTAGTGATAGTTCTAGTTTCAGCAATTCAAGTGAGGTGACATTTCCGTCGGCGAACGATTCTACAGCATTGTAGATTATCTCTTTAGGTATAGTTAGTTATGATTGTTTTAAGGTTTGATGAATTATGGAGTACAAATAGGTACTATAATAAAAAATGAGGTGTTATTGCTAAGAAATATTCAGTTAAGTTTGGCAAAGGTGCCACGATTCCTATTCACCTCGTGACCAAATTCATTGATTACCCAACTATAACAATGGTCAAGTTTGATAGCAGACAACCTAGAAATATAGCATCTGTCTAACTACCATATTTGACTTCTAAATCACGCGCATGGTAAACTAAAAGTAAATGAAATGGACGTTCCTATGGTGATTGACAGTGCAGAATGTCCCTACTTTGTTCTTATCTCAACTGCTAATGGACTGACCAGATAAGTCCGTCCGACTGACCTCTGGGAGACATCGTTAAATAAATACAACTAATTATAAACATACAAAGCGCACCGACTTTGTATATTTTATTATAAATGTAAATAGCTATGATTGATGGTTATGGAGACAGAATAATAACGTCATGATCGTAATATTCAGATGAGGTTCAATACACACATACATGTATAATATGCAACACTAGTAATTATATTGTCAGGTGAATATATCAGACACTAAAATCTAATAACCGGGACATCAAATAATTGATACCTATGTATTGAACCGACCACTAACCACTTAGAAATGGTTGGCATATTTATCTAACATTGTATGTTATTACAAAAACTGGTAATACCATTTACGGGTATCTTATTTTAATAATCAAAGTACACAAATGTCACGTATTCAGAGCTATCAGAAATACCAGAAGGTAGAAATGGTATACAAAAGTGTGATTAGCACAAATACATTCAACGTCTTTAAAATCAAAGAGAGCCGAGTTAAATGGGTTTACGCAGCATTTAGATAAACAGACATATAAATTTTTGGAGAATTGATGATAATATTTAATTTTTTTTTTGCTGTTTATTTAGACTATTTGAGACCATTCCGATTTTATTGCGGTACAATTACGTTCTTGTAATCAATTTACTGTTGTAGTATCCGCTCAATTCGTCTTTAGCTGTTTAGGAAAATTTTACCCACTATTTATTCTCAAGTTTTAAGACAAGTTTATGAAAATGAAATCGTATTTTAATTTCGAGTGAACTCCACCTAATGAATTCGCCATACATTCATTTATGAAATGATTCTGATATTCTAAAGAGTATGATGGAATAGAATGGACGTGACAGGCTTATAGAAACTGAACAAAGCGGGTTACTTATATAGTTATGGAGATTTTATGACTTGCTGTAATGATTCAATAAAGTTTTGAATATCTTTTGTGGCACGGAACTATAACGTAATCAACATTTTATTGTCCACATTGAATACAGTTGTTTGTCATTATCAGGTCTAGGAAAGTGATATAAACGAGGTTTTATCACAAACAATATCACTCCTTGTTTGTAAATTATCATATTTTCCCAATCTATTTTTATTCGCGTTCGTAATGAGAGTTTGATATCTGTTATAAATTGTACTGTGGCTACAGTATTATTGTAACTATACATTAACGAAACCCTTTTTTATACCAGTTTTTTTTATTGAACATAAAACAGAACCACGAATCTGACATGAAGGTAATAGTGTTATATTTATGGGCATCTGTTTTTTTCTGAGAATACCACACAAAATACGGGCTTCTTTTCTGGCAATGTATTGTTTACATTATAGATCATTTCACTTACAATTCACATGAAATAACGAATCTCTCCCGCTTCAGGGAAATTTCATCTTTTCCCATTAAATGGTATGATACAATAATTGTGTCTTTACTGGATTTGTGGCTTTAATTTTACCAGCAGATCAATCAATGGATGACAAATAAAACAAAGCTCTGATGGAATCTTGATTTGTTCAATAGGATTTTTTTGTGTTGTAAAAATCTGAAATCAGGCCATTCTTAAAAAATGCAGGTTTGCCGTCACACTACCGACTTATTGAAATCCCCTGACCCAGTACAACTGTAATTTAATGTAAAGAAAAAGCCCTGGCTACCTACTATTAAAAGTTTAGAACGGCTGTCCACAATGGAAGACCCAGCATATAAGTACATGTATGTTGATTTTTTTACGCTAACGTCAAGTACACTAGTTTCGTTCTAGCAAATTAATTCATGACGTACTTTTTGATTTTATTAACTGCGGTATAAATAGATTGTTCTAATTTAGATCTCTTAATCATGTGACGAAATAGGCGGTTTTTCAGAACCGCCACGTATGATATCAAGTACTAAGTAATAAGTGCGGGCTGGTCAGCCAATCAGTTTGTAGTCATTTTGAATGAAAATACCATCACCCACGTAATGCACAAATCCACAAAACAATGAATATATTGTGATAATGTTGTTGCCAAAATAATGTAGATGGATTTATTGGATTTAGGTCACGATTCCCATCACGGACCATCCATCTAACAATGTATGCCAAACAAACACAATGTCCGCTCACAATTAGTACGTATGTCTGAAAATCATTACCGTTTAGGTTTCACAGTGACCGAATTTGTCCGACATTTTTGGAATATTAGAAATAAATAACACACCATCAGACGCTGAGGATAAAACGGACAAGTAGGAAGGAAATAATAATTCTCGTCTGATCAGGAAAATACCAAACGATAAGTTTCAGTAATTCTATATTTATGCCAAGAAAACAGATTCTCCATATTTTCTACTCCACTGTATATTTTAGAAACTTCAAAAGCACATGTGAATAATTCGTGTTTGTTAATTGATTGTTTATTCTATACGTTCTTTCTGGCATCCCGCAAATTGATTCTTGAGTTGGTTTTCAGATCACATGACTAGTTTTCAGTACGTCTGCTGTTTCAACAATTTACGTGTTCAAACTTTGTTTACGCATTTTTTCTTGTTATTACCCGATGCTTTAGTAAACAAAACTTAAATGCAAAGAAAAAAAGGTGCGTAACACTTTTTAGAGATTGTCAGAATTTAATCCATGAACGAAGTAGAAAATCAATAATTTTTCATGCAATTCATTCTTAGTCATTTCAACGGTTCTTTATCGATCTTACAACAATCTACAATACTGACAGTAAAGAAACATAAAAGTACATTCTTTAATTGAGAAAAAATCGAACTAAATAACAATAATCCCTAATTAAGTAATGTCGTTTTCAAGATCTGGAATATACAAATAATAATTGCCGAGCGTATCCTGATTTCTATTGTATTATATATATTACAATCAATATTTAAGACACAAGTCGTTGACAATTGTGAGTAAACACTTTTTTATGGTTATATATTATAATTCTCTGATCTGTGAATCCCTGTGATATATCACACCCGCATCGAGTCACAATTCTATGAAAAATTTTAAACAAATCCGTTCAAAAAGATGTAAATTCATCTTTTTATGACATTGTGTCAGTCACTTGATTAATATAAAACCAAAAAAGTTGTCGAACAATTGTTCCTATAGCAAGAACAACGCGCATTTCGATCATTCCACTAAGTTTAATTGATTTCATCCAAGCAAAGGCGCCGCGATATATTAAGCTATTTTGTAGTCTGACAACCTTCTGCCATTGTATTGTTTTTAAGCATCAAATACAATAAGTTCCGGGTACTATTCCTAGTATCATAAATCATTTCTCTATTGACGTACAAGCGAGTAGACCATCCCGAATTTACTCCTGATCTGGCGGCTTCTAGACATAAAACCATCAATAGAATAAAACAATTAACATACACATCATAGCCGCTCAAATTATGGCACGGAAAACAGTAATAGTAATTTTATTGCTCATTGTTCGAGAGTTGTTTAACATAAAACCAACCTGAGATACAGAGAGGTGTCTTTCATATCGGCGACAACAAGCTTCATAAACAGTCGACATTGTTATCGTATTTAGGAAATGCTTCTTTTATAATCCTGTAAATATAATTTGATCATTTCTTTGTTTTATTTTATTTGTTGATTTCTGATAGAGTGGAGCAGATAATACAACAATTAGTTAATATCTTCATTCCATTTACTTTGTTTGAAACTATTGCGGTATGTTAATTGATACACAGTCATTTAGAATATTATCATACAAATATAAGAAACAGACATTGCGCTGAACGTTGATGAAGAAGCCATTTGCTGCAAAGGTTTTATAAGACAGACATCGTAAACCTATAAATTCTAATAAATGAACAGCACCTAAGATGCCACACGATCTTATATCTATTGATACATCAATACGACATCATATTGTTCTCTCGGGCAAACTTCCAGAAATAATAAAGCCTAATTTATAAACTTATCAAAATTGTTATTTCTCCTGAATAGACTTTTACGATTACTTCTTTGACAGAATAAAAATTATGACCCCACTTTAAGCCAAAATGTATTTAGTGTTTTTAACTGGGTTTACCGCCGTTTTTTCACAGTTTGTTTTGGTCAAATACGGTTCATGAAACCAGTTTTCCTGTGCGGACTGTACACTTACCAGAACTAACTTACTCTTCCACTAGGAGCTTCCACAATGGAGGAAAATTGACATTTTCGTCAAGTTTTCATAGAAGGGTATGGCCTGCTGTGACCGGAATTTGAACCTAGATCGCCGGGTTACAAGTCAAGCACACTAACTACTGGACCACAGTCACGTCTCCTTGAGGACGTGGTTTGTACGAAGAGTTTCAGGGGTGAAAATATACTTCCATCGTGAATTGAAAGAAATATAGGACACCCATTATGTATAAGAACAGGATGTTCTGATGTAATTGATAATTACAAAACCAATGCCAAAATATGTTAGCTGCTCCATTGCTTCAATATCAATTACAGTCAATCAGTAATTAGAATATTACACAGGGTACTATCAGTATGATAAAAAGAACACACATGTGATGTGAATACAAAATGATGATTTAAAAACTACGCTAATTAGAACATTGTTATATTTTCAAATAATGCGCCATGTGGTATGAAGGAAATAGGTAATCGTGGCTTTAACATTAAAGAGTCAGATAAGCCTTTATAATATGTCCAAAGGTTAAATCATAACATTTAACCAACAGCATAAACATTGTCTTAATCTCATTGCTTATATGCATTTGAGAAAAGTCAGGAAGGCATAGTGGAAAAAAGTAAATTGTACCAAATGGGAGAATATACTTGAAAAAAGGTATGCGAATGGTTTAATATATTAGGTCAGACATCAAGAGGTTGGCTCTGAATTACTGAACATTGTAGAGCTTGTATTCTGAGAAGTGGTACTACATCCAGTGAATAAGTTCAAAATTACTGTTTGTGTATAAAAAGGGGAATATTTTCTTGTAATGAAATTGCCCGAAATTATTAGTGGTCACACTTAACTGTCTTTAACTTCCGCATGGACATATTCTACATCTTTGATATTACAGTCAATGTTCAAGTAATGTATATTTCATAAAACATATCTCACTGCATTTAATATTTCTTTATAAATAAACCTGCGAACAAATATCACCCTTGAGAAAGACAAAAGGGCTTTTATTTCAGAGATTAATTTGTCCTAAATAATCCATGGCGGTATTCAACGAATAACCTTTATTCACAGAGTGGCCTTTATTCGGAGGTGGTTTCAAACACAGTTTTTTTTATAATCATTTGCATTTAGATGATTTTCAGATTTGTGCGTATGACGTTGGTGATTAGTATTCGATTCAAAATGTATTAAATAGAGATTATAAAAAAAATCAGTGCATATAAAAACACAATGAACATTATTATGCCTTACCATTTGCAAGAAACACAGCACAAAGGTATTAACCCTTATAATACCGCATTTCCCCGCATCTGAAGAAGACAACTTTTGGAAACATAGTGGCAAAAGAAGCCATTGCTTGTAATGAGCAATGGCTTCTTTTGCCACAATGTTTTCCACTCCTGTCAGAGAGGAATAACCCAATTTTCAAAAATAAAGTGATGTCTTATACACATGTATTTCTTATATATTGTATACTTGCTTTGAATTTGGAAGAGTCCAAAATATGCTTATGAGGCAAAGGGTTTAACAATCATTTACTTCATATCAGTTGTGTTAAGTATTCTTATAATCAGACCAGTCAGTTTTATTAATGGATTTTTTTATTGTTTCACAAGAGGTTATTTCGTATTCATACTAAATCCTTCAGGGAAATCATTCAGATTTCTAATAAAGCGAGTGTTTATGAAGTTTGCAGGCCAAATAACTAATTCATATGAAATAAGTAATCGCAGAGGAATAGCTAAGAACCCAAATATACGATGTGTGCGCTAATATTGGTTCAAAACATGAATAGTTTGGAGCCACGTAAATTCGTGCTTCGTGGTGTTTGACCTCATATGAAAATATTTACATGCATAAAACGCGACCCAGGTGTCATAATAGCCTCTTAGAATGAATTTAAAACATTGGATGTTAGCATGGAAAGAATTTGTTTATTCAAATTTATCATGTTTTTCTAATACAATACATAATTACAAAACGTATGGAATGGAATTCAAACCCGGTGAAATTTCCATAATCCTACGCCTTACAGCATTTGTCATTCCAATCATGCAACATACGGGGAAATTGATGCATTTTGTGTAAGGCAAATTGTATAAAACACGGGGTGATTTATTCATACGATATGAAATAGACAGCAATTACATTGTGTATCTACAACAATGTTGATACATAGACAATATTCCTTCTTGGTTTGAATGTAATGCATAAATAGCAATCTTGATATGTACATACATCCCTTAATAAGTTAGTAAACGTCATTTACGTATGTGCAACATTAACATCTCTTGCTTGAATTGCTTGATATGATTTAATTTTAGATAATGTCGTACCGAAACCTCGTAGACATTCTACGGTCCTGTAGTTTTTAAGATATATAATTATCAGAATTGCTTTTTTTCTGATTAGTCAGTCAACTATTTCATCCATTTCGATTGGCTGATAGATTTGTTTTAATGCAGACGGTGCTTATCAGTAAACGTTGAATTGAGATCAATGGGACATTACTCAAAAAGCTCTTTTGTAACTTTTCTCAACTTGGCGTAGTGAATAATTGTTGAACTAATTGCAATTATAAACGTTAGGTCGTTTTTTTTGCCAATCAATGTCAGACCCAAGCTGCGAAAAAGTGTTAAAAAATATCACATGGCGGTAGAAAATGTTGAAGATCGCGAGAGATTTGGCGAATGTCTCACCTCCGATGTGTTATACCCTACAAAAAGTCAGTGATAAATATACAGAGATACCGTTGGTAATTGCAAATTGTGTTAAACTAATTATAACGCAATAGTAATCCATTATTTTGTAAGATTAACGACCTCCTGACTAGCTTTATTTTGTTTCTCCATAATTCTTTTTCTTCCTTGGTTGTAACACGTTCGTGATGTCTTATTTTGATGGACGAGTTGTAAAATATACACTGGTACAAATGGGTTTGTCAGCTTGTTTGTCTCTCAGAGTGCAGGACTGTTTATGTGAGAAGTTTGAAACTCGGGCAAGTTCACTGAAAATGTTACCAGTGGGTATTCAGTATATTTGTTGCTATGGTTATACCCAGATCAATGATAAGGTCGATTGGTTGTCCAACAAATCAGAATTTCTGTTTCTTAATACTATCAGTGATAATACGTTACGTTAGGAGTTAATTTTACATTGGACTTAGTGTACATACAGGTACATCCTTTTCACGGAATTCCAACTGTATCCACGCTATAGCTATCTTCATGTTAAATACATATGTACTACTATATCGTCCATTGTCTGAAGTTGGATAATCACCATGAATTTCAAAAATCGTGATGTCACAGCACAGAGTACGTAATAATCTTTCAGCTATATTAAAATGAGTGGAAATTACTGCTGTGCATGCAGAAAATTTAACTTCTATATTTGTACGTTATGTAATAGTGAGTAAGTATTATCTTAGTGTTCACAGAGTTGAGTTCCAACTGTTACGTGTGGTTTTTAGACGATTATTCTAATATTTCCATAATCATGAGACGAAATAACTTTCCAACACACAAATGTACTGTTAACATCGATCCACAATTTGCTATATGCTTTAAAACACAAGAAGATTATCATAATTACTCTTTTAAAATACTTTGGCAGTATTAATGTAAAACTGAAATTAGATTTTCATGTTAAGCGTTTGAAACATCTTTACAGATGAATTTGTTTCTGTTTATTGCATAACTCGTTAATCCAGACAATATGGAAATAATCATTTTGGCAAAATCATGAACTAAAAAATGGTACATTAGTGTTTACAAAATATTTGAGGAAGTTAAACTGCGCAGCAAGACTCGCGCTTTCTTTAAATGTAACCAGGGATACATATACACAAAAAATAGAGATTTGGGAAATAGTCGAACAAATGATCACTATGTATTTCATTTTAATTACGATTTCACTATGATTGTCAGATTTTACAGAGAGAGATATGAATTCGCGTCTTGGTATTTCACAAATAAAATTAATTGGCTGTTGCAATGTTGTTGCAGAAACAACATCTATAACGTGATCACTTCCTTTGAAGACAGATAGGAACTTCATTCCAGAGACTTTATTTCATCATTATTTCTAGACATCTCATTTAGTTTGCTGTCATTAGCTGATGTTGCTTGAAATATCTCGACTTACTGTTTATTTGGCCTTGTGACAAACGTGTCACATCGGTTATTATCACTTTGATTAGAAACAACATACTACTGTAGTCTTATAATTATTTTTTGAGTATCTACTCATACTTAGTGATTCTGCAATAAACTTTCTTACTGCTACGCAACGGGCGAATCAATTAATATTATCACTTTGTTACCTGCCATTCATTCCCCTTTCTCTAACATCTAAAGCCTATAAACAATGACATCAGACACAATGTTGTCTTTGTATGAGTTTTATAAAACAAAAAATAAAGTTCATACACACATTTTATTGTTGTTATAAACTAACCATTCAGATAACACAAAACAACTTCTAATGTCAATTCAATTAGTAACGATGCTATGCTATCTGTGACATACTCAATTGATTCGCGACACTCAACTGAGAGTGAAGTATTACTTTTTTGATGAGGCAAACTAATAAATGTAATTGCGTGGACCTTAGGGCTTCAACCAAATTAGCGATTTTACGTAATAAACTGAATAGTCTCCTTCATATGCAGCGGAAGGATATTTTTTCCACTTGGTTTAACGCCATTTTTCAACAATTGTTCGGTTATGTACGGCGGCCAGCTCACCTAACCAGTTTCCCTGTACACTAATTAGTACTTACCATTCCACAAAAACCTGGCAACTTCTCCACATACGGATGAAAATCGACATTTTTGTCAAATTTTCATGGAAGGATATTACCTGCCGCGACCGAGATTTGGACCCATATATCCGGGTTACAAGTCCAGCGCACTTACCTCTGGACCATGGTCACGGCTAGGAGGGATGATTGTACATATGACTAAAACGCCCTCTGCACGAAACATTATACTTTATTTCCTTTACACAAATAAAACAAACTCTGATTATAAGATGGTAATAAAATCGCTCACTCGCAGATTTAACCGCTGTGAGAAAAAGCCCCTGAAACATTTAATATTTCTTAGACTTTTAATAGATTCTAAATAAACTTCTTGATGAATGAAAAACTTCAAAAGCGCTTTTAGCATTGATTTGATCTAGATTTTCTCGTGTACTTGAATTAATGCTAACGTTTAATAGAGAGAGAACTAATATTGCATGGTGCACTAAGTCAGTACAGGCTGTAACAATACAGGTCACGGCAGGTCATACGCTCCTATGAAAATTTGACATAAATGTAGACATATATGGAAAAGTTTTCAGCTTTCTGTGGAAGGGTAAGTTAGTACCGGTCAGCATACAGTGCAGGAAAACTAGTTCGGTGAACCGGCCGCCGTATTGAACTAAAAGCGTTGAAATACGGCGTTAAACCCGTTGAAAAAAAATCTTCAACAATTTATTCGCTTGTACCTCGCCAAAGTTGTTAATGTTTAATGGTGTTCTTTGGCGCATCAACAAGTAACGGTCGTGTAGCGCCCCTATATAGCAATATTAGAGGTTTGGTAACATGTTCGTCTCTCTGATTATAAATGTGTAAGTGAATTGTCAACACGATTTATTAAATGACACAAAAAATTTTAAGGTTTAACAACTTATATCCCGAATGACAGCATTCTTCCTTCGTGGAAATCTACATCATGTATGTAGTACAGTGTAATGTATGCTGACAATTACAATTAAGTGTTCAATTACGCCTACTTGTATTGAACAAGAAATTATGTAATGTTTAAATGTGTTGTGTATAAATTATTACTTTAAATGATAAACGTGTTCACAGATAATGCTGATCTACTTTCAGAGATACTACAGGTTATCTGGACAGACATCGTAGTGGAAGATAAAAACAAACATTACATTTTAGCTGACCGCTTCTACCTGGTGTAGAAACTTTGATCACCGTGCAAACCACTTACCAGTAATTATCACAGTATTACATCGGAATCCTAATCAGACGGGGCAGAAGTTCAACAGAAAAAGATAGCAGTTGAATCAGAAGGTAAATTCACCGAAAGAAATACTCCCGCCTGTCGGCAGACAGAGACGATAAATTCGGTAATTGGACCAGCGTGCTGAGTAGATATATGAATCGGATTTCATGAAACGCTGATCCTTGTTAAAACGGATTTAATAAAGATAAGGAGTTTATTTGCTACATGAAGCAAGTATTGTTTTGTTCGATTTGTTTGAATGTAAGTTTTGTACATTTTGTGCTTAAGTACTACATCATTTTTGTTATTGTTATGTTAAAATATTTAAATGGAGTATGTAATGTATGAATATACATAATTATAATTTTTCCAGGTTTATAATCTGGCAGGAATTCACAGAAACGTGATCTTTGGAAGAAAACTTCATAGAAATTTGGCACGCGCCGGAAATATCACTCGGAATTCAACACGAAACAGTGCATAAACAATAGTTTAATATCAGTTGTGAAATTCAAAACAGACAAAGAATTTTAATTAATTACTCAATAATGTTGTGATCATGAAACTGTAAACATGTTGCATTTCTTTAAATTCTTCGCAACTATCACTGGATGTGACATATGTTGATTTTAAAGTGTTAATATTATTACATAAGTACTTTAGGAAACTTCTGAAGAGGGGTATCGGAAGATTAGCGTATTGAGGATAATTAAGTGAAGCAAATACTTTAAACACTCGCCCATCAAAATGTCGAGTGACAAATATACAATGACTCCAGAGATGAAATCAAACTCGACGGAAACCTGTGTGGAGTGGTGGTGTGGTCAGGAAAGTACCCTGACCATGCTGGAAGCTTTTGTTATCATTTTATGTATTCTCGGGAGTTTTGGAAACTTGATTACCGTTCTGGCAATTCTATTCTCTAGTTTACGTTACAGTGTGAATTGTATACTAATTGGAAGTCAGAGTTTTGCTGGATTTTTATATTGTTCTCTTATATTATCAATGCAGACGGTGATATTTCATCGACATTCACATAATATACCTTTGGAGTTCTGCGCCGCCGCCGGAGGAATAAGATACACACTGGTTGGAGTGATTATGCTGCATCTGAGTTTTATAGCTTTGTATAGATTTCTAAATGTTGTTTATATAAACAAATATAGGTACATGTCTGAAACCAGACAACTAGTGATATCGCTCATCTTATGTTGGGTTGTTCCGATGTTTTTCACGATTCCGCCATCTTTTCGCGTATGGGGAGCTTTCCAGTTTCAGTCGTCCATTCTTGCGTGCACATTTGACAAATCTGCGGATCAGTCTAATCGTATCGCCATGGTAACTGCTGGATTTATTGTACCATGTTTGTTCATTATATACTGTTACGCCAGGATCGGATGTGTTGCCTATCAAAGTTTTAAAAGGATGAGTCGCTGGAAAGGCAACACGCCGCAAGGGAAAGCCATTAGGCTCTCTGCTATGATGCTGTGTATATTCTTCATATTCTTCATGGGTACTTTCCCTTATTTTGTTTTAAATGTTACTGATAAAGAATTCAAGTATCCTATTCACCATATTTGGACAACAATGTTAGGCTGGCTCCTCTATTGCGTGAACCCAATTGTTTATACTTTAATGGACAATAACTTCAGAACTGCCTACAAGAAATTTCTTATGGGAGATTGTGAGAAGAATCCTGTTCGTAGAGTTGGAAGCACATTTTCGAGAGCGGCATCTGTTTGACAGCATTAGGAGCAATCCGTTTCTAAAGACGGATTTGTTTTGTGACAAAAAACATTAGAACGGAAATTTTTGATATTTTACATTGTGCTGCCTACTATCCCTAAACATAAACGTTTTAACTTCAGTCGCAGATTTTGCAGTGAGCTGCATTCGTGTCTAACTAGTCAGGCAGTTTTGTTTGAGAAGTGAGAATTATTTTTTCTTAGCGCTTTCAATGTGTTTCCATTTCGGTAAACGTCCTCAGTAGTGTTCAAAATGACGCGCTGGTGTGACGTCACTTCTTAAACAATATGTCTAGATTCAGAACAAACGCTTGAGTGGCCTAATAGAAGACATTAACCGGTTGTGTTTGTCGCATCGAGCATGTGTGGAGAGAGAAGTTGATTGCTTGTGTATCTTTGGAGTATCTGCTTAGAGCGACAAGAGCATTTGGCACTGCAGAACTTAGGTGCGTAGTATAATTAGAAATAAACCTTACAGGAGTATTGAAAAATGTGGATTTTGCTACAGTTTAGGATTTCTGATCTGATTTGATAGTTCAATGCTCTTGACGATACTGTTCTCCACCCGTTCATTTTCAGTCCATTCCAGTTACATTTATGTAATTCAGATTGAAAACATATAGTATTGTTGTGTTATTATCATATTGGTATAAATACTGATTATATTAAAGTTAACATTATTGACACATTGTTTATCTTTTGATTTTAATTATTGATTTTAACAAAATGTCAATCCGTTCTTACGGACCTAACCCCAGACTTGTTATTTATTCTTCGAAATATAGATACCTTTTTCATTCGATAGAAAGTACGAAAATTAACTTAATATATAGGTAGCATTTATAAGATGTGTATTTCTGATAATGTTATTGATATACATTTCATTGTTAGCTGAATACCACACGTAGAACACATTCTGCTTTCAACGTGCCAAAAGCTCGTAGAGTTGTACCATATTGTGAATGGCGTAGTTTTTGCTCATTATGACACGATACACGGCAGATGGCTCTTAACTATTATTTGTACGTAATGATGCATGTATTTCATCGGCAAATTGATAGTGTTTGACTTCTGATCTAATCTTATCAGCTTCAGAAATGAACTACTAAAGGAAAACACCTGTCAAAAAGAGTATAAATGTATAAATATGTATAAATGTTTTATAAATGTATAAATATGTTTTGTGAATGTATGAATATTTCATATGTTTGACGGTGTCTGTGATCAATGATGCTAGTTTTTGAAGTTTTTCATTTCTTGAACTATTTAACTTTTTTACTTAAACAAAACATGTATAATAACATCGTCAAGCTAAATGATCAGTTACAATATTCATGGTTAATATACATCAACTAAACAATTAGTTGTACTCTAAGTAAAAATAACATTAAGACATTATGAATGAAGTAATTAATTTGGCCTTGTAATGTGATACAGTGCAAGCTCTGCGGAGTGGTCCTCCCTTGAGCAACAACCTCCCTTCAACAACAGCATGATTTTTCCATCTGTTAAATTTAACTATTAATCAAACCTCTCAAGAGCAACAAACTCTCAACAACAACACAATTTTGCTTCTCTCTAAGGATGTTGCTTTATAGAGGTTCCATTGTACAGTCCCTTTGCTAACGCCAACATCATTTATAAGGGCAAAACAAAAACAAATCTGTGAACAGGAGGGAACCGCCCTTCTTTATAAATATTTAGCTTGTCCTTGATGTATGTGATTAATAAAACATAAGTGTATCCACTAACAGTCATTAAAACTTAACATTCATGTGTTATACAGCTGGTAACTAAAGATTCGTTACAAGTTAACACAACGTGGGTGTAGATATGTTTAGTGTTTGCCACAAAAAAACTTAATAATGTCCACTGCAGGCCTATCGTCTACTGTAAACTGGACACAAGGGATTACATACAAAGACATTGTCACTTTTAAAGTAGTACAATTTTAATACTGATATACATATAGATAGCACGAACAATGGTCAGCTTAAAACTTTATGGTCAGCTCGATCCGCTTCTCTGCCCATGTTTAAATGATAGACAGATTTCTAAAGTAGTTACTGCTTCACTACGAGGTCTAATGTCAACAACAACTTATGTTATGGAGCTACTTATTTAAAAAAGACGAATACTTATAGACGCCCTAATGTTTACCACTTTGATAAGACTAAACAACAATACGCTACATTAACTAAAAAGGTTTGTTTCCGGTTACATGCCCCCCCAAAATATGGGTCTGTAGATAGGGATTATTTTATTTTTCACATATATTGGCAACACTATATAGGCATATATGCGTTGTAATATTAATGAGTTGTGAGTTATGAATCGACAGGTAAAATGATTGGTCGGTCGGGTAACCGGGAATAAACTTTTTCCTTTAGGTCTTAGATAGGTACAAATTTTTATCCGTACGGCCGACACTGTACATAAAATATTCATTATGCTAACCTCTTTATTTCATACCCATTTAGTGAATGATTAGTTGCAGATTAATGATACGGGAGGTATCGTGGTCCAGAGGTACAACGTCCATCCTCTGATTCGAAGGTCCTGAGTTCGAATCCCGGCTTTGACGGGTTTCGTTCATGAACGTCACAATCCCATTTTTCGGACGCAGTACTATTGTAGTGTCCAGGAAGCGGACTCGAGCGTGATTAATGTAAACAAAATTGCTTGTTTCACAATGGAGCTAAAATAAATTAGTATAAACTAATTAGTATAAACTAACATTAGTTACGAGTAACAATGTTCAGTCCATGATTTGCTTCAAAATATTGACTGCTGAAACTCTACATTTCGGAGCACTACAGGTTTACTGTGTCAAATCATTATCATCATAAACGGAGTGTTAAGAATCGAATCTTTCTCCGGGTCAGTGCATATATCATTGATAACACAAGATGAATTCAGAGTGTAACACATTTTATACAATGTGATGATTTATTGGAAATTTACGATCAAAGTTTCCATTGAATGTACAATAAACATCCTCACTTATTGCTGATAAACCTGCACCCACACGTGGTCTCATTAAATGGGTTTCACTGCGTGTAACACTTGATTTAATTAATGATTAGCCTTGTAAAAATGCTGGGAAATATGTAAATATAAGTAGAAGTTTGTAATAAAAAGACACGTGGTGATATTTTGTTGCAGAGCAAATATGTTCTTGCGATTTAAACATACTTCTAAAACATATGAGCCGCTTTGTTCGATTTAAATGCAATAAAAGAAATACAAAACCTGGAGTACTTCATCAGTTGATTGAACACATTCAGCAATCATAGTTCTAAAGAAAGCTGTAAAATGGTAGCTGTAACATGAATTAATATTGCAAGCAATGAAACTTAATGATTCAAAATTTAATGATTCAAAATATAATGATGAAAACGATTTTGTCTTATGTATGTATTCAGTAATTTATCAGACAAACTAAAACATGATCATCTAATTATTGAAAAACGGCGTTAAACCCCGGTGACAATAAGTCACATAAAAACAAAAAACAAACATGATCATCTATTTGCATGATACTTAAGCAGATAGTTATTGGTGATGAGCCACAACTGTGGTCCAGTGGTTAGTTTACAGTCCAGGAAAACTGATTAGGTGAACCGGCCGCCGTATGAAACTGAAAATTTTTTGAAGAACGGTTTAAACTCAGTGAAAAAATGTGTAATACTGTAACGATCATGTCCATGCATAATTACGCAGATAGTTTTTGGTGGAGAGGAAAAAATCACTGGCAAAATAAAACAGCAACAGAGACTATACGTCCTTAAATACCGCTCCATCTTAAGTTTCCTGTTGTTAGCGTGTGTTATATTACATGATGTATAATGTTTAACGATGAAATAATAGTCAGAAGTAAAAACAGGGGCGGATACAGGATTTTTGGTTTGGGGGGGAGGGCGCAAAGTCTAGATGTTCATGTATAATACAAACGCAATCATTATGTGACGTTTTTTACTTATGATTGCCAGATTTTGAAAGGGGAACACCCGGGGCCGCCCCTCCTAAATCCGCCCTTGAAACAATTACAATTTAAGTGCATAGGAAGACACCAATAGCAGGAAATGAATTCGTTTCCAAACTAAACCCGGTCATGATTGCAAAATAAGAACAGGAAATCATACCTGGCGCTCACCGCCGACTTGTAAACTATAAAATTTGTTATATAACGCGATATTCTGTGGGTATACCTCATTTATAAGGTATTTAAATTCAATAAAGCAAATGTGGTTTCAATTCTCGTCGATTAGTTAGCGTTACATAGCGATAAAATGCGTAGTGGTTATGTAAGACGCACCACAGTGCGGTATAGAAAATAAATGAGTTCACAATTTATTACATAATTTACAAATTTCATATCCTTCCACGTGTTCATGTACCTCATTGTTAATATGGCATGTTGAATTCTTGAAATAATTTACAAATCAACAAGACTAATCGTTGAGTTATATTACTGTGCAACTTCTCCAAAGCAACATCCTTTGGGAGAAGCAAAATTATGTTGTTGTCGAGAGTTTGTTGCTCTAGAGAGGCTAAATTAATAGTTAAAATTTACAGTGGCAAAATATAGTGCTGTTGCTGAAGGGAGGGCCGTTCAGGATTGGTTGCACTGCATTATGATTCAGTTATCTGATAATGATGCTATACATGTTAACGATTGAACTGAATCCAATTATTGTGATATTTCACAATGTCTACGACAACTCACATCTTGTGGGTATGAGTAAGAATCGCTACACTTAAAACTCGTACCTGTCACACAGTCACATCACATTTACCAGAGGCACGGACACCAAAACGCGCTTAATATAAAATGAAAATTATTCGAAAAAAGGGTTATAAACAGACATTGTTGAAAAGACAAACAGACCAACTCTTTCTCTAAAGGTCATCAAGGAAAATTTGGAAATATAGTAAAATAGAATCATTAATTGCATCATAATGATTATAAGGTACGCAATTATATGGCCTTATATGGTATAAATGTTTTGAATCATGCCAAGTCAACCCGATATACAATGAATTACAGCATATCATTTGTACCAACAGCACCTTGTGGAAGGGTAAGTTAATACTGGTTAGTATACAGTCCAGGTAAACCGGCTAGGTGAACCAGCCGCCGCATATAACTGAAAAATTGATGAAAAGCGTTAAACCCATTGAAAAAATAAACAGTTCCTGCTTAATATGTATCACGTGGTTTTATGACGTAAATGTTCGATACATTAGGTGTAATGCGGTTTCTTTAATACGACAAAAGAACTATTTACTAATTTGCAGTAAAGAATGCCGCCAATAACTTAACAATAGGAACATTGAATATCTGATTCCTAGATGAAAAGTGCATTTTACCTGGTAACCACATTTCTAATGTCTGCCAAATCGCTTACATATGTTACTCTCATACTCAAACAACTTAAGACATCTAATCCATATGTCAATCGCTCGTGGTTAATAGATTTGGAATAAAAACCACGTGTTTACATCAATGTCATAGTCATGTAATAGATAGCGTGTTTTGTTTGGCTTATCGCGTGCAGAGTAATGCAGGCATCACCGAAATATGATTTAATTCTGATTATTCTGATGTAGGTATTTTTTCAGCAACTTAGTACGTTTATGATCATTATATTATGTAGTGTGAAAATTACCCGACCTTCCAATACTCTAGTTTCTGCCACGGCCACCGTATTTAAAACACTCGAATTAAAAGAAACCACGTGTTTCTCCGACCAATTAGTAAGCGAATTTGAATGCTAGTATAGAATAAAGCTAGAATTTCAGTTGTCAGTCAGATATTGTTGGTTTCATTCTGATAACTGATCAGTGATAACGCTCATTAACACCAATGGCTTCAAATAATTAGATAAAATGTTTCCTTAACTTCCACACCACAGTGCGACTTCTCCAGAGCGGTCCTCTCTTGAGCAACACACTCCTTTCTGCAACAGCATGATTTTCCCACTGTATGATTAAACTCTTAATCAAACCTCTCTAGAGCAACAACCTCTCAACAACAACATCATTTTGCTTCTCTCAACGGGTGTAGCTTTGCAGAGGTTGCACTGTGTAATGATTATTATTATTATTACTGATTATTTGGGATGGGGTAATTTTCTTGGCATGGTGAGGTAGCAGTGAATAGCTCTCTTGGCATGGTGAGGTAGCTATGAATAGTTCAACAAGATAGTTGGTTTGATTAACGGGGATCATCTAAATATTAGCGAAACCGTGCAATGTATTCGTGTCATTTTATAGTTGATGTGATCCACGTAGATGGCGAGTTAACCAAACATGACACATTCAAACAAATTGATGAAGTTTTTTTGTAGTCAGTATCGACTTATCAAATTACTTCAACCATTACCATCTTCTTCTTGAACTTTCCCTGTCCCGTTCATTAACACACACAGAGGTACATTACGTTTGTAGGATGACTCGTGTCCCTGAAACATTTCTTATAAATTACTTCTTGTGTTTTGTAAGAGTCTTAATGATGTCAGATTATACTACAGTGCAATCAGGAGTTTCCACTCGCCATTGACTTTAGAAGCGAAAGAGCCCGTGCGTAGTAATTGGAGACGAACATATCGTATAATTGTCTAATATCGATACTGCTAGTGTTTATAAATGCTCAAATACTCTGTAATAATATCGGATGGACATGTTTGTAGAAACGATTATTTGTCATTCTTTGTTTCTTGTTTCAGAAACTTGATTACATTCTCTAGATTGCTTTGTTCGTAATTCAAGTGAAGGCTTCATTAAACTGTCATATACATTTGTGTTAAATCGTATGTAATCATTGAATTTTAAATTTCGTCATATGTAATACATAGACTGAACTTGTACCAGCAATATAAATTCTCATATTCAGCACAAAAACAAACAATTATAAAGTCCAATAGCAGCGGCCATAGTCACAAACTCGTTCGCTATACTGACGTGACAACAAAATGCCCGCTTCATGATGACATACACATGAATTATCAACTCGAATGTAAACAAAATGAAACTCTCTAGGGATTCCACCCTTGAACGATCTGTGGGTAGATAAAAATATACAGTGAAACCTCTCCAAAGTAACACTGTTTAGGGGGAGAAAAAGTATGTCGTTGTTGAGAGGTTGTTGTTCTAGAGAGGTTAAATTAATTGTTATATCGTACAGTGGTAAAAATCATGCTGTTGTTGAAGGGAGGTTGTTGCTCAAGTGAGGGCCGCTCCGGAGAGGCTGTACTGTAGTATAAATATGTATATCGTACATTGAATTTGAAGTTAATTTGATTAACAAATATAAGAAAATAGAACAAGGGAAAAATGTTGTATCAACAATACAATATCACTTTTAAAGCTCATCCGAACATGACGATAGTAACCACCAGAGGATCATAGATAAAAACAAACACAAAATGAACACCAATCTTATTATTACAGTGATCTAACTAATTCTCTTCAGAGCACGTTTTGCGCAAATTTATACCATTCACACAATTACGCGTTGTTTCCGGTAAATCAATTCTTCCAAGCTTTCAATGCTTATAGCCTATCTTCTGAAAAGCCACTTTATCGAGACACACTGTTTGTACATTCATTGACGCCAAGACGTCTGATATCTTTATGAATAACAATGGTGCAAACATTATTCACGGCTTGTTTTGTACAATTTTTTATGTCCTCACTGAAACATGCTATAAAACAACAAACAATGGAACGAGCAATCTGACCGCTCAGTATGAAATTTACTTCGATGAAAATGCTAGTGTGCGCCACAATCTAAATGAACAATTCGTAATATACATGAAATGTTTTGTCTTTTTATATTACATATTTTTCTGGACAGACACATCTCTGTATCGAATGCCAGTTAAATTGCCACGGAGAACCTGTTTTGAAGTTGGGTCCTGCCTTTAGATGAGAATTCACTAACACCATTATCGACCCACCTCTAAAACGTTGACGTTGAACAACTCAGGGGTCGGTGTAACATTTTCAAACACATCTGTAGACACGAACTCGGCCATTTGATAAAGTGCTGATATGACATTTTGGTGAACACCAAAACGCCGGGCGGCCTCATTTTTAGCCATTTCTGCACGTAAACTTCACCTCCTGAGGGTCATGTTTTTTTTCTTAACTTAAAGAAACTTAACAAAAAATATAGTTTTGTGAACCCATTCGGAATCCGAATATGAAAAAAATAGGTTTGACTATAATTTATCGTACTGAGATGCTAATTTTATGGAATGTCATCCAGGTAACTTATATAGACAAAATGATTTTTATTACATTACGGACAAAGGAAAGAAGTTTTAAGATTTCAATCCAACAATACATTCATTTGAAATGTTGTAACATAGATTACTAAAGGAATTGTTTAGCCACAACTATTTGTTAATACATAGAAGGACATTTACTGTAGCATAAAAAGAATAATTATTCACCTCTGTTGCTGACATCGTTTTTAAAGCTGTTTTTTTTAAATATATATATATATATATATTAAATCTATAAGACGATGTTGATTAGACACCTTTTTGAATGACAATTTTCTCTATAGCTTATTACATCGTATCAATTCCACTCTTGTGTAAAACAAGTTGTAGACGTTTAATCATATTCCAGAAACTAATCTTAAACTTTCTGAGATTAATTCTAAATTGAATTGCAGACAGAAACATTAGTCATTTTTTGTAGAATTGTGATAGGCGAAAACGACAAAACCAAAAGCATTGGAAATCCATGGTATTAATACAGTATAAATTTTACAATGCATCGCTAATGCATACCTGAACACACGAAACTACAAAAAATCACACAAAAATATAAACTCGCCAACTTGTCATCCCATCTCCACAAACAACACAGTCACGACACGGTACAGTACGATACGGCCCGGTACGACACGGTCCGGTACGACAAGTTACGGCACGACATGGTACAGTAATGTACAGCCCGGTACGACACGACCCGGTACGACATGGTGCGACACGACATGGTACAGTACGGTACAGCTCGACGAGGTCTGGTACGATCAGGTAAGACACATGATGGCACGACATGGTACAGTACGGTACGGTTCAGTACGACACGGCCCGGTACGGCATGACATCGTGCATTGTGGTACGGCACAAAACGGTACGAAACGGCACAGTACAGTAAGGTACGACACGGTACAGTATGTCACGTACGGTGCGGCATGACATGGTAAGGTACGGCACGACACCATATAGTTTGCCACAACACGATACAGTTCGTCACGACACGATACAGTTCGTCACGACACGATACAGTTCGTCACGACACGATACAGTTCGATTCGACACGATACAGTTCGTCACGACACGATACAGTTCGTCACGACACGGTACAGTTCGTCATGACACGGTACAGTTCGTCTCGACACTGTGCGGTACCGCACGTCTCTAACCAACAGTTTTCAAAGACACAAATACCTTGATACACAACATATTGCGTCTGTTGCAGTATTCATTATATTATCCAACGTTTTGGTCTTCATATATCACAAAGATCATCAAGGTACATCATTAAACTCAATTTGTGCTAGATAATTCCATTGTTTGTGAATACATCTTTAAAAAAACACGCACGAAACACTTTTGTATATATAAATGTATTGCGTACAATATACCAATCTGAAATCTTGTTTACGTTCCATACTCTCTGTCAAGGTTTAATTATGAATGTCAGGTAAATTGTGTTGTTGGAACAAATTGTGTAAACTTTTTTATACTAAAGATCCATAAATGCGCAGATAAAAATGCATGGTTAAGAAACTCGATTTTTCGCAACAAAATTGTAATAAATCATATGAACTTAACTATTTGTCTGTATGTTTCTTCACATATAAAAATGTTGCTCCTTTTTTGACGTAAGAAGCACAAGCGAAGACCATAACCAGACCTTGAATTTAATGCAGTTTCTATGTTGGATGATTTTATGTGTGGTTACAAAGGATGTATAATACATAAACAGGATTTGGTAAATTTCTGGATTATTTCCCACATGATACTGAGTGTTAATGATAATGCAGCGAGTCTGCTGTTTTCATAATGTGATCTGTTCAAAATTAATTACAAAATGAAGAGGAAAACAAGATCAAAGGAATTGTCACAAAAACATATTTTTATGAGAAGTAACACACAGAATATTGCACTTGCTTAAAATAAACAATGAGTCATAATATCACAAAAAATGATCAAATCACAAAACCCTGACAAAATCCCCTGGGGTACTTGGTGATGTTAATTTTGTGAAAGCTTCGTCGAAATCCTTTTAGAAATAAATGTAGGAGTTGCGCGCAGAACAAATTGTGACCGCCGGTATTTGTCAACTTTATAACCAGAATTTTTTCCTTCGGGGCTGGTTAAAAAGGAAATATTTCGGCAACAAATAACATTTTTTTTATTAACAATGAACTGTAAGAAACCACCTCTCTCAGTTAAAGAATGTATTTCATTGTTTTGTCTGTACTTTGCATGCACTTCTTAAATCGTTATCGACACTCGTCATTCACATCCATGGAAATGTATAAAACCCAGTTGGTGTTGTTGCCTATCCTCAGGGAATTTTATACAATGATGTATAATAATAACTACAGTGAAATTTCGGTATTACGAGCATCGATGTCACAAGCACCCAAACTTATCTTGAGGAGCTTTTAAAATCCTGTCAGTTTTTATTCTTAGTTATGTATAATATTCAACCAACGAACAATAACCTCGTTGTTACAAGAACCACATTTATCTAGAGCAGTTAGTCTGTTCCGATGTCACTTCGAGATATCGTGTTTTTACTACTGTTGATTCTCTTCAATTCTGTCGGAAAAATACACCACGAAAGCCTCTAAATGCACCGGTCTGCAACGTTTAATAAAGCAGTTAGAAATATAATCTTACAACTGAAGCAAAATGATTAAGGACAATGTAAAAAAGACAACCATCCGATTGTAAGAACTACAAGCAAATACGAGACTATCAAATTGAACATAACAACGATAATGTCATGTGTCGCAGTTTCTCAACAATGCATTCGTGCATTTCAATCAAAACGTATTATACACTGAAATAAAAGCTATCTTTACGATCGTTTGTATGAATACACGAAATGTGGTTTAAAATAAGACATCTGTGTCCGAACATTGGTGCTAAATTGTTTGTGAAAAAATACGCAAGAGATAATGATAACATAATCAGTTCAAATAAACACGTCAAACTGAACACTCAGACAAGAAGAACATTTTGTCGGCACACTTGTTTATAAGTGTACTATAAGTGTAGAAGTCAAATAGGAAAGACGCTGCTATAGATGTTTGTCGCAGACAAATAAATGTTGGTAGCGTGTAATGGATAGTCTTGTAGTCATATACAAAAGAGAGCTTGTATTTCGAAACAATATATCCGTAACAATGTCAGCCAATGCAAAACCAATGGTTTATATAAATTTGTGTTGATAAAAAAATCTGGACAATTCGCTATATGAAATAAATTTCGTCTATTTTACTTTGTAAAACAATGAAATTATTATGAGTGCTTACAACCTGGGGATGTTGACTGTACAATAAATGGGAATCTTAATTGTAAAGAGGAGCCGCGGCCGTGGTCCAGTGGTTTGTGCGCTGGACTTGTAACCCAGAGATCTGGGTTCGAATCCCGGTCACGGTAGGTCATACCCTTCCATGAAAATTTGACAAAAATGTCGATTTTCCTCTATGTGGAGAAGTTAACGGCTCCTAGTGGAAGGGTAAGTTAGAACTGGTAAGTATACAGTCCAGGAAAACTGGTTTGGTAAATCGGACGCCGTATATAACTGAAAAATTGTTGAAAACCGGCGTTAAACCCCAGTGACAATAAGTCACATAAAAACAAAACAAAGAAAAACAGAAGACAAGCACGGATTTAGGGGAGGACGGGCTCGGCATGCGCCCCTCTAAATTCTGACAAGCATTAGTAAAAATAAATGCCAGTTATGTGTTAATTGTGTCCATATTCTACATAAACATCTAGACCTTACAACCCCACTTAACCAGAAATCTGGAAGAATTGAATTTAATTAAGGGTTTTAATGAACTACTCGCGATATACATGAAACCTGAGCTTATAATAAATGTGTACACCATATAACTTGTTGGTTATCTTCACAACTTATTGCTGTATACGACAAAATTATATAATTAAGCGTCTAAGTGTGCATTTACATTAGTTCGCTTACGTAGAGTTTCTTCATAACCAGGGGTTTACCCCTCGTCTTATTGAAGCACTTGAAGGTTTTCACAGAATGTAAAACATTGTCTGGTGTCGGCAGTAATTGTATGACATCAAATGGAATTAAGTAAGTAAGAATGGCCTTGGGTCATATGTATAAGCGACAGGGTTGAATATGACATAGATATATACGATTAATGGTGATGTAACTGACACACTTTTGGAGCTTCACTTTCTTCCAATTACCAGATCCTAATGTGTCTACTGTTTTATTTAACAAAGAAGGCTTTACTTTTGGTTATGTTTATTAACACTAGATGCATGTAGTAGATACAAAGCTGGATATAGCTTAGTCTAATGGTATTGGTACAGACCAGGTCATCAACACCCTTAAATAATATTTTCTGAGACTCTTAAATATTCTTAAACCATTTTAAGGTCACATGTAGCATGAAATATTATTTTGTACAATTTTGAAATATTAAGAATGTTTGCGTACGTTAGAAAAAGCTTAATAGACTTTTTGTCTGTCACCGGAAGATGCATTTGAGACGAACCATCGAACAGTAACATTACCAGCATTTGTTTTAATACTGATTGTAGAAACGCGTGTTCTGAACAAAAAAACACTTGTCCAAAGATGTCAGTGATAATAATACATGTTATGGTAACTATGACATTCATTTAAAATCCGGAGTGCATGTAACTATAATGATAATACATAAAAAACGAACTAAAACAGATACGTCTTATTTTGATAAACAATGTGGTATTCATCCGGTAGGAAAGAGATTTGCTTAATAAAATAATCGATGAAAGGATCATATAGCAGGACTGTAATTATGCAAAAGGTTTTAATGGAGAGAAAAGTTCGCACTGATGAATATCACATCAGATACAATATAACCAGTGTTTTTATGGTGGAATTTTATTGGAGACTGAATTCGTTTTATTAGTTTTTTTTCTCTGTTACATTTATGAGGACAGTAGATAATATTATTATAAATTGCTTAACTGTTTATTGAATAAACTTACGTTTTAGAAGTATCTGCAGTGCTGTTATCAAATCATTGTGCGATATAAACCACTTGTCTGTTATCCAGTACAAGTTAACATTTCCGCCCTCACATAATCATAAAAGGGGCCTTTTTCACATTAAGAATAGCAATGAAACAACCTAAATATGGATGCTCACATTAAACCGTACAAACTTCCATTGTGCATTTGTTTTGAACCATCGGTTTGCAGACATACCTGGACCTAATGCGGACGACTAGCAGGAACAGTTTAATGAATAACTAAGATTACCAGAACCACAGCCACGTCCCAAACCAATCGTAATAGATACACATAAAATGAATATAACAGAACATAACACAGAAACTGCATTAAGTCTTAACTTCTTGTCAAGAAATTAACTCCAACACAGTCATAAAAATGGCAAGAACTGTTTGATATGTAGAGAATATATTTACTGACATCTCTAGAGAGGCGTCAAAATAAGCATAACAGAGCTGGGAACCTTCGCCTGTACTGTTTATTACATTCTGACCCTTAAAATTACCTCATCATGTGAAACAGGCACTAATTATACTCTATCAGTACGAATTGTTTGTACAACTGTTCTGTTCAAGTGGTAGATAAGTGTTTGGAAGACAAAATGCGAAATTCCAAATATATCATGGGATGTTATTATCAATAATAAAAAGTGTTTAATCGAATTTTGCTCAATCACACGAATATTTGACGTTACCATTATAACGTCGAGGCAAAATAAAACTAGACCTATCACTGAATTGTGAAACACCCGCCAAATAGGGAAAGACCGCGCGAACGACCAACCGACCGGCCAACCGACCAACAGACCAACAACCAAGGTAATTCCAGAATACCTCGTTTGCGTGGATATAATAAGCAAAGCAGTTTATAGTTTCAGAATTAGGTTTGTATCTAAGTACAGATTAGATCAGATAGTGGTTGGATTATATTACACGTATTTTTGTACATTTTATTCAAATTTTACGAGCGACTTAAGCTACTTGTTTCGTATTTAACACATTTCAGACACTGTGGAATGGCTATAATTAATCCTACGGTTTAAATCTTAAATAAATGATATTTAAGAGTTTTTTCTCATGAAAAGGTATAAGCAAATACAAATCCCTTTTCCTTACGCTAAGTCGAAGCCCATGTACAGATATGATACAGTAAAGCCCCTGAAATCTGGACCCTGTCCGGACTGGACCAAAGTCCGGTTTTCTGAGAATTCCGGTTTTCAGAGAACTATAGATAAATGAACAGAAAATAAATAGACTTGAAAAATGTCCCATTTTCAGAGAATTCCGGTTTTCAGAGAGTCCGGTTTTCAGCGGTTTTTACTGTATAAATATATGAGAATAAAATATATGAGAATAAAATATATGAGAATAAAATATATGAGAATAAAATATATGAGAATAAAATATATGGTGTGCAGGGGATGTTGTTTTATCATATATTAAAACGGTTATCTACATCAGTAAGATTAAATGTTTGTATTGTATACTTTAATTGTTATACAGATACAGTGCAACCTCTCCAGAGCGGCCTGCTCTTGAGCAACAACCTCCCTTCATCAACAACATGATTTATCCCACTGTACAATTTAATTATTGATATAACCTCTCTAGAGCAACAACGTCTCAACAACAACATAATGGTGCTTCTCCCAAAGGTTGTTGCTTTGGAGAGGTTGCACTGTACACTGTAGTTTTGATTCCTCGCAGACTTATCAGTTTTATTTGTCTTTTGTTCGTTATTTTTTCAGCATATTGAAATTTACTAACTGTATAAATAAAATCCAAGTTTAAAGATTATCACTGTTCATAAACCACTTAAGTAATTAAAAAGAGAGCATCAGAGTATGGTAAAAAATGTTTGTTTTATTCACAAGCTAAATAATTGATAACTTCTCATCTAATCAAACCATTTATTTATTGAAACAGCTCTGTACTATCCACTAAACCTTTGATTTCAATTTTGACTTCTGAATATTGTTCATGATTTCACGCATTTCAATATTGCTTTGCTGTTATTCGTTGAATTTGTTCACATGTTGGAGATATCCAGTTTAGTTGTGTTGTCACGTGATAGTAATTGCTTTGAAACTCATTGTGCAGGATGCCATTAAAGTTGCAGATTTCGCACAGACGTTAAATCCCCTCACATTGATGACGGCGGTTTCCATTGAAATCAATACAAAGTCCAAACTGTAGGATTGGCTGCCATCTGAGATATTGTTTTAATCAACGATTGTTTCATTTAATTAGTTAATTTACGTTAATTACATGCTTTGTAACCACAGGACATTCACTGTTAAAATTTGACAAAGAATAATCTACAAACCTGTGTTTGCGGTCAGTTCTGAAGACCACCATGTGAATAAAGGCCATTCTTTGAAAACACGTCACTGATGATTTAGAACAAACTGACGTCACAATATAGGCCACTTTGTTTATAAAGGCCACACTTTGTTTTTCCAAAGGTTTGACTGTATTTAAAAATTACGTGATATTAATTTCTATAATACGCGTGTCATTATTTAAGTATTAGTTTGATTTTGTTAATTTGAACTTGTTTTTTCGTTCTGTTGTTTCAATGTTCTGAAAATTAAAAATACGCATCTCTTGGAACATACATTACACTATTGTTATCTGTAAACAATATTTTTTCTACGAAGAAATTTCTCAATCCATTAGTACACTCCTCTTTATCAATAATCTTTTGAACAATTTCATTGCCGATTGAGTTGCTTTTTAATATGTGTTGAGTAACACTATCATTTCCACATTTATGTAAACTCAGATGCAGACTCTAATCTTACGTCATAATTATATGTGTTTACTTATCTTTCTCATGCGTCATTTTCATGCTAAAATATGACCAAAACTTCCTTGTCATCTTTCCCAATTTTCTATCTATCATCGCCTTTCTAATTTACAGTAGTAGACGTAGTTGTTGAGATTCTAAGAGCTTTTGTCTGACAATGAGTATAATGGTCTCAAAATTAATTTTAATCAAACACCAACAGAAAATAAACGAATTGTTGAAATACTTCATGGATCGAGACAACTTTCCTCTACACAAGAAAATATCCTTGTGTCTTGAATAACGGGACGTTAAATAACAAGTGGTTATCTTACAGAATGTGAATCATGCAATCCACCAGATTTGATGATAGTACTTGTTTTATGCAGGACAATAATCAACCTATCAAAAAGAGGAAAAAAAGAGAATGGAATAAAGATGTGTATTGGAAGTTAAGATAACATTTACCCTATAATTAATGTTGTTTATGTTGACTTTGAAGGTATAAAGCACATGGCAGTGCAAAACAGATTATGTAATGCATCGATAATGTCAAGAAAAGTTCATTATGTTGGTTGGTTAAAATTATTGTAATACAGTGCAACCTCTCCAAAGCAACACCCTTTGGGAGAAGCAAAATTATGTTGTTGTTGAGAGGTTGTTGCTCGCTCCAGAGAGGTTAAATTAATAGTTAAATCATACGGTGGGAAAAATTATGCTGTTGTTGGAGGGAGGTTGTTGCTCAAGAGGGTCGCTGTGGAGAGGTTGTACTGTATGTGTAGAAAGGTAGGGTATTTAAACAGTGGAACACCTTGTTGTCTGTTTTGACTTATCTTATACGATGTAACTGTCCATGTTCCTCTGCGTTGATGCACTATTTGATCTGATTGATCAATTACAATCGTGGATTCAAATTGAATGAGATTCGGAGAACAAAAGTACATTGAATGCTTTATTGTCAATACAAGTCATATTTGGTGATGCGTTCCCAGGCACCACGTGACGTGTCTACCAGTTGATTGACCAGTTCAAATTGTATTTACTGTACATATTGACATGGGCGGGTACAGGAGTTTTGTTAAGGGGGCGCAAAGTCTAGACGTTTATGTAGAATATGGATTCAATCAGCACATAACCCTTTGTTTTTACTTTTGCTTGCCAGATGTTAGAGGGGCCACACTCCGGCTCCACCCCCTTAAATTCACGCTTGATTGAGTGCTTGGAATGGTTAACAGAAAAACATCATAGTTTGTATCAGTGTACGTTTAGGATGTATAGTGACTAGGAATACAACACAAGTATAGTTTGTGAAATATTTACATTACTGGTTATTGTAGTTGTTCTCCCTGGTCTCCGGGGATTAATGAATTATGCCTTGTCTGATAATATTATGCTCAGATTTTTTGGTAAGAAGAAGAAACAGCAGCTGGTGCTTCATGTTCCGTGATTGTTTGGTTGTTATTGTATGTGACTGTAGGTTGTTATTGTATGTGGCTGTTAGGTTGTTATTGTATGAATTTGTGATTTAACATTGAAACGCAAGGATTAAAGAGATTATTTGAATGCTATCCATAAAATGAAGAAATTTGCACTAAAATACGGCGATATTTTCATATCCCTTCACAAATTCTGTGTTACACAGAAGATGGACTACCCAATGAATGGTATTCGCAGTCATTGTCCGCTGTTTATTTGGCAAATTAAGACCAACTTTCCAAAACATATTATCATATACTTCCTTACAACTATTCATTCTATTGGCAAATCCCCCCCCAAATAATGTGCTCTTACAAACCACTTTCTCATACTTGACAAGAAGCGTTTGACACAAAACGAACACTGATCACATAACACATATAGATTGGCTGACATATCAAATATAGACTTATCTTCATTCAAATCTTCCAGGATACAAATTTACATACAACTGGGCATGAGTTCATTTAAGAAATCAATATAAAATCTGATAAGGGCAGATTATCTTACCACCGGGAAAATCTCCAAAGCCTTTTAATTGTTGTAATAGCCGTAGAAAACTTCACATTACAAAAGTGTGAACAAGTGAAAGATAATTGTACATGTATTTAGATTTTCTGATTGTTGCTATTATGCCATTATATTCACAGGCCAGTAAAACTACAAGACACCTGTGAACTAATACCGTATTTGAAAAAGACAAGATGTGGACTTCATTCAGAGGTCAGTTTGTTCTAAATAATCATTAATGGTTTTTCAAGAATGGCCTTTATTTACAGAGTGGTCTTTATTCAGAGGTGGCCGCAAACACAGGTTTGACTGTATTGTTTGAATTCGGCTCAGATTTACGTAAGCGTGATTTTAATTGATTTGTACTGGTATTCCCCTCTATAACCACGTTAGTTTATTATACAGACGATATAGCACTCATAGCCGTGACCGTGGTCTAGTGGTTAGAGCGCTGGGATTGTAACCCGGAAATCCAGGTTCAAATCCCGATCGCTGCGAGTCATACCCTTCCATAAAAATTTGACAAAAAATGTCAATGTTCCTTCATTTGTGGAGAAGTTGCCGGCTCCTTGTGGAAGCGTAAGTTTGTACTGGTTAGTATACAGTCTAGGAAACTGGTTAAATGAACCGGCCGCCGTACATAAATGAAAAAAAAAACTGTTGAAAAAACGGCGTTAAACCCAGTGAAAATAAAGATATAACATTCGCTGACAATGAACGTCAAATTCAAGAAGTGAATCAGGAAGTACCAGGAAATCGTCAAATTTTACTGAAGTCTGAAACTAGTTCTATACTTTAAGGCACATTTGATATATAAGCATACATTAAGTTAAACACCTCTTTTATCAGTTTTGAGTAATGGTGAATTTATATTCTAGTGTCACATACATGGTCTTAGATAACAGTAATGCTTTAGATATTTATTCCACATGTCAGATTAACTTCGGCATACTAAAATAAAATGGTATTCGTAGGGATATTTAAATACAAATTGTGGGTCTGTCTTGTTGCTCTGATACATATGAACGGAGAGTATGTTCAGTTTATAATAATTATAAAAATAGGAGATATAACACAATCACATTGTTACTCCAATTGCATCCACATTGATAAAAACATTAATTTTAGATTAGTTTCTCCATTAAATGATTTGTCTGAGTAGTTAATTACGCTACTTGTATATCATAAAGTTTTCTGGTGTTTATCACACGAATAACAAAGTACAAATGTCACTGTTGTCCGGCTCGCATCAAATTGGATAATAATGTATAATTATATATTATATATTTACGATTTAGCTTGCAGTTCCATCAAACAGTTTTGCTTGGGTCGTTCTGAAGTTGTCGATATTTTATGAACGTCACTTATCCGTACAGAACGATAGCACATGTAAAAAAAACCCAGAAGCACCATATAACATATGCATACAGACATTTAGGAACCTGATTTAAAAACAACAGAAAATAATCTGATTGAATTCCAATGGTATTTCTTTCCGTTGAGTTATTTCTATTGCTTGTCGATCAATAAGGTAGTTTACTAAACATTATCTGTTAAACGTTAAACCTTTATCTTTATAATTAATCTTGATGCGCCTTCAACAAGTTCAACAAAACTGCAACAAGATTATACAAAGATAGTGTTAGGAAATTTATTGATAAAGTAAAAGTGGTATCATTGAATGTCTTGTCATATTAATAATAAATCACTTCAATGAATCTTATTGTTAGTACATGTATTTCGATTTCCGAAAATCATAAAAGTGCCAACGAAGGTTCGTCGACATCAGGCGCATGTGATGAATATATTTATTCTGATTGAGACGGCTTTAAAATAAAGACATTGGATTAAAATGTTTTCCCTTTTAAAATGCAATAGGTTTATTTTCTGATTTAAAAGGAATTCCAAGGGCGCTGTTCATGCATCACATTAACACTCAGTCTAATCAGTCATAATCAATAGTCAGGTCACATGCTTACACATAACGTAAGACAAACACACAAAATCGCCAACACGGCTCACAACTTTTCCCTCTCATATGTCCAAACTAACCTTAAACACAATGTCAAGTAAAGTCAAAACAATGTCATATAAATGTTCCAGGATTAACGTCCATTAATCGGTGAGACGAACAGATATTATATAATAAAAATAAAAAAAAAAACAAAGTATCCGATGCGGGGCTCGAATCCTCGACCTCCTACCTGCAAGTCAGATGCTCTACCAACAGAGCTAATCGGGTTGGTACTATCACAAACAATTTATTTACCTGAACATACTACATACAATGCTGCTCCAATTAAAAGACAAGGACATAAAATCATGAACATCTAAAACTGAACAAAGTAAGAAACTTCAGTTTTGTACACACAGTATGTGTTTTGTAGAAGAAATCATTGTATTATGAAAGTTAATAAACGATTCGTGAATTTTAGCGGCGTGCTTGCATTCTACAAGATGCCAAGCAAGGTAATCGGTCAATTAATTTTATTTGTTTAAGTCAGTGACAGTCGCACGTTTTACATTAAAGCAGTTTATTATGCCATGAATACCCAATGATTTACGAGAACGTGTAATCGGCGTGTTTGATGCGCTGGAATGTCGAAAAAAAAGACATTACAAGGCATGATGGGAGTTCCAGTCAAAACACAGGATGCATGGTTACTTGCCACGTCATGGACATCCGCGTGTTATAACGGGTAGTCAAAAAACATGAACACGCATTTTGCTCAATGGAATCTAAACAGACACTGCTACTGCTGCCAGCACACTTTGCTTCACTATCGTCAGGGGATGGTCGGTTTAAATATACGAGTCCTTACGTCTGATGTCTTGTAACGCAGTGTCATGAAATAAATCGTCTTAAGTGGGCACGTGTACACAGTGTCACTTGTTGGACACGACGGCACTGGAATACCTTTTCTGTTTTGGGATGAATCGAAATTTTGGGTTACGAAGGGAAAATGAACGTTCTGTTGTCTGTTGTTTTCTTGAACGAGATCATTTCTAGGTATGGAGCTCTGTCATGGTTTGGGCAGCTATGGCCCGTGATTATCGTTCAGCACTAATCGTCAATAACGGCAATTAGCGATTAGGTTCTAGCGCACCATGTCATTTCGTTGCTCCGTAACAACGCCAACATTTCGATTTTTCCCATGTATTACGCATGTATTACAATGATTCTCCCTGTCTGTGTTCTTCCAGCTGCGTTCAAGCAAACTTAGTGGAAGTGTTTTTTTCTTGTTCAGTCTTTATAAGATTTTGAAAGCGTGTCTATTTACCCCTGTTTTACCACTGTTGTTCATTTATCTCATCGGGAACCTAGTATGATAAACGGTGTTGCAAACATTTTGGTACTTAAATAGATTATACAATCTGACGGATAATGACAGATAGTTCATTCGTTTTAGAAAGATCATTGTTATAAGGATGATTTCCAATTCAATCCTTTTTTGTTAGACTTTTTGCACACCATTCACACTGTGACACGTAAACATGTAATCATATTGAGTAAAAAAAGAAATTCCATAACCAGACTAAACAAAAGCATCTGTCTTATTACACGCACTTCAGTGATTTGGAAGTATCTGGGTATGCGTCGCAGTAAAGCTTTCTGGACCTTGTGCTAGACTTCAATATTTGTAAAGTTCAGATTAGAGGAATGTTCTTGGTTTTTTTGCAATGAAATTTCTCAAAAAAATAAAGAAATCCACTCCGTAATGGCAAGGTTTCTGAATGATTAGCTTGTGGCCGAAGCCACGCGAACTCTAACGTGCAGTAAATCCAGGCACTCGAACCTAATCTTTAATAATGATGCTACGTGATTCATCATGTTATATTCTTAAACCCGGGCAACGAAGAGAGAATTTCCACTCTTCAATTTTCGTCCCAAATTAATACTATGGACTTTAGTTAGGTGACAAATGTATTCGTTATTGCCTGAAGTGTCGCCAATTTGTACCTAATTAGTGTTCCGTGATAAGGAATCATTCTGACTGAATATATGATTCTGTTTTGCTGGAAATACATAACTTGTAAATCAACATGAACCGCATACTCGACTTGTCATTTGATTAAGGCAAGTTATTATTAAATCAGTTTTGATTTATGGTTTTCTTTTAATGCTTCTTCACAAGTTTGTGAGATATATTCAAGACGTATGACGATTAGATGAAAAGAATGTTTTATTTCAAAGATCAGTTCTCGTTTTTTTATTGAGAAGCAAGCATTGTAATATTGTGAGGAAACAAAGTTGATGGAAAAAAATAGATGAGAATCGGAAACAAAATTGATGAATTGTAAGAAACGAATTTTTGTTACGTTGTACTGTAAATCATGTTGTGCGAGGGTATGATTAAATTGTTATATTATGGTACCAACATGTTTCTAATCAAATGTTTTATGTGTGTTTTCATTGTGTAAGAACAACTTGCGTGTAATAACAAGATGTTCTGCGGAAATACTGTACAACCTCTCCAAAACATCACCCTTTTGGAGAAGCAAAATTATGTTGTTGCTGAGAGGTCGTTGCACTAGAGAGGTTAAATTAATTGTTAAATCGTACAGTGGGAAAAATCATGATGTTGTTGATTGGAGGTTGTTACTCAAGAGAGGACCGCTCTGCAGAGTTGCACTGTCATTTGGATATATTGTGTAGATTGATGATAAAAGAAGGGTGTCACATGGCATTTTAAATACAAAAATACAATCATAACTCATAACTCCCTTGTATGACATAAATGTATCTGGTGTAGAGAAGAACTAATTGCATTGTGTTTGAACGATGAACAGGACATTTTTATGATAACTTCATCCATTGTCAGTTTATCTTGTGGCTAAATTACAATTAACCCAATAAAACTATGAGAAATCAATACGGTGTACTTTTGGAAGAGAGCTAATTGTATCATTTGACAACACGTTGTCTGTATGACCATGATTTCTTGACTTGTGTACTTTTATACTGCTTATTTTTCTACCATGTATAATATGTCAACTTCGCGATCGAAATATTTAGCTGATAATCAATTTAAGTGATCGTTTGATCTCCCTAATCAACATTAATATAAGTCTAACTTGTGTTTGCGGCCACCTCCGAATAAAGGCCATTCTGTGGACAACCGTCAATTAATTAAAACAAACTGACCTCCGAATAACTGCCACCAGTTAATAAAGGCCGCATATGACTTTTCCTAGGATGGCCTTTGTTCACAGGTTTGACTGTATAGTTATACTTTTATGTATTCTCTTGGAACCTTTGCGGCTGTCTTTTAGAGCTTAGATGACGCAGATATTTTCAAATACAGTTCTGATATCGCTGAGATACTTATGATAGATTTGGATCTCATTAATGAACGGTAGCTAGGTAATCAAAGTACTGCAGGGTTGGGTTCGCCGAGAGATGTCGGTTATTATCTCTTCGGACGTAGACAGGGTCCTCCAAACTGAATTATAAAAAATAAGGCGTAATTGACCTGGTGGGATCAATAGTAAGAATACTGTAATAGTAAGAAAACAAGTAGGAATACTGATAAGGGAAACAGATTAAAATTATGGTCTTGTTGACTTCATTAAAAAGGTCTACGTGTTGTTTGTAAACAATGATCAATAACTACATACATGGTGAGTACTTGTATCCCCTGTACGTATATCTTACGTTATTGTCACACGCTCCATTTTCTCTGAAATTTGCGAATTTTCCTGCTTTGATGCAATGAGAAATAACGTGAATACAGTCTATAAACAAACATGATCTTTGTGTACCATAGTTCCTGTCAAAGAGAACGCACTGGTGCCCACAGAAAGAGGTTTAGAGTGTCTATTTATAAATGTCAATGTAGGAAATGTTTAAACGGAAATAAATACAGTCAAACCTGCGTTTGAATACATATGTTTGTGAAGACATAAAACTATCGTAATCACAAGACAACAAGGGAAAAAATAAATAATTTTGTCAGGCCGCGACCGTTGTCCAGTGGTTAGTGAGCTGGACTTGTAACCAGTGACCCGGGTTCAAATCCCAAATGGCGAAAAATGGAAGGTAATGACCTGCCGCGACAGGGATTTTAATCGCCGGTTACAAATCCAGCGCACTAACCACTAGACCACAGTCGCTGCTTTGATATTTCAAGCTATGATTGATGTGGTACAAGTACATTTAACATTGTATAGATTAGTATTTGAATTACGATAGGAACCTGTATCACATAAAAGCTGCAGGTTCAATTAACAATCTAATTGTTTATGTACCGAGACGCCAAGTGATGTGTAATTATCAGCCTGTTCTTGAATTGATTTATTGCAAGTATTGAAACTTGTAACGCTTCAGGATCATGGAACAACGAGCATGTTGGTATCGGCGTTCATTTAAAATATGAACACTAGTGAAAAAAATGACGACACATAACTGGTGACATATTCAGATTGTTAGTAATGGTATTCATTTTCCTCATCAATCAAGGGTCAATATCTCCACGTCCAGTCGCATCCTATGATCACATTAATATGTGTAGTATCGTACAAACGAGAGATACATAAGGGTCTTAGTGTAAGTGTACAAAATTACATTATGAGGTTCTTTCCGTACAAACTGCCATTGTGGGTTAATTTTTACTTATGGAGTTAGAAAACCTTTCTTGTGGGGTTTAAAAACATCAAAGGAAAATCAATTGGAATAAACCCATACTGCAGCTCTCGTATGTACGTCCGTTCCCTGAAAAAAGTTAAAAGGCAACATGGAGAAGTTTCTTTTCGCTTTCTCTTCCTCATTCTGTGTGCAACACTGAATGCATCAACGTTAATAAGTATACCACAAACCAATGATTGTTCGCTATTTACTTGTAAATTCTTGACCATCGTTCCAAAACATATAGTTGGATATTTTCTATGAACGTTTTTTTTGTAAGTATTTTTTCCACACATTACACTTATATTTAACGTATTCTCATTTATGGACAAGTGTCACGTGATATCCAGCGATAACTGGTCTTTTACAGCTTTTAGATTGGTTTAAAACTAATTGACACACACAAGTCTTCAAAGATACATATCTGTATACAATAGAAAGTCAAATACAATGAAATGGATATTAAATCAGATGAATAACATTGTATAACCAAATGTAATATCTTCATAGTCGATTTATGGTTATTGTAGTCATACAATGTTCAAATTATAAAAGCATTAGGCCATCATTAAAAAATATGTTTGCTGTAACGCGACCAACTCATAAAAATCACTACGACTGGACTTTTTAACCCTCCCAGTAAAAATATACCCATGCTTTCCGGAAAAATCCCTACCTACCTACCCACTGAAAAATGTTGGGTTGCGTTACAGCAAACAAAAAAAAATAAAGCTGGCTTTATGAGTTATATTTTGTATTGTATTTTTAGTCATGTTAATTTTTGTTTCAATCCATTTTATCTTGGTGATATATTAATTTGCGTTTTAATTATTAGTTTTTATACAATATTGTTTCATTTCTTTCACCTGTTTGTATTTTCTGGACTGCATACTAACGTTTCGGAGTGCTTTCGCTGATGAAAATATGGACTCGATCTTGCTATAATTCCAGGCACTCAGTTAGGATTTTTATTTGTGATACATGACTTCTTTGCGCTATTTAAACGCTTTCATCAAATGAATTTTCATCCCTCATGATTTGGCGACAAATTAAGATTTTAGCATTAAGAAATAAAGAATCCCTATTTGTTCTAATGGTTTAAAAATATGCAATGGAAATCTTAAATACAAACTGAAGTCTAAATGTTTTTTTCAGATTATGGAGTGCATACGCACAACAATCAAATGAGGGTTTGACTCAAGAAAAATCTCACACAATCTGTGTTTTATTGTTGTCAGTGTTCGGTAAACGTGAAGAAAAAAAGACATTGCAAAATGCAGAACATCACCACACAAACTGCTGAGTGTGAAAATATAGGGAAACACAATCAAAGTAGAGTGACACTTATAGATATACACTTAAAGAAGCATACTAGGGAAATATAAAGAGTTTATATCTGATTCATTAGGCACAACGCCCATGGGAACAACATATTATCATACATACGTTCATACAAAAGTACACCATACATACCACTGTCCAGATGTGACAAGTGGACAGTAGTGGTATAATCTTAAATTAGAATCAATTAATAAATAAAGCAGAGAGAGTGAATGAAATGAACAGCATGTATATTCCTATGAATTAGTATGACGACCTTACAAAAATAGATTCAAAAAAAGAGAAAAAAATATATAATACATTATAATATTCACGAGGTGGCTACTATTGTTTCGACAAAATACCACCTAAAGAGAGTTTAATCTGAATAATTTAATACAAATTTGAACGTACTAGTAATTAAATAAAAGATGTATATCTGATCATTATTTTTGCAATAATAAGTTATATGCAATATACTTGCAATGGAATTTTTACTTCGGGGTATAACATATCTTTAAAAACTTAATTTCAAGTACTAAGAATGTAAATGTATGACGTAACCAATGTATCTAAAAATATAACTCTATACGACTTTATCCATTTGGATTCATACAAAACCGTATTAATACGAAGTACAGATGTGTTACATCACGAAGTAAAAATTCCATTGCAAGCATATTGCATATAACTTATTATTACAAACAATAGTAATCAGATATACATCTTTTATTTACTTACTATTACATTGTGTACGTTCAAATTTGCATTAAGTTATTTAGATTAAATTCTCTATAATTGGTAAAATGCACCATTCAATAAACCAAGGTTAGAAGAGAATAATTTATTATAAAGATTAATCAAAGTACATCCAAAAACAAGAACAATAACACGTTTTCAGTTGATTATCAAAGAAACATTCCGATAAAAAAGGAAAAAGAGTCCAAATCAAATTAAAAGAAAAATGATAAATGTCCGAGTTATCGCCCCAAGTTTATTCACTTGAATCAAAATTACATTTGGTAATATCGCGCCCAGGCAGTGACATGGCATGACGTTGTTCTAATTAAATATTGTCTTCTTCATGCCGGAAGTGCGTGACCCAATCTGAATATATGACACTTTATTTAATTAAACTATGCTATCAATAAAAAATGATATGGGAAACTAAATTGTTCTACTACTGATTCTTCACAAATTGGATTTTTGTAATCTGTGAGACGTATTAATATCTTATTGAATGAAAACTTAATTTATTTTACATGTCAGTTAACTCTTTGTTTTGGAAATTCAAGTATAGAAACATTTTGAGAAAACAGCGCCTGGAAATATATTTACTTTAAACTGGACTATGAGTACATTGAATGAGTGTATAATAATTATTTAAGACATGTTGAACACCTGTTATATGATTGGTACAATCATGATTTGAATGCATTTTAATCTGTTTTTAACCTTGTTTCAAGCAACTATATGCTGTATAACTACATGGTAATTAAGACAAAGAAACGCAACCAAAATATATCTAGTACAGATTGATATTTCTCATTGTGTTCGGACATTGATAAGATTATTCACATGGTAAGACAATCCCTTGTCCCTGGGTAATGTCATGTGGCTAACACTTAACCAATGGAAATATTTTAAGAGAAATTAATGTTGTTTTCTTCTAGCAGAGAGCTAATTGCGTCATGGTGACAGCAAGGCACGTTTAGTTTATATCTTGTGGTACTATAAATGACACTTCAGTGTAGATGTTCTCCATCCCTCAACGACTACGAAACAAACTAGAACCCCAGGTCAATGGTCGTGTGATGTCTGATTTATCAACTGTACTAATTATAGAGTCACAATTTGGCGGCATGCTCTAGGGACTTATGTAACGTTTTGTCTTTTAGAGGTTCACTTCTGGTTTATGGTACAAAATCTCACGGATGTAATGGTATTAATTATAATTTTGTTTTGATTGCGCCTTATCTCATTTTATAGATTTTTTTATTTATGAATTCGTGAACGGAAAACTGAAATTAGAATTGTGGGATAAAAATGAAACAGATTTGATTACATAACACCAAGATACAAATAACATAAGCAAACAAGAGTATGTGTACATGTATTGTAGTAATACACTCAACAACTGTCATTTGATGAATTATATTGTGCTTGTAACCTGTATACTTCTATCCATTAGACTAGGGTGTATGCGTATTCCATAATTGTCATCAGGAGTGTCTTATAAAAATTCACATCAAAAATTGACTTTTTTACTGCAGTCGACGAGTGTGTAATCACATTGTGTTTACAAACACTTTTAATGTGTGCATTTAAGGTGTATGTATGTATGTATGTATGTACACAAACATATATACACACACTTACATACACATACATATATACACATACATATGTACACATATAAGATACTATAAGACACTTTTTGGTGATTTTGTAACAGAAAACAGACATCGTGCTTTATACATATTCTTACCAGGAATATCTGATTGTGGTGTATCAAGTTTCTCTTTTTACAGAAAAATCTAATCTTGAGATTAACTTCGCCGTTAAGATGTCTTCCACTGATTGTGTTAATTGTATAGTGATTTGGACCTAGATTTATTTCCGTGATACGTTAACAATAATCCGTCAACACTCTGTAGTTAAAGAAGAAATTGTTGCAGTTGATTTTCACTATTATCCATGGTCGAGTGGTTATGGTTTCTGACTAGTAATCAGTTGCCTCTCACCGCTGTGAGTTCGAATCTCACCCGGGACCAAATTTCACTTGTCAGAAAGTTGTCCAGCTAGCTTACAGAAGGTCGGTGAATCTACTAAAGTATAAGCCTGGGGTCGTCTTCCACTGTTAATGCTGGAAAGTCGCCAAATGACTCTAGCTGTTGGTGCGACGTTAAACCCAGATAAACAAACAAAACCTGTTTGTGAAATAGTAAATTATGTGCGACATTTGTGCAATAATTTGTAAATGTACACATTCATGTTTCATTCAATTTTTAGGACGGTTATAAATGTATAGACATAATAAGTTATTACTTACATATGATAAGAATGTGGTGTAGTATTAGCACACGTGTGAAGTATGTTATACACTATTCTTCTTAATTCACAGTCAGTCGTGTTGAAGAACACCTGTTTATTATACAGTGCAACCTCCCCAAAACGACCCTCTATTGAGCAACAAGTTTTCTTCAACAAAAACACGAATTTTCCTACTGTACGATTTAACGATTGATTTATCCCCTCTAGCGCAACAACCTCTCAACAACAACATAATTTTGCTACTCCTGAAGGGTGTTGCTTTGGAGAGGTTGCCCTGTACAAATATTCATCATCTTATGACAAAACATCAGTTCCTTACATTTTTCATGTCTTTTAAATGTTTATGTCTGTAACATGTTTCACTGGACATACTTCCGAATCTTCATGACAAACCTACAACTTATTTCATGGGGCGTTTTATTTCTGAGGCAATTGATGAAACAGTAATTAATAATAACACAATTTTTTTTCTTTCGAATGGTGATATGAGTTATCCGTTCATTATTGACGAATTTTGAATCATTAAAGAGTTTTCATGATAGTACGACTGATATAAAATCGCACGTGACCAGAATTTCATAAGACAATCGTAAATCATTGTGTTAAACATTAGCCAGTTTCATTGACAACATGAATCGTTGTCAGGGGCGGTACAGGATTATCTTCCGGGGGGGGGGCTTAAAGTCTAGATGTTTATGTAGAATATGGACATAATCAGCACATAACTGACATTATTTTTTCTTATGCTTGCCAAATTTTAGAGGGGGTGCACGCTGGCCCCGCCCCCGCCCCCGCTCTAAAATTCGCCTTTGGTTTTGAAACGATCACATCAAAATTCTTTTCTTTGCTGAAAACACTGCGTCTATCAATCAGGTTGTCAAACGACCGTTTTTACATCACACGCCTTTCGATGCATTAAACGAACGAAACTCTCCACCTCCTACCTCTAGCACATCCATCCCGGTTAATTCTACTGTGACAAATAAAACAGCATCTTTAAACATTTTCCAAGTCGTTCTTAAACATAGCTGATACAACTTAGACGTTAGATTATACTAATTTATTTTAGCTCGAATGTGAAAAAAGCAATTTTGCTTGTATTAATCACGCTCGAGTCCACTTCCTGGACACTACACAAGTAGTGGGATTGTGAAGTTCATGAACTAAATCCGTCCGAACAGACGTTAACATAGCAATTTGGTCACGTGACGTTTGCCAATCAATTTAACTTCTCACAATACTTAAAGTAGCGCACGGATATATGCCCTGTCTGTATGACGGATATATTTATGTTGTGTTTTTGTGTGTGTGAATACTTGTATGTTTGTAGATATGGTAGGTTCAAATCCCAGTCGTGGCAGGTCATACCCTTCTATAAAAATTTGACAAAAATGTCGATTTTCCTCAATATGTGGAGAAGTTGCCGGTCCCTTGTAGAAGGGTAAGTTAGTACCGGTTAGATATCCAGAAAACTGGTTAGGTGAACCATGTATGCTATATATGGCTGAAAAATTGTTGAAATACGGCGTTAAATCAAGTGAAAAAGATATGGTGTGGTTGATATAGAAGACGTGCGGAAAGGTCAGAATCAGGCGACCATTTTGCTTTTTTATAACGGATTAAAACAATAATTTTCATTTAATGAGATTGTATTCATAATGTTTGAAAAGGCTGATATTTAGTCAATGTATTCTATGATTTGTAACTTAAAATGCGTGTTAATCTTGGCACATGTTTGTTCCATGTTCTATGAATTGCAACGAAAGTGACTTCCAGTACTAGTGAACAAGTATAAAAGAACAGTTTGTTGGTGCGTTGTGACGGAAACAAATAGACAAATTGCTGAAACTATTAGATGATTTATTCTCCTGAGGAGGATAAAAATACATGGTTGGAAAAACTTCAGAGTATAGATTTGTTTTGAAAATAGATGCCAGAGGTTACGTCTTGACTTAAGTCACTAAACTTGTGTTTACGAATTCTTCCCTCAGTGTTGTGTACTTTAGATTATGTTTATCAACCTTATAAAATCGAGACGCCTATTAAATCCTCCTGTTAAACTATAATTATGATACAGTGTAACCTCTCCAGAGCACCCCTCTCTTGAGCAACAACATCCCATCAACAACAGCATGATTTGTCCACTGTACGATTTAACTATTAATTAAACCTCTCTTTTGCAACAACTTCTCAACAGCAACATAAGTTTTTCTTCTCCCAAAGGGTGTTGCTTTGGAAAAGCTGTACTGTATTTATTTTATCGGTCATGTTTTATTTGTCTCCTAATGGGTCTTGAAAACTAGGGATCTAAAATATCAGAAAGTAACGGACCCTTTTGCTTGGAAAAGAAGTCGACGGTAGCAGGGGTGAAATGTTAAAATGCCTCAATCTATTTAGGAGGAATAAAATGACTACAAGTCTGTCAGGATTAAATGCTTCTAAATAGTCTTAGATGTTTGAGAGACTGGCTCATTAAAAAACCGACCCCAATATTTTTGTTCTTTTTTTCATCTTTTCGTTTTCAGTACAAGCATACAATGCTCATAAAATGCCCACCTACCAACTCATTTGAGTAACCGCAAAACAATTTTTTTCTCATGGCCTTAATAGAATTTTAATTCAAATTCTTATTTAAAAGTGTTTTGAGGATTTCCAGGTTTGCAAATAAATACCAGCGTCGCCGTAGAAGTAAGATGCATGACGTTAATTTCACCATAAACAGACAAGTTGTCACCACTAGCTCCCAGTTTTATTTTCATAAACTAAGTAATTGTGAAAGATGTGAATAACATGGCTTTGTGTTATCGTCAAATCATGTGCGGGCATTCATATTAAATGTCAGGATTTCACCTCTTATTGAGGTATTAAATCTACATTTGCATTAAAAATGTAACTTTTAGAAAATACATTAATACAATAAAAACTTGGTGAAAACATTTGTTACACTTGCCACAGATGATGTGTAACCAAGGGGACAAATTACGCTTAACGATCACGAAGGCACCAATTACTGAAACACTTACTAGTCAATACCTAATCAATACTTATTAATCAATCAATACTAATTCTCTACTGATGCAATTATTCCCTCGAACGATGTGGGTTGTGTTATCATTATAGAAGATTTAAATTTAGTTATTTTTCTTGTTATCAATAAAATATTCACTGTACCTATATATCTGTCAGATATCTGTCAGATTCGAGTGACCACTGTTGTGCATTATTAATGATTGTCAATGAGCGTACGGACATAGCTGGAATGTCCTTCAAAGCATTGGTAGCATTGTAACATTTCTTCTTACATAACGACACAAAGAGATCTATCTGAGCTTTGAAATATCGACTTTGTTAGTAACGTAATTCCGTTGACTCAGGATATTTTTATATTCCTATGTTAAGGTCATCCTTCAGTTTTATAAGTGTAAGCTCCGTGTTAACTTATTACTGTCCGCACATACAAGAACATTAAAGTTTTAGTTCTAAACGTATCATAATCATACATTTTTTCACTAGGCTCTAACGGCGCTCCAACAGCCAGGGTCAATTAGGGTATTTTTCTGCTATGTCGGTGGAGGAAAGCCCCAGGCGTACACCTAGGTAGAACCATCGAAATTCTATAAACTAGCTGGACAGTTTCCTCACATGTGAAATTTTGACCCGGACGGGATTCGAACTCATAGCGGTATGGGGATAGACCACTCGACCACAGAGGCTCACAATTATGTAACTAACTAAAAAAATTAAAAAGACTGTGTGTAACGATCTTGCAACCAATCATTTCCGTATATTTCAGTAATGGCCCGCTTAACTTGTCATTTACAAAATAGTTCGACTTTGTCTACATTCGAAGAGAACAATTTTCGTGCCATCAAGATAAAAATAGCGATTACATTTCCATATCGTTTGTCTAATGTCTGACGTCTCTGTTATTTATGATATAATATGTGTAGGAAAATTCTTAAGGTTATCTTCAATCATAATATATTGGTCATTTTCCTGTTGTAATGAGGTACAGCGCAACAAAACACGTGACGTAATGTACAAACGTCTGTTAACATATCCAATTATGGACCACTGAAACACATAATACTTAAAAGGCGATTAATATGGCGTACATCGGGCTGCCATGATTCTTGTATTGTTATTCTTGTATTTCATCCGTACTCTGTTGTTAAGAGTGAAATTGTTTCCTGTAAATACTAACTACATGATGGACTTTCTGTTTAGTCTGTATATTAAGCTGTACTTGTGTTCTACTTGATGTATCCATAAAATATGTTATGATACTCCAATATCACGACTTTCCTGGCGAATTATTTGTATTTCGTATGCCTTGGCCTACATAACCGTACAATACGACTTTACGTGTACGCGTTCCATAGAACATTTAGTTCAGACAAGGCTCAACGTTTACTAAACATGGCCTCCGGAAGTAGATTATTTGATTGTGGGGTTGTTTGGGTAATTTAATTACTGACAAACAAAATCTCGTTATATGAAATGAAATATTTAAGATGTAAAATTAAATTAATACGCAAGAGGTAGGTACAAAATAAAATACCAAAAGGGGCACGAAAAAAGGTTGACCCAAACACTGCTTCTTGATTAAATCTGACAATGTTTTGGATTCAGTTAGACATTGCACTGAAAACATAAATATGAGTATACCCGATGAAAAACTTAAAAGAAATTTTTATACCGACGAACAAAGTATTTAGGTAATGCATTAAACAAAAAGCACATTTGGTTATGACAGGAACGAATGACATGTTGAATATATCTTTTCTAACTTCAAACACACGCAATTGCACAGTTTATTATTCAGACATTGTAGAAATGGATGCTTTTAGGATGTGTTTTTTGCACTTAGACCAGGAAACCACGGTCTTATATTGATGTATCAGGTTTTTTATATAAAGTACCAAAAATAGTCCAATATCGCATTTATCCGTTACAGATGGTTTCAGCCAACAATAGGCTGCCGGAAACGACCGTTTTCTGTTAAGATATCTTGCACTATTCGCGTAAGTTTCGCCAGATACATTCAATAAATGTTATGAAACACTATGAAATGTAATCCATATTTGTTATGGCTTGTCACTCATTATATTTTTTTTGAAACTGAGATAAAAGTCAGAGTTATTGTGAAATGCAAATTACTGTTTAAAGTAATCATCTTGATTACCCTCGTAATTTTATATAAATAGACATTTCATTGACGTACGTATTCATTCACACAACGTATTCTTGAATAGTTCAAAATTCTGGAATACTTCAAAATTCTTGAATACTTCAAAATTCTTGAATACTTCACGTCAAAAGGGACGTTGTTAACAGCAATATTTCCCGAGAAGCAATATCAGGCATCGAGGTTATAAAACTTGAGAACAGTCTCCGAACTCAAATCTCAATTCCATTCTCAAAGTGTTATGATTGAAAGGATAGAGATAATTAATGTTTAAATATATATCAGGTCAATTATTCCGTCACAATAATATATCAATAATATCATAGTATAATTATCATAATTAACTTTGAAACATTAAAAGACAACATATGAGATTTGAGCTAGGAGACCGATCTCAAGTTTTATGCCCTGGAACACAGAAATCCAATTGTTATTTCTTGTCAAAATGTTGCTGCGTAAGCAAATGTCTAATAATAATAACTGCTAAAAAGAAGAAATTGCTGATTTACTTTTTGTCACTGCAATCTTGTGGACAATACATCCAGAATAGTAAATCATCCACTTATATTGATAAAGTCAGTAATTTTGTTCTTATAATCAAGATCGTAAGATGTAAGAGTATAGTAGTTAGTGTCTAGCGTAACAGGACCTAGGTGACTATCAACTTTTTATTCAGTCTTATCACGATTACATAAAGTACCTTTTCACTTGTTTAAATCATGGCTATACACAAACATTTACCAGCCAGTTAAAATTACAGTAGCATTACAATATGATAAATAAGATGTTACTTTGAATAAAAATGTCAAACTTTGCAAATTTTCATGTGATAATTGAATTATTTAACATCTTTTACATATTTTAGTATGAAAATATGTCCACTGAAACGAAACAAAGATTAAGTTTTCATTGCGCCAAAATTTTAAGGCATATATAATACAAATACAAGATAATCTCCGCCACATTATGTGATTCAAAGTACATCGCGACAAGCGCACAATGCAGTCAAACAATACATTCCTACATTCCTACATCAGGTGTTAGGATAATAATAGACAGTCTAACGTGGCATCGACATTTCATGTCTCCTGGCAGTAGCTAAATGAATACTTTTTTCCGACGTATGTAAAAACAACGTTCCCTCGTCGCACTTAATACAATAATGATCCTAAAGACTCGTCATGTGTTAATCATACGTCGGATATTAACGTCATAAACATTATGGTTAAAATGACATTAACACAATTTACGTTAACAGAAATTTCTGGCGGTAAGGTATTATTGTAGCCTCAAAGCATTATACAAGAATCAGTGCAACCCAATTAACTCTGGGGCCTATCTGATAGACATAGAGATAGATAGGGAACAACAACCTAATTAACTCTATATCTGGTAGACGTAGAGATAGATAGAGAACAACAACCCAATTAACTCTATATCTAGTAGACATAGAGATAGACAGAGAACAACAACCCAATTAACTCTATATCTAGTAGACATAGAGATAGACAGAGAACAACAACCCAATTAACTCTATACCTAGTAGACAAAGAGATAGACAGAGAACAACAACCCAATTAACTCTATACCTAGTAGACCTAGAGATAGACAGAGAACAACAACCTAATTAACTCTATACCTAGTAGACCTAGAGATAGATAGAGAAGTACAACCCAATTAATTCTGAGGCTTACCTGGTAGATATGGAAAGAAACCTTGTGGAAGGTAAGTTACCACTGGTTAGTATACAGTCCAGGAAAACTGCCTCAGTGAACTTGTCGCCGTATATAACTGAAAAAAGTTGAAAAACTGCATTAAATCCTGTGAAAAAAGAAGGCTATGAACCCGGCGTGTTAGAATATTATTTGCTACAAAATGGATAACGAAAATGAGCGACTTCCAGTTTTCACTAGGGTATAAACTGACACAGCTTGATTGACGTTTATGTCACGAAGGCGATACCTTTTTGTCTGCAATTCTAAAAAATAAATTTGAATTACCGGACAGTTTTATGAAACAGAGAAGCTGGTGCCTTATAAATGTTTATTACTTGTTAAGATTATCAAATAAGTGTCGTTATAGAAGTAACTAGTATTTTACAACTTTGACTACATGACAGCAATTATCAATACTCCTTGATAGTAGTTGTACACTGATCATATACACGTATCACACAGACATTACCATGTTTATTTCAACCTGCTGAATTCGAAGAAAAGTTTATGTCTTCATCCAATAAGTGTTACCGAAAAAATATTAAATTTACAATCAGCTAATACGTATAACATTCATATACGATAGTTCAATACCGAATTCAGCTACGTTTCAATCAACATGAGACATTTTCCACTTGTCGTTTGGTCATTTCAGCGCTAAGACACTTCCATTTTATTTCGGACCATCTTCAATATATCTTCAATATTTCGGCGTGAGACCATTTCAATATTAGGACTTTGTCTCAGATGTGGTCCTGGTGTCATGGTTTAACGGCACATTAAAAAACAAATGCAACCTAAGATACAAAATAATATGGGACGTCGTCGAACTCGTTAACAAAACCAATTTGAATATACTGGATACATTCTTACATTCTGTGGTCTTATATACATTTGGAATTTATTCCAGACAATGTGCCTCCTGAGCGTATAAAGTGTTTGTCTAGTTCACAGATTTCAAAAAATTCAAATCACAAGAGAACCATTTGATCTTCACAGCTTCAAAAACATCACAGTGTCAGAATGAATGTGTTATATTAATGTAACGTTTATTATGATATAAACGACATCACAGTGTCAGAATGAAGGTGTTATATTAATGTAACGTTTATTATAATATAAACGACAAGTAGACTTGTTTTAATTTTTTTTTGATAATGTGTATTAAAGTTTTGAAAAGTACACAATTGTATCGCGATATTAAACGTGAGGTTGTAAAATGTCTAAGATTATTTTGTACCAAAATGCACACGCGTAGTAAGTAAGTGTACAGTACGATACGACAAACACGTTTTAATTTGTACCCATGTTTGTCTTTTAATTTCAGTCTGAATATGAATATTGTACATTGTTTGAACTCCATGTAAAATAAACCTTAATTTAACGTTTGCTAGCAAGAGATATTTTGATGGCTTAATAAGCGTTTAGATTTGCACGAAATTTGGGAGAAATAGACCACGCTACATGTCTTAGTTCAAATAATAATGTGTTATACAAATGTAATGAACAGTTTCAGTGGATTTAAACCAATGAACCATTATTGAATCAAGAATACCAATCAGAACTTCTAGAATATTTATTTCCGTGATACACTGATCTTTATATGCATGAGTAGTTTCCTGATGCAGCATCACAGAGACATTAAAAATATTCCGAATCCTTCTTTGTGTTATCAAAGAGATTTTATATCTGCAATTTTTATCAATTCCTTTGCTGCAGCATTGTTTATAAATCAGACGAGGACAGCAGCTTAGACGTGAAGTAAGCTAATAATAACGGCGGAACCCCTAAAGTGAGATTCTACACTTCTTATAAATACGAAATAATATATTGCATGAAAAAATAAGTAAAAAAAAATGCTACGGTTAAGATAAAAGTGTAGAATGTCACTTTAAAAGCTTCATAAATAACTTTATTGTACGTAAATAAATGACACTAATTGTTGAATATTAAAACGAAGTAGATGAAATCATCTGTATGACACACATCCGTTATTGTTGATCCAGCAAAATAAAAAATGGAAGCCCGCTATGACGACAGCACAATGAACTATTTTGTTATTTTGATTTATTCATAGTATTTTTATTCTATAACATTTACACGTGTTCGCTTAATCAAATTGCCTGTTGGAAGTATAACAATAAATAATTATTGTCATTATGATGTTTATAGCTTAATTGCAGACAGAAATTTTCGATTAACTTCATAACAAATCTGAAGTCATAATCCGAGCAATCATTATTGATAAAACTGAAACAGACAAATACCGGTCTTATGAGAATTCTTATTTCGTAATTCATCAAAGTCATTGTGGCTTCATTAACAAAAACGAAACGAATGTTTTAAGATCAGTAATTGTTCTTAAAAATAAACAAAAAGTGACGAGGAATCCACGCTATCATGACCACATCTTTGAGTAACAAATTAATCCAAAAGTGAATCAGAGAAGTGTCACAGGATTAGATAACGTGCCATTCAAATCAAAGGTTTTCGCAAACCTGTACCAATCATATTTACTAAAATAATTGGTATCTGTCTCCAGGGTAACCGGATGATATATCATGTCAGCTGTGTACAACAAATAATCTTTTGCTGCATTGCGCGTTTTTGCCAATTTCACTCTTAAGCGGACTTGGCTGCAATCTTATCTTTGGACGAGATTAATCTTTATTGACCAGTAACATTGTCATCCATAAGAAATAATGATTAGTATCATACTGTTCAAGATTATGGTACAAAAACAAGAAATTTAGAATATAATTGAATGATTTTGCATTTTAAAGGATTGTCTTCAGAACACTTAATGTCGTGTTTTTGCATCTTTCACTTCTATTTGTCTGAAACTTTTTTTCTATGTATGACACAGTATAATGTTATAACACAGTATGATGGTATAACACAGTATGATGGTATACCACAGTCAGTGTATTAAAAATCAATGTTTCGTGGTAGAACTGTCATGGACTGTCAGCGGTTGGCGGGCCTTATTCATTTGACAAAACTCTCTATTACAGAAAATGGTGAATACAATGTTGAGATACGGAATAAGGATAATAACAATAAAAAGGGAATGCCAGTCCAGAAAATATGATCTATATGTACAAACGATTTGGTTTTTACAATAAGTGTATTTTTTTATTATAATTGGTCACTGCTTCACTTCACCTATCAGCCTCATGCGGTTGTTTTTTGGAGATATGCAGTGAAGTGGGTAATTTATTCCTGTAAGACGGCACGATTACTTAACCAGTGTTCTTAAAGGTTATTCACCAAATGCAACGTGTCTGAAGTCTACCTGCATTTTACGATGTAAGGGTAATTGATTAACATGAGTCAAAAGTATGAACTCGTCTTTTCTTCAAACACCTCATGATGATTAGATGTTGGTCCAATAATTTACTAATTCGCCAATACGAGCACTGAGCTATAACATTCTTTTTCTTGCCTATTTTAGTTCAAACAAAGAGAACAAAGAGAGATAGAGTCTAAATTCTCTGATCAGTATTTTTATTTCAAATGTGTTCGTGTATCACATACTTTATGTCTTTAGATCATTTCTGGGAAACTGGAGATAAACATGAGCCGTATGACAAAATACATGATTCTCGATTCTAATGTTAAAATGATCATTGTTGTGAAATAACTCACTGTTTTAAAGTCGTTTCAAAAGCGTCCCGTATAAAATTGTATGGTAATGATCTGATCAGTATTTAAATGACGATCTTAATGTATCCATGTTTTACACTATTCTAATCGCAACTACACTCAGTTTCCATTGGCATTTATAGCGCTGAAGATGACAAAAACGCAGTTTTCAAACAGGAAAAATAAAACATTTCCCGCTCTGTTTTGCCGTAATTAAATTATAACCAACCGAAAATTGCAAGAAATGTTAATGCTTTAATGCACTTATCATCCTGCCAAAATTATAGAATTTTTTTCCTGCAGATAATGAATGCGCTTTTCTCTTCCCACACTTACACTGAGGTGCTTCTTCAAGTATGTTCACCCTACTCGGCCACTGACGTACAGAACAAACACGTTTACTGAAGTGAGGCTCAAGCAGTGTATTTCTTCGCTGCAAGTTCTTTTCCGACAATCACGTTGTTTACAATCAATTCCCAATCACGCTTCCTCTGCCTTGATTACCCTGATTTTCAATTACTTGACAAAATGACAAAACATCAACGAAACTCATACAGACAATGTTACAATAAATGAAACAGAAGTTGAATGACTGAATAAAACAACTGAATATGGGTTCCGGTAATTAAACAAAATGCAAATTAATTCTCCCCAATCCGAAAAACAAAAAATAATATACAAATACAGTACAACCTCTCAAGAGCGGCACTCTCTTGAGCGGCAACCTCCCTTCAACAACAGCATGCTATTTCCTCACTGTACGATTTGACTATTTATTTAAGCTCTCAAGAGCGGCAACCTCTCAACAGCAACATAATTTTTGCGTCTCCCAAAGGGTGTTGCTTTGGAGAGGTTGCACTGTTTTTCATAACGAAATCATGTAGAATAATATAATATATGATGTTAACGTGGTCTGCCTTCACCTACCCAAGGAGTACACCGCAAAACATGGCGAACACAATTCAAACTGGGACATCGAATAAAGCACTCCCTGTTTTTACGTCTGCATCGATATTTATACGTTACTTGACAAGAATTAGAAAAAACGATATGCTGACTTTTTGTGGCAATCAATTGTTAATGTTACGTGTCATCCAAAAGTTCAAAAATACAAGACTTTGGCATCAATAAGAAACACTGTATTCACACAGCATGACATGTCCACGTGGAATATATGGAAGTGACAAATAGTAGATAAAAATTTATTTCGTCATTTAATACAAATACATGTACAATACATGAGGACATACATTTAGCAAGCGAACGAATTGAAGAATAATACAAATAAAATTAATTCAATATACAAATCAATTTTCAAATACTACGCAAAATACCCCATGTATCGATAAGGATATACATAGGAGAAGGTCATATTATAAATATCTTAAAGACTTTAAAGCAGTTTTATACAAATACAGAGCAACACTTGTCGGAGTCACAAAAAATGTTGTTCTTTTGTTCATTCGCGTCAGGTGTTTTTTTATTATGTGTATGTGTGCCTTTTATTGTCGTTTCTTCGAGGGAATCGGTTTTTGGAGGTGGCGATACGGAAGGGAGCACTGTATGGGAAAAGAAATAACGTCTTACAAGTTAACGTAACAAAACTAATTGATATATACAATAGTATCTCTTACAGAAATAACCTTTTTGAATAAATTATGTTATACGGGACAAAGTAACAATTAGAAGTGACTAACAAGAAAACTACGATATAAACCGGGAAAGAGAGAGAGGGACGGAATAAAAGATATTGATGGAACTACGTACATCTAATTGGAGATTATTGGCTGAATCGAGAAGAGTGAACTTGAGTTAGGAATTTTTACTTCATCAGAACATAGTCTCATTTCATTCCAATTTAGTTGTTTTCTGAATTAATTTGTTAGGTAGTAATATCTGAATTCCCAATGGGGCTTATGTGGACTCTGATGTAAGGTTGTAATAAAACGGACAAATACATCCGATAGAATTTATTGGACATTGTAGATATAAATTTATCTTGATTTGATAAGAATATTCTCAGAGGTTTTGTTGAGAGAATATTTTCACACAAACAAATAAACATGTTTACAATACAGTGCAACCTCTCCGAAGAAACACCCTTTGGGAGAAGCAAAGTTATTTTGTTGTTAAAAGTTTGTTGCTCTAGAGAGGTTAAATTAATAGTTAGATCGTTCAGTGGGAAAATCATGATGTTGTTGATGGGAGGTTGGTGCTCATGAGAGGACCACTCTGGAGAGGTTGCACTGTACTATTAAACACAATAGCAGTAATTTCTGATATATAACATTTGTTTGTTAGTTTTCTGTAGCAATTTACTGCAGTTATGGAGCGTTTGATAGACCAGACGTCTTTACAACATACCTGACACGCAATAAAGCAAATTTGAATGGAACGAACTGTGGTAATATTATTTCATAATGTATAATTGTATTGTATGCAAATGGCAGTACATACGACACCATCTATTTTATCCAAAAATAATGCGACTCCCTCTTGAAAACGTACAGTCGTCATTGCAAACAAGAACTTGAACATATTAGTCGATTTCTGATTTTACCAGTAGCTCTTTGTGTGCGGAATAGCATGTACAGTGTAACCTATCCAAAACAACACCCTTTGAGAGAAGCAAAATTATGTTGTTGTTGTTGTTGTTGAGAAGTTAAATTGATAATTAAATCGTACAGTGGGAAAATCATACTGTTGTTGCTCAAGAGAGGTTGCACTGTATTACACAATGGTGATATCATACCAATATGATTCTATCTTCTCCAAGGTATAAAGAATGCGAATTAATTTAATGTAATGTATAAGATAATTTTCTTCCTGAGCGAAAACTTGAGTACTAGATTTTATATTGAACGGGGAATAAACGAACACTTTTGGCATAATGTCAGTGTTGACATCGTTGGTCAAAGCTCTGGTGATCCTATTCAAAACAAGAGATGTCATGTTGAGGTGAATGTACGCACGTATTCTAGAAATTTAAACATACTGATAAAACATTTTCGGCTGAAGTTTTGTTGTCTAGGACAAAAACAAGACTTAGATGAATAGTTACTTTCTACGGCGTGGCCATATTCGTAGCCATAATTATGATGAAGCACAATACATATATTTCAGAATCAGAGGTGACCTGTATGGAAACAATTATAGCATATTTTCTCAGAACAGTCTCATAACAGATGTTACTATGGAACATACCACAAGTGGTGATACAATAAAGAACGGTACACACGTGATGTACTGTCATAACTAAGACTCAAAGCATGTTGAAAATGAAACATAAATAGTAAAACAACATGAAGAGCCGTGGCCAAACTTAATCTTACTTAATGAACATTTTGATGCTATGATAAAACTTTCAACTACGCTAATACTGAACATGTACTTTACAAAGGTATTCGATTTTTAATCGTGTTCACTTCAAATCGGAGAAATTTAAACAAACACCCACACACAAATTTATGTTGTAATTAGGTTTGCCCTAGTTATGTAGATTGCACAACCAACTTTGAATAAACAGAAAATACATAAGGCTGAATCGCCTGAAAATCTCCTAATTTCCTACTATGTTTGTTTTGAATATAATAAACAAAGGCGCGTGTGGTTTTTACTTCAAATAATCGTGTAACATTTAAAATCCCAAATTAACTACAGTTTTGAAGGATGCCAATCATGTAATGCCAAGAGAATAACAGGAAGTAAGTTTATCAGAAGGTTTAGTATTTAATTAGTTTTAATTAGCTACAAAAAAAACTCACTGAATTCCTAAGTCGCATGCAATCCACCGGGATCATCAAAATAACTGTAAATTAATTGAAGCAGATGCTTCTACTAATTTCTATTTTTTTTGCATTAAATGAAATTATTAACTTTGATCGTTTGGTAGCAAAATAAATTATATAAAATGTCTGTTATTGTATTAAATAATAATGGCAAATGTATGATAAAACATTATATATTCATTAGTCGGTCAAAAAATCTTGATTACATTAAAATTACCCCCGATCGGTATGTTTCTTTGATGGGTTAATGTGACTCATAATGAGAAAATATTTGAAATGTTTTAAACGCTAGACTGGTTTGTTTTGTATTGAATTAAACACTGTTAATCACAGAAATTCATTATGTGCAACAAACATTTATATTGTTCTAACATAAAATTAATATACTATTAATATAAAAGTGGATATACATGTATTTCAATGAGGTTCTTATTTTGCATGCTGTATAAAAATACGTTTGTCTGAACCACTACCTAGCTACTTGAAATATTTTATTCGTTCGCACGTACACTCGCACACACGCACTTGTTTTCTACCACGGTTGTAACAGTTTCTGACAGCACAAATTGGAATGTACGTTAGTTTTTTCTAGTCCACTATTGTATGTTTTAATTATTATACGCTGCAATCAAAACAACACCCTTTGAAAAAAAACAAATTATGTTGATATTGTTGAGAGGTTGTTGCTCTCGGGAGGTTACGTTGATAGTTAAATTGTTCAGTTGGAAATCATGCTGTTGTTGAAGGGAGTTTGTCGCTCAGGAGTGGGCCGCTTTTGAGAGGTTGCACTGTACTTCCCAACGTATCCTTCATTTTCCTAGCTTCCTGTCAATTGTATTGTTTTGGCAGACTGTTGACGTGTTTGACCTCTGATCTGCTTGGGTTATTCAGTAAATACCGTAATTTATGATTCATTATCTAAGTGTGGGATATTTATTCATTATCTATGTGTGAGATATTTATTCATTATCTATGTTTGGGATATTTATTCATTGACTTTTTATTCAAAAGCACTAATCAAGCTGAATCAACATCAATGTCAGACTTTTGTTAGCAGTCATACATAGAAGCATTATACGTTAAGACATCACAGTTTTGTTCCTTTATTTATTTTCTGTTTGTATTCAATGTCAGAAATGAATTGTCTGATCTTCAGACCTCTGTACAAATGATTCCATCTTCCGTGTAAACGAATGAACATTTACTCAATATATTTAATAATACAACACTGCGGGCATTGTACGTAGATTCTACAACTTCTCTTTTCATGACAACGAAAAAGAATCGTAAGATTACAATTTGCCTATTAAAGTAACGGCTGGAGTGATACAACGCCACAGCGCTTTTCTCTGAATGCATTAAATCGTGTTTTTTTATTCTGTTTTCAGGATAATGTACCATGCTCCGATGAGAAGGTAAAGAATAAGTTCATCAGTATGTAAAATTGTGTAGCGAATGCGCCACCAGTGGTGTGCCCATACCACGTGACTTTGACAACTTTTTTTTGGTAATGCGTAGGTAGGCGGAGAGTATGGGTGGAGCTCAGACATGTGTGCAGGTTTGTATTCTGTGTGGGTTTGTATTCCGTGCGGGTTTGTATTCTGTGCGGGTTTGTATTCTGTGTGGGTTTGTATTCTGTGTGGGTTTGTATTCTGTGTTGGTTTGTATTCTGTGTGGGTTTGTATTCTGTGTGGGTTTGTATTCTGTGTTGGTTTGTATTCTGTGCGGGTTTGTATTCTGTGCGGGTTTGTATTCTGTGTGGGTTTGTATTCTGTGTGGGTTTGTATTCTGTGTGGGTTTGTATTCTGTGCGGGTTTGTATTCTGTTTGGGTTTGTATTCTGTGTGGGTTTGTATTCTGTGTGGGTTTGTATTCTGTGTGGGTTTGTATTCTGTGCGGGTTTGTATTCTGTTTGGGTTTGTATTCTGTGTTGGTTTGTATTCTGTGCGGGTTTGCATTCTGTGTGGGTTTTTATTCTGTGTGGGTTTGTATTCTGTGTGGGTTTTTATTCTGTGTGGGTTTGTATTCTGTGCGGGTTTGTATTCTGTGTGGGTTTGTATTCTGTGTGGATTTGTATTCTGAGTGCGTTTGTATTCTGTGCGGGTTTTGCGAGGTTCTTTATGTACGTGTAGGTGTATTAAGTCGTTATGTGGACTACGTGGTAAAGTGGATTGCTCTAAGCTGCATTTCAAAACATATCGTGTTTACATTGTACTGCCGTGACCGCGGTCCAGTGGTTAATGCGCTGGATTTGTATCCCGGCAATCTTGGATCAAATCCCGGTTGCGCCAGGCCATACCCTTCTATAAAAATGTCGATTTTCTTCTATATATGGAGATGTTGCCGGCTCCTGGTTAGTATACAGACCAGGAAAACTGGTTAGGTGGACCGGCCGCTGTATGTAACTGGAAATTTGTTGAAAAACGGCGTTAACTCCAATGAAAAAGTTACATTATACTGTGTGTAGCTATATAAAGCTGATATACATTAAAACAAATATTTCCAATTTAGTGATTGATATAAATGTGGCTGCCATATTATTATCCAAATCCAAACAATACTAATATTATTAATAAACGCTCATTCCGATAATGCTAATTTGAATATTACATTGATCATTAATTCCCTGAGGTTGTAAGATGTTTAAACCAACAAAAAGCAACACTTATCACTTTAAATAAACCAAAAACTAAATTATTCCATGGGGACGCAAAGCTTCACGAAATTTATTTTGGAGATAATTGATTCAACAAGAGTTTTATTTACGATTGCAAATACTGGGTAAGCTGTGATTATTTGTCAATAAACCCGTTTTCCCATTTCTTAGATGGATCTGAATGCGTCACATACTCTTAAATAAACGTTTTAAATGTTTACAACATTTGAATGCCTTCAGTATAACCATAACATTTATTAAGGTAGCATTCTAATATCCCATTATTTGAACCACTTATTTTATTGAAATACATATAATCAACCACATATTTCACTGAAACACAGTGACGCTCTAAGACTTCAAGATATTGAACAACACTATTGATACAAGTTCAATTACATAAAGGTGAATGTAATTTTATTTTACCACTATGCTAGAACGGAAGATTTGTTATAATTTTATATAAAAAATACTTACGATAACACCGATGCTAACCTTGGATTCCCTCTATGCTTATTTATTGTATTTATTGTCCCCATAGTTCAGGGCTTCACTCGAGAAAAACGTCTTAACAGAATCGTCCAATGGTTTGCTCAATACTACTACATATAATTAGATTTGTTTGATACAACTTATGTCCGCCTACAGGAGGATTAAGTTAGTGGGAGATCTTCCCTACATTAATTGCTTTTGTTTTGATTCGAAATGACACAATTGTCTTTCTTGCGATGCGCAAAAAGATCTATTTATCTAATATTTGTGTTCACTCTAATACTTCAATTCCGGCTGTGTGTGTGTTTATATGCTTCTTTTCAAGTAGTTCATTCCGTTATTTGCAAATACAAGAATTGTTATAATATTCTCCTCTGATGTAAATTTTTCATGATCATATTTTGGGCCGGTGCGTCAACGCTGATTCACATTTAATTCTTATCTGGTGAAATATTGTCTTTCAGTGACTTTTTTTATAACCATTGTGCAAATATGTTTTATTATATTTACTTATTTCACTCAACCGTGTAACTTTTGGAGGTATGGGGTATTGCAAGAGATTCCTTAAATCTACAACCGCCTAATCTTACCATTTATAATGTTTTGATGTTCATTTTTTGCAGCGGTTTGTTCGTCAATGCGTGCAAAAAAGTGCGCCTTATTACAAGTATTTAGTCAACACTATTGTATTAAAAATAATTTTATATGTAACATAAGGCATTGACCAATGACAGTCATCCCCGAATTCTTATCAACAACACTTACCACTGACTGAACCAAAATAAACAGGATAAAATATTTATACTATAATTTGTTTCTGTCATTTTTAGGAAATAATTGCATTATAAGGAGTTTTTATAATTTATTTTGTCGCATTAGTAAACACATTCGAAATTACTTCACACCTTTCCTTTTAAAAGTACAACGGCGCCTCATTATTGAAAACAGAATAAGACAATCCTTTAAGGATTTATAAAGCAGAACAGACTGGGAAGCCCCGGAGATGATGAGCTCAAATTACAGAGATTGGACAATTGATAAAAGTACAAGAAAATCGTTTGGACTGTGAAGAAAGAGAGACAATAATTTGAACAATTAGGGAGTGACATAAAAACATAGGAGAGGGAGTGAACGAAAATCATCCTGGAAATAAAAGACAATGATAGGAACTGCACAGAATAGACCACTCAGCCATACGATACAGAGAAATGTGCTCAACAAAACGGGAGTGGAGAAATTAAAAAGCAATTCATGAGCAACGTAACCGGAAAGTTATATCCGACGGATGAAATAGAACTCAGCTATGTACGGAAAAGTACGGACACAAACGTTTGAATCAATAATAGCATATTATTTTGGTAGTGTTCGTCCCCGACTGAAATAATGCATAAATTGAACACTTCCTACCTGCGTATATAGAAGAAATATTTCTTTTCTTTGAAAGATTGCAGTCCTTATTTTTAAGTTGGGTGATAAACAGTCAATGAGGGGATGGGAAACAATGATATGGTTGTCAGTCTTGTTTATATAGGAAGAGCCGTAACTAAGTTTAAGAACTTGTGGATCGACCCTTTTTCATTAAAGTGTAAAAATTAAGCTATTTAATTTCAATAAAATTTGCATATACTAATTACTGATATATTGGAATTCCCTAAATGCCCCGGAGATGATTACAGTGCTTAAATTACTATTACTTTACTGAAATGTTGTACTTACAGTATTTATTTGTGCCTCGTAACGCGCGCAGCAAATATTTTTTGTACCACAACAGCATTGTGATACAAATACATAAATTGCAGTAAAGAAACGACATTAAATAAATTCCACTTTCTCGTTTATCAGAGCTTAGTGGCAACAAATTTAATATACAAGTTAAGTCCAATTCAAGTGATTGACCTTACGCCCTGAAAAAACCCTGAATTCTCGACCAAATTCGACCAACTCGACCAAAAAACAATAAATCACCGAGAGCCCCTGTCAAAGGAAAAGCCATATATCATGATATTTATCGTTCTCATTCGGTGAAGTCAAGATTTGTATAATTGAATCCATTACCCGTACCACAACATTACATTTTCTTGGTCATTAATTCAGATACACTCTTTTAAGACATGCCACTTTAAATCTAGTAGTAAAATAACCTCGTACCATCATCTCCCCGGTGAAATAAATCTTATTGCTGAGAGGGTATGTATAGCGCAAAAATCAGTTCATTAATCGTTCTGACATAATGGATCTAAAAGATTTTAAGACAGAAAATGTGAAACGAACCACTTTAAAACTTGATATGAAAGTTCATATGAAATGCCATTGTAAATAAAAAGTTAATACATGGCATGGAATGTTACATTGACAAATAAATGCTAGTACTTCTGCTTGCTTAGATGCGCGTTTCTCCACAGCTCCACCGCCATAAAATAACGTCTTGAGCACTTGTGCATTATATAGCTACTTGATCGGAATGACGGATATGATCATTCTGTTTTGATTACCATGAGACAAAAGTAGACGTATACTTTTTTATCTAGTATGAGCCTGTTAAAAAGTGTGACGCATTTCAATGACAGGTGAATTAAGTGAATCTTCGCTGGTAATTAGGTTTCTAAACGATGATTGGGGACATTATCTCAGAGGACACAGGGTTACAAGGACAGAATTATTTGCATCATCTATTTAGAAATCCAGAGAATGACATCATCTGTAAGTTGTAATTAAATCTTGCCCGATTTAACGATAAGAATAGAACAAAATAGCAAGAAGTGGACGTAATGAGGTCTGTTTTAGCGACAATCAGGTTAATTGTGTCATTAACAGTAGAATTCAGTTTTGCGGATTAATATTGCGTGGACACACTAAAGTCACATGTTATGTGTGGACACACTAAAGTCACATGTTATGTGTGGTCACATTAAAGTCACATATCATGCGTTATCACACTATAGTCACATGTGTGATCTATAGTTCATGATCGAATGAAATATGTCTTTGTCGAATGTACTAAGTAAATATCATCAATTTATCATCTACGTTAGTGCTAACAGATTATGCAATTAGGACACCATGTTTGCTGTACTTGCTCTTGTTTTTTCGTGCTTCGCCCATCACAGAATGTTTATATTATCATTTTCGTTTTACCATTTTTATTTTTATTTAGCAAGCTTGTACTAACTGAAACAATTTCGTGCTTTTTTTTCGAATGTCACAATTCTCATTCCGAACAACAGATTTTATGGAAATATCTTTTTTGATTGGCTCAACTGTAATGGTAATATACAATATGATAAACATATTTTGAAATTTTAACCCAGAGACATTCAACTTAAAGATTGCATGCTGGCATAATTTGACGTAGAAAGACATTAGACTTATCAATTACAATATTTATAATACACATACAGTGCAACCTCTCAGAGCGGCCCTCTCTTAAACCTCCCTTCAACAACAGCATGATTTTGCCCACTGCACGATTTAACTATAAATTTAACCTCTCTTGAGCAACAACCTCCCAACAACAACATTTTATTTAAATTCATCAGTTGTGATTAATGTTTGTCAGAAGACTTCTAAAGGTACTAAGATTTTTTCCAAGATCGTACAGACATCTTACTAGTATCTTGTTATATGACTCAGAAGTTAACAAAGTGATCTTTTGGGTTTTAATAATTTAACTTATTCGTTTGGTAAAATAACTTTTGTATTTCATCAAAAATTTCTTATTTCGATACCCAGTGAAACCTGTGGAAACCGTATCCTTTCCGAAATGGGCCAAAAGTCCAGTTTTCTGAGAATTCCGGTATTCAGAGAACTATTGAGTGTAGAAGAGTATAGGGGGACTTGGAAAATCGTCCTATTTTCAGATAGTCCGGTTTTAAGGGGTTTTACTGTATTCATTAATTCTGTTATCATTTCACCTTGTAATACACTGGATATTTACAAACCAGGAAATCATGCAGAATTTCCATAAAACGGCTTTAAGTCTTTACATTGATATCTATCCAGTGAAGATCTAAATCGTTCAATGCTTTCTGCATTATGATGTTAAGTGTTGCAATAATACAATATTACGTTGAAACGAATGATGGAACATGAACGGGATTTATCTGCATATAAAACGTAACAAGAGAACGAGAAAATCTGATTCTGCAGGCTTGGCAAACATTCTTTGTATGTCAGTAAACAACATTCAGTCCCTAAATGTATCATGTAGTTTCAAAACTGAATCTTTGATTACCCTGTTTTTTATTCGGGAATTACGGACATTATATTGGTCCAAAATCTTTAGTCTGACAAAAATAAAACCATAAAAGCAAGTGAAGTTGGGATATAACCAAACAATGCTTGCAAGTCGTTAATCACTGACAAATATGCTGGAAGACAATTGACGCTCAGGAGAATATATGATAATTTTTCAATCCTAATTTTGAAAAGTTCGCTGTCATAGATAACAAATTGCATAGAATAAACATTTACATAATACAAAACACAGTGTCGGTTACATTGGCATGTTATCATATACATTGCCTTTTCCAGTAGAAGTGAAATAAGCCATGCAAAGAAGGCCAATTAATTACTAGGAGTAGTGGGAAAACAAAATGACGGACACAGACAAAATATTGAATATAATAACAGTAAAATATGTTTTGATCAGTTTTATGTATACACAAATTTGATTTAAAATGTCACTTGATGTCGCCGATTTTCTACATTGTCCTTCTTTTATTAGAATATTGAAGGTTAAAAGCGATTTGTTGCTCTAATAATCATAATGTTTGTCTCTAGGAATGTAAAATACAGATATACAAAATGAACGTAGCTCAGCATAACATTTAGAGATCATTATAAATTGGTCCGCATCTCTGGAATCGTCTTTTACGTTCTAATAATTGATTTATATTACACCGATTTGTTCCAATCATGTAGGCGCAAGACGCCTTCTTCATTTTGTGAGCGTCTATCCAATAATTAAGAGTATTTTCGGCCAATAAATGTCATTTTGACAGATATATTCTCAAACAGATATAGTTAATAAAAAAATTAAGATCGAAAAATGTGTTTGTCGCCACTCTTGAGAATAATGCTGATAGACTTGAACGTAATTTGTATTCTTTTTAAGGTCAAATCGTATAACTGCCCGATTTGTAAAACTGAACTAAAATCCAAGTACAGTTCTTTCGTTGTTGTGTCTTCAATTTTTAAAGACATGAACATTTTTCCGGCAGACTTAAGTTAATATAAGTACTATGTGTCCGTTTCTGTTTGTGGAGGCTCTAAATTAGATACTCGAGTTCAATTTCCGGCTCGGATAATTAGCGTGTGTAGACCTCAATTTACTTTAACAGATGAAACTGTCAGCACATTGACATTAAAACTGACAAATTGGATATATACAAGTATTTAATGCTATCGTATCCTAACATCCTTTATTCTTGTCACGTTCTCGGTTATAATTTCACCATCATACTTTAATTCAAGACGGTTAGTAATCATGAAAACATACTTTTCAACGATCCTGTAGGTTAAAGTGTTCATATACAGTAGAACCTTTCTAATCCGAACTTGTTCGGACAGACAAAACTGTTCGGATTAGAGAGGTTTTCGGAATACAACGGTTCCTCATTTCAAAGTTTTTTAGCATTAAATAAATAATAAAAATCGGGTTGTGTTCGGTTTAGAGAGGATTCCGGATTGGAAAGGTTCGGATTAGAGAGGTTTGAATGTATACGTGTTATTAAACGTGTTAAATCAGACCGGAAGTGTGCAGAGAAACGTTTAGATAAGGGTCCTCATCATGAAAACATTCAAATAACTGGTGCGTGTTCAGCCAATTCTGAGTTACCCGAGTTCAATACAATTCTTCAGCCAGTATGAAATGTTTGTTTGAACCTATAGTGACCGATTTATAGCAATACAGCCGGTGTGATATGGTGATTGTTTTATTGTTTTGTTTTCATAGAATACGCTGAATGAATATCTATCATTAAATATCATGTAGTTCACCAAAAAGCGCACTAAACTATAGTACATTAGTGTTCACATCTTAAATCTACTTGATGATCATATTTATCAGACATTCTGACAGCGCTCATGTTCAACCATTCAATATAACATATAGTTAATACTGTTTATACAAAAGCCATAAGTGCACGTTATATAAATACGCTGAATTTCAAAAACAATTCACGAAATTATGATATAATATTTTAATGTTTTTCCTTAGAAATGTTTACTTGAGAATATAAATTCAATGATAAAATGTATATTTCAATTTATCAATCCAAACTTGTCCTGAAAATTATCGTAATTGTTTGCATATTAAACAGTAATGCTGATTTACAACTAGGAATTTGAATATCACCATAAATATTGTAAATAAAAACAAAGGCATCATATCTACATATTGGTTGCAATCAGACTCCCTGACGCTTTGAAGGCAAACAATAAATAAGAGAACAGAAAGCTAAACTATTAGATGAATCTCCCACATTCACATACAGTCATCCCTTGGCCATCCTTGAAAAAGACAAAATGTGGCCTTTGCTGACAGGTGGCCTTTATCCGGTGGTCAGTTTGTTCTATATATAATCAGTGACGGTGTTTCAAAGAATGGCCTTTATTTTCAGGGGGGTGGGTCTTTACGCGGCGGTGGTCGCGGCAAACACAAGTTTGACTGTAACTCGAGTTCGTCAGGAAATACATTGTTTCATCTTTTCGCTTGCAGAATATATCTGGAATAGCAATATTGTGTATTATCTTGAAAATACAAATGCTCACACTGACATGTTCTGGTGAAAACAGCTGATTTTATCGGTGAAGTTTGTTAATACCGTTGATGTTTGTGTAATTTTAGACACTGAAGGTTTTAATGCTATTCACGAGGTTTCTTAATGCATTTTATTGAAAACGCCGATAAAATGTTTGATATTCAAATCAAAATAAATGAGAAGGTTTTAGACAGCAACAATACAACTAGAATTACATTAAAATATTAATATTAATCATAATATAAATCACAAATATTGTTATTAACGCTTTTATTTTGCTGCGTTCGTTCAATTGTGCCCAAAATTGACCATTCATGGTATGTTGATTGAAAGGCCCTGAGGAAATCACCGGACAGCACGAGTAATAACCATTTGTCATTTAAAAGATCAATTGAAAACGAATGTAATATTGCTGGTAATAATAATAATTTTAATCAAGAAAAAAATAGATCGATAAACAATATTTGCCCCAAAACAGGAAAAAAGTATTTTTTCAGCAAAATTTAGTTTAGCAAAATAGTTTTCCCGTTTTGGGGCTAAAACTCACCTTCTATCGAAAAAACAACAACATCAAACTGCGCTTGTAGTTGACACTTTTGGTCTTAGCTCACACTCTATTAGGTGATATTTAATAAAAAAAGTTGAAGATTTCGAATCGAGCGGTTTGTTGATAGACCTTGCTTGCCGTATTACCTAAAATGACGTCAAAGTCACGTGGTATGGGCATACTGGTAACTGATATTTTGAATGTCCCACAGACAGATATGCATTATTATGCATCAAAAACAAACCAATACATCAACGTGAAATATGGACACTTGAAGATCACAGGTTAGTTGTAATACAGACGCGACTTTTTGATGTTGTTATAAAGCAAAGAGGAATAATTACAAAAGTGATATATCTGTCAGAATTAATGACATATTTATGCAGTGAACAAAATATCCTCTCTGATGAAGTCTGGTTCGGAAATCCTCTAATACAATCATTGAGCAATAGTGTAATCCTGGCGGAAATCAAAATATTTGTTTCATATGAATAAAAGTATACAATAGACTAAGTGTCTAACGTACAAGTTCTTCATTACGTACACAAACATGAATGACAAAAACTAGACGCAAGAGACCAGGCCCCGAGATTATAAAACTTGACAACAACCTCAGAGATCAAATCACAATTCCATTCTCAAAGTATTATGGTTGAAAAGATAGATATGATTCATTATTAAATACATATTCAGGCAATCATGCAGTCAGAATGACGCATTAGTAATACCATTATTGCCTGATCATAATTACCATTGAAGCAATAAAAGAAAATATGAGATTTGAGCTCAGAGACCAATCTCAAGTTTTATAACCTCGGAACCGGATCTAGAATGATATGTTTAGTTTGTTTCTAATATAAATACAGTCGTATTGGTGAATGGGTTACAATATTGAATGATGACCAACAATTATGTTTTACAATGCAAATACTAAATTAATAAACAATTATCTCAGAGTGGATAAACTATGAAACCAATCACAGAAGTTCAGAAAGTTGTCTTCGCTTTCTCCTCCTTTTCGGCTTATGGCTTAACTTCGCACCAACAGACAGGGTCATTTTGCGACGTTTCCAGCCATGAAGTTGGAGGAAAAGCCCCAGGCTTATGCCTAAGTAGAACCACCGACCTTTAAGCTAGCTGGACAGCTTCCTCACACGTGAAATTTGTCTGGTCCCGAATAGGATTCGAACTTACAGCGGTGAGGAGATAGTGATTATTAGTCGTTGTCTTTCTAAAACGAATGAGGTTCCGGGAATGGCTGACGCAAACATGTGTCATGACACCGCTTATAGTGTGATATGCAATTATCGTAAAAGTACAGGGTGCAGGTAACCATAAAATATCTAAATGTTCGTGAATGTATGGTTGTAGACCTATCATAGTGTTTATGTAAGGGAGACCAGTAAAATGAAATTAACATAGACATACTGGCAGGGTCACGTGGTCAATGCATCAAATGTTCGACGAATTCAGGCAAATTAGTCAGTGGATTATGCATATACCGTCAAACCTGTGAAAAAAGCCACCCTTGGGAAAGACAAAACGTGAACTTTAAGGACAGGCGGCCTTATCTTGGAGGTCAGTTTGTTCTAAATAATCAGTGACGGTGTTTCAAAGAATGGCCACATGGTGGTCTTTATTCGGAGGTGGCTGCAAATACAGGTTTGAGTGTATTATCCTATATAGAGTGTCAGTAAAATATTACCTAATTCTATACTAGTTTGATTATATCCTTAGGTAATAAAAAATACTTCGTCTTTTTTTTCATACTCTCTTATTATCACACTAATCAGTCATTATAGAATAATTATAGAAATAAATTGTGCACTAACTTGCTTTTAATTAAAACATATTGAAAATCTATAGTAAACTGCACTATGCATACTGTACAGATTATATTGTACATAATTGTATTACGACGTAGTATTTGGTAACCTGTACTTGAATACAATATGTAAAATGTTCATTGTTTTTTTACATTTATTATATAAATTTGGACCCTTGTTTTGACTACATTATGACGTAATAAACTAGGCTCAATATATTAAACTGAGAATTTTGCCGTCAAAGACAATACTATATCGTATATTGCGTGCTAAATATAGATTGAAAACGTCGACCGTACGTTTAAATCTTTAATTATCAATTGTTGTATCTATGAGGTTTAAATGAGATAATTTATCAGTTATTATTATGAAACTAAAGTGTACAATATTTGAGAAGGATACGAAGATTGTTTCGATTACTTCGCTACATGGGATCATTTATAGGACATAAGAAACTTATTGTCTACAAAGTCATCTTCTAGTCTTTTTATTTCCGTATTTATACTTTGGATAACAGTTTGAGTTATCGCTTCTCGGCCTTTTGGCTAAGATCAAAGTGTAGTATCTGTTCTTATCAGCTTAATATCTGATACGTTCCCCATTGGGGAACTTCGATATTAAACTGATTTTTGGACACAGGTGAGATGTCAGGAGCTTGCTCCGCTCTCGCCACGGGTTGGCCCGGTATTGCATTACTTCCGGGATCGGCCCACTTCCCTTACGGGAATAAAACATATATTTATTCTAATCATAAGAAAGTGTCGTATAACGAAAGCACTTTCACGCGTGAAGGCTTTATTAGGTTTTACTTACTTAATTAAATATAATTTGCAACAAAGGAACTTAATGCGTTCCTAAGTTGCAGTGTAATGGTTTTATTGTCGTGTTACTTTATTGTTACTGTACGTGGTACGTGGTTTGGATTTTATTCTGGTCGTCCCGCTCGCCGCCATCGAAATAAAATCGTAACGTTAAAATAGCAACAATATGTCGGCGAAATACCCTACATAACATATAAAGATAGATTTGTTCAACTTTTTAGTTTTATTTTCGATACGCATGTGCGATATAAATCATTTTAAATTTTGTTTGTTACAATCAATGTTTCTTAGAAGCAGCTTTCATGAAGGATTCTGCATGTACTGCGTTAATAATTCATCTCGGTGTAGATTCCAAAGCACGCCTACATTGGGTTCTTAGCATTTTGCCCCGTCCGATATTAAACAGCGATTAAAATGCAAATTTACTGAACATTCCAAACAAATACAGAGCAACTTCTCCAAAGCAACACCCTTTGGGAGAAGCAAAATTATGTTGTTGTTGAGAGATGTTGTTAGAGGGGTTAAATTAATCATTACATCGTACAGTGGGAAAAATCTTGCTGGTGATGAAGGATGGTTGATGGTCAAGAGAAGGTCGCTCTGGGGAGGTTGCACTGTACTGTTCTTAGAAAGTCCGAGCGAGGCGTGTGATTTTATAACGCAAAATTAGAATGCAATATTACAAAGATTTCTCAATCAGAATGGACGACATGTTTATGCAGTCTAAAATACGTCGTTTATGATTATATCTGATCCGGAGTCTTATACATTGTATAACAAGAATTTAATGATACGACATTCCTTAAGGAAATCACGAATAGCAATTTCTGAACTCATTCAAAATTATACAGCAGACTACGGGTCTGATAGAAAAATCTTACATTCTGAATGAAATATTATAGATACTGAAGTCTAGAAAGTAATTCTAAACACCCTCCATCTACAGGGAGTGAAACAATGCATGTTCTGTACAAAAACGAGGGAAATATAAAACACCACGTGTCTGATGACTCCTCGTCAAAGAATCATCGAAATACTTAAAATTGCTCAATAAATATTTATACTACCATTTTCCCGCCTATTTTGCATTTGTGATACATACACAACATATATTCCTATTCCGTTTCCTTCCTCCAGAATTTTCTGCTCTTTACCTAATTTGCCTGACACTTGTATAAGAAACTTTCTATGATATTTTAGAGAACACTATAGTCTTGGTACATCGTTCATTTATGAGTCGTAAGAATAGTACATTTCTGTATAAAACGCTAAATAAAACAGCTAAGAATGGTGACTTACGCCCCACATAACGTCAGCCGTAAACACGACGTATAAGAAAGCAACAGCATAAAGTATATTGAAGAGGATGACAACTATGTTACTAATGGTTCAATCCAATTACTTAACCGGAGTAGTATGTTTATGTACTTTTTCAATAATCGCCATATCAAGTAAAATTATGATTGACAAAAAATACACAAGTATGTCAAAACTTGACCCGTTAACTTGATCGGTAGTATTTCGTATTCTTTATCCGTTTTTCCGACATTTTGTTTACAAATATTACATCTATTGTCAGTAACATCAAAATGCCGTGAAGAAAATTTGTGGAGACGGAGAAATGAGAGGAGAACGAGGGGTTGGTTGTTACTGGCAACAAAGGAGTTCAAGTTGGGTCTACTGGCCTTCATACATGATTGAATTATGCTATATACTGTATGTAAATATACATCTTAGACACAATAAGTAAACGGACGTACTCACGAGAGCTACAGTATGGGTTTATTCCCATTGATTTACCATTTGTTGTTTTTAACCCCACAAGAAAGATTTTCTAACCCCACAAGTAAAGATTAACTCCATAGTGGCAGTTTGTATTGGAAGAACCTCATAACGTCAGTTTGTACGCTTTTACTAACATCCTACTGTTCCTCTGGTTTGTACGTCTAAGTCCAAAGGTTTACGAATTTATTACAAGTATTATTGATTGGCGACACAAACTCAGCATGTAGACGTATGGAGTATTATACCAATTATGTCTTGGATCAGATAAATGGTACGTAAATGTATTTTCAGACAATAACTGTTGTTATCGTTTTTTGGGGGGGGGTATTTTATTAGGATATTGAATATGGTAACTAAATTGATTGTTTATAACAATCTACTTCGCGTCATGACGTCAAATATCTAGACACCACATTGGAAATTATTCATGTGCATTACTCAACTGTTTTGTCTCAGTCACCTTGACTGTCAAATAATTCATATAACTACCGTGATCCGTTATTACTTAAACAAATGTATTTGCTTAGACAGATTATGGTCTATATCATCAGTTCACTTCATGATCACAGTTACCCTATGATCTTTACGGAGTTAATTCTGACAATAACTTGGCTAGGCTAAAGTAACTCTTAGATCAATCTGGTGGACATTGATGAAACTACATAGTGGACCGTAAACAACAAGCTCTGTAAATTCGTCTGTCCACTTAGACTTGAGTTTCTGCGTACGAAAGCAAATCTAGCCGAGTTTTTTAGATTTGATGTAAAACATAACATTATTCCACATTCACATGTTTTGTGCATTTCTGGGTAATAATTTTACAATTAAACTGATAAATGACCTAAAACATTTGAGGTATGGTATGTGTTGATGGTTGAATTATTCACTTAGTGGAGTTGATGTGATTGTTCTCACAAGATCATCAAATATATTAATTACAGATAAAAAATGCTTCGTAGCATTTTTCACGGACATGTGAAGTAGCAATTCTTTTGTAACAACCAAACCAAATAAATATAATTAAAATCAACACGCTTGGGAATTGAATCAACTTTGAAGGACATTAAATGACCCCCTGAATGCGCTTGCACGACGAGTTAGCACGGTATTGCGGTACTTCCGGGGTTAGCCCACTTCCCACCTGTATATAAAATTAACTTTCTCAATTATATACATGCATAAATTTGCCCGCATCATCGCATTGTAAAGCTAAGATGTAAGATACTTGGTGAGACATTCTTCTAATGCAGGTTTTGAAATAATTTTCTGCTTTCTTAAAATGATTCCTTCATAACATGATAACATTTCCGCTGAAAACCGATTTTGGAACATTTGACAATATTTGTTCGGGGATAATTCAATGCATGATCTTAATAAGGTTCTCATCAAAATAATTGATAAAAAGCCCCCCGAGGAAATTACAATGCATAGCATTAATTTACAACTTATCGTTAGAGGCATAAATATGTGTTTTGTTGTTGTTAGCAACAATAAACGTCTGTGAACGTTAGAATGAATTATTGCATTATTATCGCGTGTTCAAATGCAAATATTGCTGATGCAACGTAATCATTAATATTTAGAATATATTCAACTAAAATGACTGTTATATATTTATATATATATATCCACACTGAGACAATTTGGCCAAATGTCTGTCAGACATTTCCAGGTTGTCTTCAAAGGTTTCCATGTAATGTCCAGTAAAATCGCATTATTGAGACCAACTTCAGTACCCGAATAATTGGTCGTAATGATCAGGTGGTTTCATTATCAAGTTGAATTATAGGGAGTTATTAAAAGCCGGTTATGACCGTTATAACAAGGTGGTCGTAATATTGAGGTGGTCACAATGTGAGGTTTTACTGTATGTTGTTTTATTCTCGATTTGATTGAATTGATTGACTGCATATTAATATGACCTTTGCTTTTTTTGCTGCACATTTGTAATGACAGTTAGGATCTATACCATTACATGTTACATTTTTGCAAAAATATATCTACGTATTTTTTTTTTCATTTAGTGAATGGTGAAAATACTAATAACATACCGGCATTTAAAACAGCGAGACTGGCTGGCTGACTGGCTGTCTGGCTGACTGACTGACTGACCACCACAGCACCAAACCGCTGTGAATTCGAATCCCACCCTGGTGTAGACAAATTTGACTTGTGAGGAAGAATCTATCTTACGTAAGGTCGGGGGATCTACCCAGGTGTATACCCGGGGGTCTTCCTCCACCGTTAAAGCTGAAAAAGTCACCAAATAACCATGGCTGTTGGAGTGACGTCAAAAATAAGGATTTTTTTAAATGTGCCATATTCTTCACCATTCTTCATGAAATATATTTATTCGTCCTACGGAACCCGGTTGTGAAAGCTAGTAATATTTGCGAAATTCAACATTTTTTTTGGCAAAACTGCATCGTCGGTAAATTCCATCTCAGACACACAGGGATAAAATTGTTAGTTTGATGAGCATTCTTTTCATACCATTTGTAAGATAATTACCATTCTGACGGGTCTGTCGGAATTCATGACAGGTTTATGCAACCTAACTATACAGATTTTCTGTGATGTCTGAACTAAAACGATTAGATTACAATAATCAAATAATGAAGAAAGCCATTGAAGAAATTGAGAGCATAAAATAATGATATAAAAGACCATGCATATATATTATACACAGATACTGTTGATACAGTTGATTACAGACTGATAAGACAGTCTTATATCACAAAAAATAGGAAATGCAATATACCATAAGGAAATAGATCATGACGTTCTGTGTATTATTGTTTCATATAACACGCCTTTGAGTTCATGTGCATAGTAATCTAATCACGAAGGCCTACATCCCTGGGTGATTAATTGCATGTGTCTGAACGAAAAATAGTGCTACATGAAACAATAGTGCGTAAAGTCAAGATCTATTTCCACTCTAACACGTCATTAACATCCAATTGACAGAATAGACGCCGATGTTACTTGTTTACACGGTGATGTCACGTAACGATAAACAGTGTCGTTTATTTAAGCACAGTACGTTCACTGTAAGAAGTCGACGTCAGTGTTAGAATTAAGATTTTGAATAACTACCAAATACATATCGCATTTATTATTAATCATTATATCATTTAAGTATGACATCTTCATCTAATTTCTATTTTGTTTGTTTTATGTGACTTATTGTCACTGGGGTTTAACGCCGTTTTTCAACAATTTTTCAGTTATATACGGCGATCTGTTCACCTAACCAATTTTTCTGGACAGTACGTGGGTTGTTCCATATGTAATGTGTATTGAACCACAGCGCAATAACGCTTTGCACGATTTCATGGATTTTGATACGCCTGAATAGTTCTATTCGATACCCTTCTAACGGTATAAACTCGAGCCTTCAGCTCTTTGCAGTTTTGAACTTTAGTCATTTCAATACAGCCAGTCGTTGACCACTGTTGTAAAAATGGTTGGGAAACGGGTTGAGAATATTGAAGAAATTAGAGCTTATTTAATAGTTCGCACAAAACTCGGTCGTTCGGTAAAGCAGATTTTTACTGATTTGGGGTAAATGTGATAAGGTCTTATGAGACAGCGCGTAGTAGGAGAAAGAAATTTCTCACTGGCACAGAGTCCGTCAAAGATGCAACAAAATCTGGCCGACCATTTCACTATTTGAGTCTAATGCTTTTGAAATGTCGTACAATACACATTACATATCAAACAACCCTCATACCAATACTAACTTACCCTTCCACAAGGACTGCTAGGTTTTCGAGAAGCGCCTCATATAAAATATGTGGACTCTTTTCAGGAAGCAAAAATAACTAATGCCACAGAACCATTTATTATAAAAGGTATTATAGTAGAGAAAATTACAGATTTAATACACATACGTTATACCACCTGAATCACAGCGCTTATCTTATAAAAACTATTTATTTCATAAATATATGAACGCAAAATATGTAAATTATAGTAAGATTCGTTTGAACCGTGTATGAATTTATATTCACAAACTAACCTAAATCACTTAAAGCTTCAACAACAATTTGTTAAGTGTTTGTAAACTAAATCAATGGAACAATCAAGAAACTACAAATGATATTCATATAAATGCAAATACGAACATTAGTGTATTGTTGTAGAGCATCTTATTTTCCATACCGTTAAATCATTTGTTTAATACACATTTGTATGTGTGTACAGACAGTAATAATAGTACACTGAATTTAATACAGCTGAGAGGAATGGAGTCATTGATGAATATGATGTCTTGGCTAACATATCATTTAGGGACGCCTACTCAGAAAATGGACATTAGTTATACAATATCCGTTATGTATGAGGACAGATATACTATAAGTGTGTAATTTGGCTGTAGTTGTAGTCGACTTGCTTCAGTACAGTTTTACGAATAGGCTATTTAATTGGTAAATTAAGCAGAGGATTCAATCCAATGCCTTAATATGGCGTAAAATTCAAATGCAATACGATATTTGTAATTGGTTGCTTCATAATAAACAGATATAAGATTTTGTGGAATCTCCAGGGAATTCGGTTTTGTTCAACTTACAACTGAAGGAGACCATGTCAGCTTTTGGTCCATATTTTACTGAATGTCCCCTCATTTAATCAAACAAAAGGTCACATTTTAAATTTTACATCCTCTCTGAAATCAAATTTGTACATATATTTTCCGTCTCTACTTTATTTGGATCACATTCGGTCGCCCATCTTACTCTACAGTCGTTAGTGTGTATCTCTACCACTCCCCTCTTTGCTGGTTCTCTGCAAATCTAACGTCTCTACAGAAGTGATTGTGACGTGGATAAGCATGGATAATTTTTTACTTCGCTTATTTAAAGTTTCGCCTTTAAGCAAGAAAGAATTTCATTAAGTCTTTTTCCATCAAATTATTTAATTAAGATGGGATATTTTTTGTTTAACTTCACGTAATTACAACGTTAGGTACAATGCGGCTTAAATACCAGCATATACTGAACTAATAGCAATCGTATCAACTAAATTAATGTACATGTATAACCATCACTAACATGTTTACCGCGCTGGATGATTATGTTGAGTGAGTATCCTTTTCCTACTGGTTTATAAATAAAGAAGTAGAATATGGCAAAATTTTCTTAAAAGTCGTATTTAAATCAATCTGGTCATGTGACATCTGTTATTTGTTTTAAACAACGAAGGATAAAGGTGAAGTGTTTTGTTGAATTGTGTGAGGTTCGCTGCAAGAACGTGGCATACGTTATTGTACTAGGTAAAAAAGTGACTTCATGTTTATACACACTAAATACATCAAACGAAAACATACACTGTATGATTGTAGTTCATAAATTAACTTATTTCATTTAAATGAGATGCTTAAGTTAATGTATCAATACAATTCCTGCGTCCATTTCTACTTCTAATTCTTAAAATAATTTACAAATCAACCAGAATGGTAGACTAATTGTTGAGCGATATTACAGTGCAACCTATCCAAAGCAACACCCTTTGGGAGAAGCAAACTTATGTTGATATTGAGAGGTTGATGTTCTAGAGAGGTTAAATTAATCATGCTGTTGTTGAAGAGAGGCTGTTTCTCAAGAGAGGGCCGCTCTGGAGAAGTTTCTTAGTGATTCCAAACTGCATCGTATTTCACCTTATTATTTAGTAAAATACTTGATTAATTTGTTCTATATTCGGATACGACAGCAAACACGCAGAATTGATTTCTTGATTTATTGATCCTGCATTTAAAACTTCTGAACAAACAGTTGTGCCAAATGGCATAATAACTGCATTAGATCACAAGTTTTATTTTGTCACCACTTTGTAGGGTCTTGTTTTTTCCGCCATGAGGTTGGTTATGAAAATATAGTTGGGTCACGAAACGTAGACAATCAACTTTGGCATGGCACTATCTAACATCACCCAAAAGTAAAGCATATTCTGTTTATCAAGTATAACCAACTGCAATGACACACAGGAGTATATTTTACATTTAAGTTATATGGACTCATACTTGACAAGATGGTTCGTATTTTATCGTATTCCCACTTTCAATGAAATTCGTTTCCGATGCTAATTAATGACAATTTATCACATCGATACAATTTCGTAGGTGAATTTTTTACAAATGGTTTTGGCACTGTTGCATCATTCGTAAATTCTATGACAGACACCAGGGAATAAAATTCAGGGATTGATGTACATATTTATCACGCCAGTTCTGAAAATTCTGATGTATCTGTGGAATTGATTGAAAAGTTTATGCAACCTAGCTGAGCCAATACTCTCAGATATCTGATCCAAAATACTTTTGTCTCTTTTTTGTTAACAATAAAGCCATCCTAGTGGAAATCAAGACTCGGAATTTTGGTATTTTATGAGGTTATGCGTTTATTGGTTCACAAACACGTGGACTACATGTCTGATAGGAAGATATTATTTGGCACATATTTGTGAAGATCTGGCATTAGATGAAGATTAAATGCATATCTGAATTATTACAAACCACGTTTATTGATACACATGGTATTCTTTCAACTAAAAAAATCCATTCATGCAACCACTTTCATGAAATGATATGATTATATCAAATATATGCGGTACAAAATAATTTTCTATGTATAATACTGTATCATTCTAATGAATTTTTGTTCTTATATCATATTTTTCGTCACCTTGTCGTTCGAATAAATCAATCGCGATCTTTTCAGGGAGGCAAAGAACACACTTACTGGTAGGACTGTCGCGGTGTACCAGTATATAGGTAGGCATAACGTATCACTAGGGTTTGTAGCATTAATTAACGACACACAAAATAAAGATGTAGGAAAAAGTGTTAACCAAGTATTCTGAGACTATCCTAAGCTGTCTTGTTAAACTGAGATTATACTCAGATTCCTTGTTAAACTATACTGAGATTATAATCAGGTTCCTTGTTAAACTAGACGGAGACTATACAATCTACCTCTGTCTACTCAGACAATATCTAATGAACATAAGTATTAGAAGCATCATAGCTTAACGAAGGAGTCATTTGTACTAGGGTTAAGAATACAAATTGACGTTACGTCGAATAAACATTCACTTAATATGCAAATGATGGAACACATCTTACCGGATGTTGGAAAATATTGGATCGATTTACACCCTAACGAAGAGGATGAAAATATACTATTGCGATCGCTTGCTTCCTTTAGCTAAGGGGAATTAATCCAGTGCTTCTTATCAACAAATATACTTTGAAACTGATCTAATTGGATCAATTTAAAGCCATTTTACGGAGAGACAGTTTATTCTTTTGACATTTTCACTGATTCTAGTTAATACACGAAGTAAATTCAGAAAGAATAGGTAATCTTATTGTGTGGGGGTTACACGGGTTTCCTGCAATAATTATTTAAGTTTCATATTTTGTCTTCTTAATTTATCAAGCATTCGTGCTTGATCTTTTAATTACCCCAAAGTGATGTTTGATAAAAGTACATTATTTTCATTAATGTGAAAATAAAGGTAATAGTTATGTGCCAGCATAAACATAATTAAATAACAAACAAGTAAGTCAATAAATTGAAAATATTGAAACAATTGCGCTCTGTTATTTCTGAAAGATGTATTATTTAGACCGAATTTTCAGTCAGTTGCAAAAAAGAGAATAATACACGTGTATTATAGTGATAGAAAACGACATCAAGAGTGTAAAAGTTACTTCTGTTTTCGAATTTGTATTAAAATGAAAATTTTAAAGATATTTAAAAGGTACTCTGACACACACACACACGCACGCACGCACGCACGCACACACACACACACATTAAAGGGACTTAAAACATATACGAAAGTTAACTTTCTGTCCGGACGTATTTCTCTAACCAACCATTTTAAAAAGTATATAGATACTATGTAAATGTTATATAATAACAATTATGTAATACTATTTTTGGCAAGTTTTCAATTTAAATGTCGAGCCATGCACACCATGAGACATTGGCCTTGATATACAACAGTGAAAATTCTGTTTAAAAAAGTTAGACATCAATTAAAGTGGCATATAAGTTATAAATATAAATCATAGTCCAAGCTATCACATCTTGGCTTTCAGTTACACTACAAATTATCTTACGTAAACCAATGACGGAATTCTTTTTGTTTAGTTGGTAAATTAAAATACTTCACTACATGTGTAAATTTTGACCCTGATAATTCTATTGGAAACAAAAAAAGCGAATGTTTTGTTATTTTATTGTACACTTTTGCTTCTTGAATCGCATGTTTCCTGCGGCTTGTTAACAGGATGTATCATCTGGCAATGCTTCCTTTGTTTTGTCAATTAAGTCTAGTTGTTATTTTGTTTCATGTGTGAATGTCAGTTTTTCGTATCTTTTGTTACATTTTCAGTAAAGTTTATTAAACTCGCAATGTTTGCCAATATATGTTAGTTAATTACGAAAAACCTTATCAGTGTACTGTTAAAATGTTTATTTTGAGATGAATTTATAAATTGTGGATATTGTTTGTTACTTTGCTATTTTTATACATACTTACTGTACATGCTTTTGGTGTTTATTTTTAAGAAACAGACTGATATCTGGCCAGCAAAAATAATCCATTGTCCCGCTCAGATATTTGTCATGTGTTATGCATATGGTTTATTTTTGAACGTCCATTTTGTTTTGTAGTGTATAATATGACCCAGTACCTTTAAATTTGTTAAATGTTGGTCTATCACCTTTGATGTTTCAGATATGGTTTCCCCCCTTGCTATTTGTAGCATTCTTTTGTCTAGTTTGTAAAAGAACATTCTAGAAATTTCCTCTGTAGAATTTTGTTGATCTTTGAAGAATTTGAGAGAAGATTCCAGAAACATTCCCTAGAATTTTCTAGAACATTCTTTTACTTTACTATATAAGGGAAAACTCCACAGATCCTGGGGGACCAGATATTCAAAGTTTTAAGTAAAGTTTAGAATTATTCTTGGCGTGGATTAGAATTTGTTTATTATAAATACCAGGATCAGTGAAGATTTACTTTGTGACTGGAATAAGATTTTGTTAGATGTATTTTCACAAGGTACTATTTCATACCATTTGTAAGTTTTCTTCATTTTATTCACTGCCGTTTAAATAAGTTTTGTTGTTGTTTAAATTTTGGTGCTGGCTTCTCCTTTCCCGTTACGCCTGGCTCGTAACAGAAATTGGGGGCTCGTCTGGGATCTTAAACATCATTACAGATTTGATTTCAAAACTTTATAGTTTTTATATTCATTTTTATATCAATTTTGTTTGTATTGAAACCAGCAACAAATAATCGTGTTATTTGATTTTGAAAAGTTTGTAGCTAAGCCTTCTCAGGAGGAGTTAAATTTGGCAAAGAAGACTGATTTGATCAATCTTGCCAAGGATTATAAATTGTCTGAAATTAAACCTTCCATGCGTAAGCAGGAAATTATGAATGCTTTGGTCAAATACTTGGTTGACGAGGAGATTTTTGAAGGGAGTACACTTTCCCTCGTAGTTGAAACTCAGTCAGAATTTAAGTTGAGGGAGCTTGAAATGAACCTCCGGTTAGAGAGGGAGAAAATGCAGTGGGAGAAAAGAGAAAGTGAAAGGGAAGAAAGAGAAAGAGAATTTCATTTAAAAATGAAAGAAATAGAAATTCAAGAGAGAGCAAATCGGCATGAACCCAGTTTTGGTTCGCACTTTGATGTTACAAAACACGTTAGGCTTGTTCCTCCGTTTTTAGAAAAGGAAGTTGATAAATATTTCCTTCACTTTGAAAAAGTTGCTGAAAATTTGAAATGGCCTAAAGAGCACTAGACCTTACTTTTGCAGAGTGTCTTAATAGGCAAAACTCGCGAGATTTACACGCAGCTAAATGTTGAACAAAGCTGCAGTTGGCTCGTAACACATGCGACGATTGCATTGTTATAATAAAACTAGGAATTCCAGAAATCATGTATGCATCAAATGAATTAATTATCCCAAGGATTAACCTAATCCGTGTTGATAAACTTTATGATATTGTTATGGTATATTGATCATACCACAATTAGTTCACCGTTTTGATAGCAGACATGGAGCCGTGGTAATACAGACATTAATCAGAATGTATTCATCATGTATACTTGTGTGTAAATAACAGTATAATGTATATTGTTTTAGATCCTTTATACACCTGATCATGATAAAGTTTGAAATATTGAAAACACAAAATTGAGACTTTGGTTTGGGGGGGGGGTAGTATCAAATTTTAGGACTTCCGATCCAGTCGATTTTTTTGCACTCTATCATTGACCTTTGTCAGAGTTTTGAATTAAGTATTTCCGTTCAGACGTATTTAGTATAAGCGATAAAATGCCACAAAAAGGCGGAACTACCTCGATACAGCGATTATCTCCCTTTCAGCGCTACTGCTGTGTATAGCTTAAACTGATACTTCACAGACTTCAACGACATTTATTTTTTTCAAGTTCTTTTTTTTTTCAAACAAATAACATCACTTTATCCGTGTATCCAGAAAGTTGATTTCTCACAATTCAGAACGAAGTGAAAACGTTATGTGTATTAAAGTTAACATCGATATCGATACGTTTTCGTTCTAATATTAGACAGGCGATGTTGATACTATGTTTGTACATTCAAATCATAATTTTCTTAATATAACGCCTATTTTGAATTTTTGTGCGTATACTATTTCTAAATTATATAATATAATATTAGTGACGAATAATTTGGATTTTATATACTCGTCTGTGGTGATATTTGTATACATACGAAGAATTAGTTAATTGATTGTAAATTCAAGTCGTCCGTTGGTGTTAAGAACTGAGTACAAATAATGAAGACAGTTTACCAGCAGTATCGCTTCTCGGCCTTTTGGCTAAGATCAGATTATATAATCAGTGATGGCACAATTATAAACCTCAAGTCTGTAAGTAGTCAACACTATGATAATGATATTGAAAGAACAGTGAAATTCACATGCCGTGGGGCTTCCTTGGTGTACGTGTTCAACGTTTTGCTAAACTACGACGTAACACCGGAAGAAGTCGAGGCTGTGGCTGGGGCTAAGCCGACTGAAGACTGCCACTCAGTGGATTTCACCACCATAGAGACAGCTGACCGGTTAAGATCATCAGAGCGCATCGATCATAGGGGTAAGACTTTCCACCTTGATTCCTTGGGGAAGCAGTCCGTTTCGGTGCGGGTACACTGGTTACCCGTGTACGTGAAAGACAGTGCCTTGAAAGCCGTTTTGTCTGAATATGGCAAAATAGTAAGTGTTAAACATTTGTCGACCCCTTTCAGGGGAAAACAAGTTTACACGGGGGTTCGGGAGGTCATTCTGGAGGTCACGGAGTTGCAACGGAAAAGTATTCCGTACCTCATTAACTTTGATGATGGAATGTCGGTACTGATCACCTCTCTTGGAAGACCGCCTCTATGTCTGCGGTGTTCTCAGATTGGACATGAAAGGCGATCTTGCCCTAATAGTGGTCGCACGTATGCAATGGCAGCAAAACTATGGAGACGGGTGAGACGGTTAGTAGGGTTGCTGAGCTGGAGGAAGCGAGTGTTGACAACAGCAGACAGTGAATATGATAGAAGAGAAAGTGGAGAGTGACGGAGAAGAGGGGAACTTAGTAATTGACGAGTCGGAGTGTATGGATGCAGAAGGCAGATGGGGCCAAGAGAGGAGTTGAGGGGGAGAGTAAGCATTCTGGCGAGGAGGTGTAAGACTCCTTTAGGAGTCACTTTCCTCGTCAGAATCAGTCCAAATATTTCGCATAGTAAATTTCATTGTGATCTTGATGGAAGATTTATAATTTCTGATTTTAATTGGGTGAATAATTTTCGCCTTATCAATTTATATGCGCCTAACAAAGAATACAATAGAAAGACCTTCGAGGAACTTGTTCTTCATTTAGTAACGTCAAATCACCTTATTTTAATTGGCGATTTTAATTCTGTTTTTAATACACAATTTGACAAATTAGGTGGTAATTTAGATAGGGGAACAATTGGATCTAAACTTTTTCAACTATTATGAACAATTATGATTTGACGGATGCCTTTAGATATATTTTTCCTAAACGAAAAATAGTGACTTGGTGCAGACAATTTGAACATTCAATGGTAGGATGTAGACTAGATCGTGTTTATAGTCCTATTCTTTTAGAAAAGAGCGTTGTAAACTGTGGTATTATCCCGTGCTGTATATCTGACCATGATGCTGTATTTATTAGAATAAATCTAAAAAATTGTTTAACGTTTGGTAAGTTGTATTGGAAATTTAATAATAGTATTCTTGATGATAAAGATTTCATCATGGGTTTTGAATTTTATTGGCAAATTATATCTCGAATTGACGAAGTCACATTAGATTGGTGGGATCACATAAAATATTTGATCAAAGAACTTTGCATTGATTACACAAAACATAGAAATAAAGAAAATTTCGTTTTACTTGAACAACTTAAATTTGAATATCAAACATGTTCTAATCTTGAAGATAAACATGATATTGAATTAAAAATAAATCAACTTGAAAATGATTTACGTAGGGGATCTGCTATCAGGAGTAAGGTCCAATTTATAGATAGTAATGAAAATCCATTGTCGTATTTTTGTAAGTTTGAACATAAGAAAAATCATAACAAAACAATTTCGGCAATACAAGATAATGACTGCACATTTAGAAACTCAGCCGACATTTTAAATTCTTTTACCAAATTTTATGAAAATCTGTATACGTCAGAAGCAGTTGATTCTTCATTGAATGATTTATTTCTTAATAATTTGCAAAAAGTACCGTGTGATGATAATGTTTTATTAGAACTACCTATTTCTAAGGCAGAAATCTCACATGTACTAAAAGAAATGACATCACCAGAGAGTGATGGTTTATCATCCATGTTCCACATTAAGTTTTTTTCGTTTACTAGTAGATACTCTAGAAACATTGTTTCGCTTGTGTTATGATAGCGGAACAATGTCTGAATCTCAAAAATTATCATATATTACATTATTATGCATAGACAAAGATAACCCTACTTCTATGAAAAACTATCGACCTAATTCCCTGTTAAATGTTGACAGGAAAATTGAATCAAAAGTAATTTCAAATCGGCTTTCTAACATTTTACCAAAGATTATTGGCATCAGCCAAACATGTTCTATCCGTGGAAGATCCATATTTGATAATATACATTTATTATGTAATATTTTTGATTATGTCGAGCAAAACAATTATCTGTTTAGACCAGGAAAAGGCCTTTGATAGAGTTTTTTGGTCATACATGTATGACACGTTAAACGCTTTTGGTTTTAGTCCAAACTTTATTCAGTGGATAAAAGTAATGTACGATGACATTAAATCTGCCATTGTCAATAATTTTATTTCAGAGCCGTTTTCACTGTCAAGGTCTGTAAGACAGGGCTGTCCTCTTTCACCATTACTTTATGTTTTATGTTTGGAACTTTTTGCCAAAACAATACAAGATAATCCTTCTATAAAAGGAATTGTTGTACCAGGTGGTCAGTACGAGTGTAAAATGTCGCTCTATGCAGATGACAATATTTCCATTCTTACTGACGACTCATCAGTTAGACGTTTCTTTTCCGAAGTAGAACGTTTTCAAAAACTATCAGGATCTAAAATTAATTATAGAAAATCAACTGGGTTGTATTTAGGTAAATGGAAAAATAGGTCCGACTATCTATTTGGCATTTCATGGGTTAGAAATTGCAAATTACTAGGTTATTTCTTTGGATATGATTAAATACAGGTAGCATTTGGTCCGATTTCTTGAAGTTCACAAGAACATTAAATCTTATTTCCACACAAAATATCTCATTTAAAGGCGAAAGCACTGTTTTAAATTCCTTAGCCTTTTCAAAAATTTTATATTATATGTCAGCAAATATGATGCCACTATGTAAAGATGCTTCAGAAAGCTACTTTCAAATTTATTTGGGACTCACTTTTTGGGGCTGTTTCTCGTAAAACACTGTACTTGCCTTTTAAGGAAGGTGGTCTTAACGTTTCACACATTGAATTTAAATGGCAAGCGTTGCTATTAAGTCATGTACAAAAATTAATTTTAGATACTAGCAGTCAAACGCCATGGGTGTATTTTGCCAAGTATTGGATACGATTAAATCTGAGAAAATTTAATCCTAGTCTAACCAGCAATAATTTTCCACACAGCACTGAATTTGGACCACCAATTTATAAGTCATGTTTAAAAGTGTTTAACAAGGTCATAATATCAAATCCTAGTCTGTCTTTTGCGGGCCTTCCCACTCGATTATTTTATGAGATTCTTATAGAAAAAAGTGATGTTCAAATAAATGTGCTTCTCGTTTAAAATTAGATTCAACTGTATTTGTTAAGCCACTAAGGCACCGTTAAAGATTGTGTTTAAATAAGACTGCTTCATAACATACCATCATCATATGTTATACTTTTCTCTTCTGTGATACGTTCTTATTTGGAGAAGCAGGTTAGTGTTAAAATTGTAAAATAATACAAATAAATTTTATGAAAAACAGAAAAAGTATCTGTTCTTATCAGCTTAATATCTGATACGTCCCCCATTGGGGGACTTCGATATCAAACTGATTTTTTGGATACAGGTAAGATGTCAGGAGCTTGCTTCGCTCTCGCCACGGGTTGGCCCGGTATTGCAGTACTTCCGGAATCGGCCCACTTCCCTTAAAATATATATCATCTTAACTATAAAAAACTAGTGATCGCTAGTGTTGACACATGTTTCTGTTGCTGTGATGTGCTACACGACAGAGCCAAATTCAAAATAACACCTGTGTTATGTAACGCAGGGTAAAATTATTTGCGATATCTTGCGAACGCGTTGTTTAAAAAAAACAATGAATATCGGTCAAGTACCTCTCAAGGTTAAATTGCACGTGGAACAGGATTGCGTAACGCTCTCTTCCGGGGAGAGCATGAAACGCAAAAAAAAACTCGTGCACAGTAGTGCTGTGACATTGAGCTACACGGCTCTTTATACCAGTAGGTAGATTTCATAGAAACACGTTTTATGATAGTTTGGTTGTATACCGACATCATGGAGAACATTTTGCTGACTGTTGCGTTGTAGAGAGTGATAGGTTTGGAGTGGATTTGTTATAGTGTGGGAAGGAATCTCACATGGTGTTAAATCACCACTGGTTTTGGTGGCTGGTATTTAACTGTTGCGAGGTATATTGGTGAGGTCTTCCGGTCTATGTCCACGTCCTCATGTTTAGGGAATCTGAGGCGACTTTTTCGCTAACACAACATCCACCCATTGGATTGGCTGTCATACTACCCCGATCTATCCTCTATGGAGCATTTGTTAGACCAACTAGATTGACAGGTTTGACAACGCCACACCCTACTGTTACTCTGGCCCAACCGAGTGAAACCCTCGCGTAAGAGTGAGCCAAAATCCCAATATGGAGGATAAACCCACTACTCATGGACTCTATACTTAACGGTGAACGATCAAACTAATAATCAATGATGATAACAGATCAGACCAAGCAGCAATAATTACATTATATCGTTATCTCACAGTGTGTAGAATATATAGATAACAATAACAACATAATTTAGAATCCGAGAGGAATCCAGCCATATAATTAATGACTACGTTGTAACATTTCTCGAATTAACAGGACTCCATGTCTGCATAACAAATTCTAATATGTATTTTGTGGTGATCAACTAATCATAAACAAAGTCATTAATGTTAATTAAATGTATTCAGATAATCTTTGTAATAAATCATTCGTAACTGGCACAAATCTCGTTTACATGAATATGTAAGAAGAACTGAACGAAGAGACATAATAAAATAATGATTTGGACAAACGTCTTGGGTCATTTATTGCAGTAGTTATTAAGATTTGAATATATTTGAATTATTATTGTAAAAAGTAAACATAAAAATTAAATGATTGTTTTAAAAACAAAGGTAAAGTCACAAGTCAATATTAGATTGAGGTAAGTAAATTGAAGACTTATTGTTCGAATAAATAATCGTAAGCAACAATCGTTATGCTGTTTCAAAGTCCGAGAATGGTCCGTTTCAATAAGTGAATGCAAATAAAAAGAAATCATGCTGTACAGAAAATTTAATTTATGTAAACAGAAGGGCTTCCATTATGTTAGAAAGGCATGAATTGCTGACCGGGATGGATTGACTGTTAGAGGTTCTATCAGAAACAAACCTTGATTGTTTATTTGGGTGTCTGGCCTTAGGAGGGAAATGCTCCTCTGTTTTCTTCTTCCACAGCCCTTTTTTCTTTTGACTCTTCTTCTAGCACCTCCTCTCAACTAATTTCCCTTCGTTCTGTCTAGCTGGTACAATTTAGTCAATGGGAAATAGGTGCCTGAAACAGATTTCTGTGCCAACCATTTCTGGTGCAACCCCTTGGTCCGATATAGCAATATACACAGTGCGTCTCAGAATAGATAATACATATTGATCTCAGCAAAAAGGCCGAGAAGCGATACCGCTGGGGAGCTTTCTTTACTATTTGTTCTTAACTCTCAACACTAACACGTAATTTTAATATACATGTACGTTCAATTCACTGATATTAAGAATCTCTATTATATTATTGAATCAAGGAAAAGTAAAGATAATTTCAGAATCTTTCGTGATAAATATTTTATAATATATTTTAGTAATACAAAATGCACAAAATACAAAATCATCTTTAAATTTAGAGAAATATCATTTAAAAATACAAACATAAAATAAACGTGTTCTGTCGGAATATGGTAAAAGACCCTAACGTGCTTCAGTATGCATACATAGAAATTTGACCAAACAGTTTAATTGCAAGTTGCGAGTCATCTTCATTGTCGCCGTTCACGGACGACATATACAATTAACCAGATTTGACAATTTCTTCCCTGCTTAAAGCCAATCAGAAAGGAGAATGATCAAAACATGGAGGACAAAAAAACCAAAAGGGTCTCCTACGGGGAACACCATTCGCCATGTTTTTGTCGAGTTATCTGTTTGTATAATTGATACACCTTTTTAATGCATGAAGCTCTAAACCAGTTTATAGGCTCCTGCGGGGTAAACAATATTTCGAATATTTCACTCAAAAACATTGGCTATTATTGTTCAAAAACGAGTGTATGTTTACAAAAAGGAGGGATTTTTTATGAATATTAAGATATGAATACTAGTTTAATTCATCGTGAAATCCTTTGTTTCCTTTGAACGCGATACTTCGAAATTTTAGTTATATGTTTTACATATGCTCTTTGGGGGCATTTATATATAGCATATGTTTTACATATGCTCCATTTGGGCAATTTATCGTCGTTAACTGGTTCCATGTTGCAGTACACCAAAGGAACGTTGTTTTTGTACAAACAGAGTCAACGGGAACCAGTTTAATATTGTCGTAAATACAGAATGTGTTACAAACTCTCAATAAGAAGTGAAATCCCTAAGAAATCGTTATTCAATATTCTATTCTTAGCTCTTTTACTTGGCTGAGCGGCGATTCCAAGCATTTTTGGAAATGCTAATGCTTGTTCGCAGTATAAGTTTTAATAGCACTACAAGGGAGACAACTGCTGTGTGTCACTAAAGTCTATTGTACTATATGAATATTTTAAAGTTGATACTAGGTAACCTATTCAATAATTCAAAATTTTGACCCTGACTCAGAGAAATTCCATTGTGCAAATAAACTTGACTTGGGTCCAGTATTACATAACTGACTTTTGTTCATAAAATTCTTCATTTCAACAAGTAGTCAGTATATACTGCATACATAAATAAAACCGAGTTTCGCTTGATAATGTACAGAGGATTTTGAACTACAGTGGAGACCCTCCTAATCGGTTCCTCGATAAACCGCTTCCTCTACAAACCGGTTTCTTCTCTAAATCGGCCAAATGGTCTGGTCCCAACTAATTTTACAATATAATTCAAATCCCCTCTAAATTGACATCCCCTCTAAACCGGCCAAATGACCTGGTTCCGGGCTCGACCGGTTTAGAGGGATTCCACTGTACGCATACATATTATACTGTTATGCAGTAATTTACACACAAGTATATATGATGAATGCATTCTAATTTATGTCAGTATTACCACGGCTCCATGTCTGCTATCAAAACGGTGAACTAATTGTGGTATGATCAATATGCCATAACAATATCATTAAATTTAGCAACACGGATTAAGTTAATCCTTCGGATAATTAATTCATTTGATGCATACATGATTTCTGGAATTCCTAGTTTTATTATAATAATGCAACCATCCTTAGAACAGCATGACATAATTATATCAGAGAGGGACAATCAATTATTGTTGCTGGCCAGATATCAGTCTGTGTCTTAAAAATAAACATCTCAGGCATGTACAGTAAGTACGTGTAAAAATAGCAAAGTAACAAACAATATCCACAATTTATAAATTTATTTCAAAATAAACATTTTAATAGTACATTAACAAGGTTTTTCGTACTTAACCAACGTATATTGCCAAACATTGGAAGTATAATAAAGTTTACTGAAAATGTAACAAAAAATACGACTAACTGACATTCTCAAACGAAACAACATAACGATTAGACTTAATTGACAAAGCAAAGGAAAGATTGGCAAATAATGCATATTTTAAATAAACCAAAGGGAACTTTTGATTCAAAAAGCGAGACTTACCATTTGGTCACAAAACATTCGCTTTTTTGTTTCAATCATATTTATCTAGTTTAATATTTACACATGTAGTGAAGTAATTTAATCAAACACTATCTAAGACAATTTGTAGTTGCATCGTAATCGGGAGCAAAGATGTGTTATCATGGATTATGAACATGATGTGTCCATGTTTGTCCAACACACACGCACACGCACACACAGGTATACTAACTCACGCGCGTGCGCACACAGACGCACGCAGCCGCAGCCGCACGCACATTCGTCGTAGTTTTTTACAGTGACAGATCAGGCCAAATTAACCAGTACATTCTATATTGTAGTGATCTATAACTGAAGGTATTCTAATATTACAGTATAAGTTCAAGCTATCTACAGCGACGAATTCGTATGACATAACGATATCTATAGAATGATTTATTGAATCAACAACCATCCGTTGTATTTAAACCACGTGCATTGTAATATGCATAAAATAGCAACAACAACATTATCCATAATTTGTAACATTCCAAGTAAACAAGCATTATCTAAGATACTTTGTATTTTCATTGTACAACTATCTTTCTTAATGAATGATGTTGAGCTGCACCCCTTGATGTATTTAAACTGACATGAATAATAATTTATTATCATTAATCGTTAAAGAAACCATTTATACTGACACAACCATTATTCTTTAGACTAATTTAGGCATAATTTTAGTGAAATAGAAAAGAGCGGCTGAAACGTTTTACAAAATATCCAAGAAATACATTGAATTTAAAGTAAAAGGTTGCTTTGTAATGGGCAAAGAAACAGAATTATAAATACTATTTAATGTATGAAATATAAAAGACTAATCATTTGTGCATTTATATAATTTTACAATAATTGTACGCAATAAAATATGAAGTATGGTGCACCTTTAATCTGAAAATAAGATAAATAACAACAGTCAGTCAACTGTTTTCTGTTCTATCTATGGTCTAGATCAATACAAACAAGTTGCACAATGATACACAATGTCTAAACATACTTCTCATTTCGATGATATGTACTGCATTCATTATTTTGGCATTTTTTATCATATTTGCTTACCAACCAGGGAATGTTTTATTCACCATTATAATTTGCCAGAACTTTTGTTATTCCGTCGAGTTGCATGAATGCGAGACATGATCATCAAATAAAGAAAACTCATCAGTTATGTACGTATTTATTCATTCCATGAAACAAATTAAAAACATAAGAAAGATTGAGAATTATATTGAGTAAATAATTTTTTATCACATTCAGATGAATAATGATACAGATAATTCTAATATATGTAGAAAATATAACAATCAAAAACTCATCAGGACATGTAGATTGACAGACAATATTATGCTTTATAAATCTCTTAGAACAGATTATAAATAGCACCACACAATTTTAAAATATCATTTTATAAAATGTTCAGAATGTATCAAAAATGATAAGTTGTGCTTAAGACACATTTATATATAAAGAACATGGATCAATACATTTTAAATATCAAAATGAAATTACGAACATATAAAGATAATCATAGAGGATATTAAATATACATTTCTGTATTACTGGTGTAAATAATCATAATAAAAATATAAAAAAATCAAAGAAATTCAGGACAAATATAAAGTCAATAAAATAAGAAATTAATAATTGTTCAGTTTTTAAATAGACCTTTGCATCGTGCATTGCTTGTACTTGTGTAAGAATTAATGCTTCATTCGATAAAGATTGCCTAGTTAATGTGATAATTAATTACTATGTATTACATCAAGATTCACATTTCATTATCAATGCACACTTTCTCAATTGCACCAGTGATCTTTTCCAGGGGTATGTGGTGTTCACACATATTCACAAACATATAAAGTTTCCTAAGTGCATAGTCGTTCTGAAATGAAGAAAGTATTGAATTGTCAATTTATTGAAAACAATAATATGTCGACGATAAAAGTAAATAGTTTTGGTGAGAAAGAAAACATCTAAGCCAATGATGACTGTAAGAAGAATTCCATCAATAGTAAATGTTGTTTTGTTTTTATGTGACTTATTGTCACTGGGGTTTAACGCCGGTTTTTAACAATTTATCAGTTATATACGGCGACCGGTTCACCTAGCCAGTTTTCCTGGACTGTATACTAATCAGTACTTCAGCCTTCTTCAAGGAGCCGGCAACTTCTCCACATGTGGAGGAAAATCGACATTTTTGTTAAATTTTCATATAAGGGTATGACTTGCCGCGACCGGGATTCGAATCCGGAACTCCGGTTACAAGTCCAGCGCACTAACCACTGGACTATGGCCGCGGATCCCATCAATAGTAAAACCTGACTTCACTGTTCTGAACTGATGGACTTAGAGAGTGTCAATTTATAAATGGGAAGTATTAGCATGTACGAAATATGTATGTTTCACATATGAGCAACATTTTAATATAAAATAAGATTAAACATGTAATCGTATTAACCCTTTGCCTCATAAGTATATTTTGGACTCTTCCAAATTCAAATCAAATAAACAAAACAGCAATCTATTTTAAAAATAGGGTTATTTCTCTCTGACAGAGTGGAAACATTGTGACAAAAGAAGCCATTACTCATTATAAGCAATGTTTTCTTTTGTCACGTTTTCAAAAGTCGTCTGCTACAGAATCGGGGAAATGCGGTATTATGAGACAAAGGATTAAATATGTTTAATTTAAAACTTGATTTTTCTACTTAACAAAGGCAAAGACATTCTACATTAGGGAGTGAGGAAGAAAATATCGTAGTGAACCTGACTTCTATGGTCTTATTTGGTGAACACTTATGCATGTATGTTCCACATATGAATAGCACTTTAATATATAGTAATACAGTGTATATTTATTAGTTCAAACTCTGAAAACCCTTTTTTTCTTTCTATTAAACAGACAAAAACACAAAGACGATCTGTATAAGAAGCGAGAAGAATCGTTTATCACATTGGTTTTACGCTTATTACTATTATATATCAATAATGTGCAACATTTAACTGGACTAACTTATTATTCTGAGTTACTTTCAGGTATTACACACATTATTTAACCGACTGTCTTCTTCGTAAATATTGTGTGAAACATAGGGTGGGGGACAATTGAATGATAAATTTTCAGACAAAATATATAGAAACAAATGCCTTTTCTGAATCTCGAACGTGTGATCTCATGATGAACGTTCTACAGTTTTCGTAAGCAATATGTTTCATTTTGTCTTCATATAAAATTTAATAGTGCTTCCAATCTTCTATTTTAATAGCATGATTTAATCAAATGTCTACCTGTGGAATATTGAGATGGTCATGGCACTGTTCTTCCAATAAATCCAACACTTCCTCATAACAGTCCCATTGTGTAATGAATTGTCTTGATTCCATCATTTCGGTAGCTAATGAGTTATCTTCCGCAGCTTTTTCAACAATGCTCTTAACTACTTCATCTGTTTTGTTCCTCATCTGAAATAACATTTCAACAATTATTGATGCATTTGTTAAATATTTCAACAGTGTATCTTATGGGAATATGCACAGGTGTCAAAATTTTATTTGTATAAAATCCAGATGTTTAAAAAGTTTTATTTTCAGTTACGGATTTCATTACCAAGTTGATCTAGTCTGTAATATTTTATTCAGGAGTCTGAATATTTCAGCCGTGTTTTTTTTTTATGAAAAATCTAACCAAAGACTGTGATTCTGAAGCTATAACTTGTCAGAATTGACAACAGAAGCAACTGAACAAACTTGGAAATATGCGAAACTTTTTAGGTCATTGTTTCAAGAGTCATTACAAATTCACGATATTATTTCAGCTCAGGGTAGCAAATGGGGCAATGGGTACGAAATTAATATGTTGCTGAATTAGTGTGTGTGTCTTCTATGACAATTTCAATAAGTTTTCACATGGTATTTGATTCTTCTATCATTCTATTTAACGAGTTCAACTAATTGAAAAATACATTCTGAACAGACAGATTTACTAATCGGATTCATAGACAGCAAAATGTTTCGTACAAAAATATCAGACCAAACAATCATGTTTGATGACTTCCAAATGTTGACTTTATACCTCTAGTAGTTCGGCAAGTTTAGTTTCAATATCTACTGCTTCTTCATTGGATTCAGCAACTTCCAATCTACGTCTAAGAATCTCAAGGGACACGTCTTCAGACTTAACAGCATCTCCCTAAAAACATTAATTAAAACATTGAACAAACCTAAAAAGTGTCAGGTAAAAAGAATTAGTTTTTAATTCAAAATTAATGACTAATAATACATTGCATTTTGTAAACTTGTCGCGCCTTTTTGATTGTTCCACGGTTCTCCACAAATTTTGTTTCACGTCACCTTTTTATTTAGTTTTTATTTAATGAAGTGTTTGGATTTGTCAGAAGTAGAAGTGTTTGGTGGTTTCATGTCGCTCAGTTTTATCTTAGATGTTTGTGTTTGCTAATGTGATCAATACGATAAGGTGGAATCCTTTGCATGTGGAAGTTTCTGGAGAAAATGGGGTCCGCGTAAAACGCCCCGTTTTGTTTAGTATTAGAAGCTTTACAGTGTATCCGAGCAAATTCGGAAGAAAATCCAATTTTTAAATAAGAGAACGTCGGCGGCCTCCGGTTCGGTAAGGCAGTAATAGATTAGTAATAATAGTCTAAACTCCAATATTAAAAAAAGACAACACTAGAATAAAAACTTATTCGTAACTTAGGACTAAACAAAAAAAGGTTTGTTTCCGGTTACATGCCCAAAAAAATATGGGTCGGTAGGTAGGGTTTTTTCTTTTATGTTTTTTGCATAAATCGGCAACACTGTTGTGAAAATTACAATATAGTGCATAATAAGATTGGATGCCGTAAAAACTTATGAGTCGGCTAGTAAAAGATAGGGTCGGTCGGGTAACCGGAAACAAACCTTTATAGGTCTTAGTTAACATAAAGGTTAATTCGTTTACCATCCAATAGTTTGATAAAATTATTTTTGTTTAAAAAATGAACTGATTTAATAAACATACACAAGAATACGGGTCATAACTAGGTGCTGAATTCGTCGCCGCTTGCATTCCTTGAAATTCCGCCACCGTCATCTCTCCAATAGTTAAATCGCCGTATTCTTGGACATGACTCGTGTTTGTCTGTTGTTTCGTCAGGGCAAACTGTTCCTGAAGAGTCTCGGAATTCAAATCTTCCTGAATGGAATATAAGAAAATAAAATCCGACATTTTTGCAAAATTTACAAGACACTTGAGACATAAAACTGAATGACGTCCCGGTCAAGACTATGGCATATTTGTTTAGCTGAAGTAAAGCAAGATCAAGTATGCTTAGATATCAAGCCATGTACATCAGCTTAGCATCCTTGTTGAATATTCAGTTGATACATTTAAATCACATTTGGAACGGTCCAAAAACTAGGATGCTCTTATTATCAAGCTGAGTAATAGAAATACATGTATTGAAAACTGGCCTGAATTCAGTGGTTGTTATAATGAGGTGGTCTGAAAAATACACACAAATATGCATTTGCGTGTGGCAATAATAAATATGTACTCGAAAGGCTAAATACGTTGACCAGTAACGGGTACCTTATCAGAATCCTCCATCCATTTAACACTGTATACATCACCCAGATAGGTTTGACGAACTGGATCGTAGCAACAGGCATATGATGATTCGTGAGGGCTAGATGCTGTTGTCACGTACACTGCAATACAATAGAAATGTGTACCAAACAATAAAAACTTTATGATAAATTTGAAAATACTGTCTAAATTTAACTGTATTTCGACTTTACATCATTCAAATATCCATGTGTCCAATAATACATAATTATGGTAATTCTAACAAAACAAACAAGGTGAAAGTTTATACGTTCAGTAAATAAGTAACAATAAGAAAATACCGTTGATGTCATCAGGAAGTAACTTGTAAAACATAGATCCGGATTCACAGGCTTCCACATAGATCACAAGCTGAAATACGGGTATAATTTGTTTAAAATACAGTTGTTAACAAAGTTATTCTTGACTCAAACATTATGATCTTCCCATCATCTCGACTTCGCACTAATAACCAATCAGTCCGTGAATAGATCCACACTTTGTACCCCATGGCTTCAGATTATGATGCTATGAATTGTTGAGCGACAAAATGGGTTCAAGACAAGACATGAACAAAGGTTACTCGCAGACAATTTGAATGAACATTTAACTCATAGTAATGGTTTTTTTCTGATAAACGCATCACACACATGCTTATGAAATGAGACATCTTATTTTTACATAAACTGGTTTGATAAATTGTCTGGCGTACAAACATATACTAACACACCATACAGGTGCTAAATATCAATTAATTAAATTAGATTAATCATGGTTATATGTATTTCATGTCCCATGCAAAATTATGGAAAATTTACATCACAACTAACCTTCTTATATCTGTTGTTATCATGCATATACTTAATGGTGTCCACCAACCTTCGTGCTCTCAACTGAAATGATAAACCAGTTTTAGTACACACATATTTATGTATAGTCATTTAAACGTGATAAAGAACATAAAGTGATATTTATCTAAAGCAACACTCTTCGGGAGAAGCAAAATTGTGTTGTTATATTGTTATTTAATAGTACAGTTGGAAAAATCATGCTGTTGTTGAAGGGAGGTTGATGCTCAAAAAAGGATCGCTGTGGAGAGGTCGCACTGTATTTAAAACCTCACATTATTTACATTGTACATCTTCACCTCAAGATTATTTAAAAATCAATTTGTGCATACAAGGTCCAAAGTGTTAAACTGCATTGATAATGATATAAAACTGGACACAATCATAATTCTGATTATATAAGAGATGAGTGTAGAATAAATTACATTGCAACCTCTCCAAAGCAACACCTTTTGAGAGGCGCAAACTTATGTTGTGTTGTTGAGAGGTTGTTGCTCTAGATAAGTTAAAATTAATAGTCCAATCGAACAGTGGGAAAAGAATTATGCTGTTATTGCAGGGAGGTTGTTGCTCGAGAGGGCCGCTCTGGAGAGGTTGCACTGTCATATTAACCAACGCATTTAGAATTTAAACTTACAGAAAACATTCCAAATGACAGCATTCCTGGACCACCGTGGTCAGCAAAGTTGACAAAAACATGATCGTTTGGTCCACTGAGAATAACAAAAAGCAAATTAATCCTAACACAAAACAAAGACGAAGTCCCTGTCTATATCATATAGTGAGTACAATCGTGAAGTTAGAGAAACAATAAATGACATACAGTATTTATATAGACAAAATACGAATATTGTAAATGGAAGAATAGATAAACATTTGCCATGTGTTCTAAAACTATTTCTTTATTGAATATTGTAACAAGAATATCAAACTAACCTGTTGATGACTTTTCCAGGTACCTTATCCTGCTCACCTCTCAAAATGTAGAGAAATATTTCAGGATTCACGCCTCTCTTTAGAGATAAGTAAAAACAAATCGTTATTTAGTTAAAATATATGTTGGGGTCACGTTCGGTAAAGCAGGTTAAGCAATGAGACATATCTCATATCAGATGTTGATAAAATTAAGTTAATGTTATGGTGGCATGTTTCTGCATAAAATATTCAAAATATTTACGCCAAAAAAGTTACAAGATTTTCATGAAAAACAAAGACGTTTTCACGAAAATTCAGTAACTTTTCAGTATAAGATTTCTCCTCCAGATAGTAAGCGTACTTATTAAGTGAACGATAAAATATTTTCATGAAAATAAACATTTTTCACAAAACCCTTTCGCGAAAATTAACTCTCTAAGTGTATGCAGAAATATGCCTTATAATTTACACGTAATGTCATGGTAATTACATCATGACTGTTATTCAAATCATTTACACGTGGCATCGCAACTAAAATCATTAATTTCCAGACTTAACCACCAATGCAATTACAGCAGAACCCCCGAAAACCGGAATTTTATGGAAATTGGACAATTTTTCCAGTCCCCCTTCTGTCTTCGATAATCAATAGCTCTCTTAAGGTTGTTTTAATGCATAGATAGCCATTACTAGAAGTTTTGTTTATGTCGATAAATGTGTGCTGAAGTGTGGCCCCGTTGATCACAATGCGACTTTAATGTACAGGTGGTGGTAATTCTTGTTTGACAAAGTTCCAAAGCATATAGGATCAAGAGCTAAAGAATTTTGAATCATTCCGATGACAAAAATAAATTCGTAATCTTACAAAACTATTGTAATCTTTAGGAACACCTTCGTATACATTGGTTCCATTGGGTCTGTTGATAATATTGCCCTTAACTGGGTTTCTGAAGAGAAAACATCTATCAATAGATACTTTAACATATATCTTTATGATAAAAGGCAAACGCTTAATGTATATAAGGATCGGTCACATGCATAATATTCTACATCTTTGGCAGTACAGTGCAACCTCTCAAGAGCGGCCCTTTCTTGAACAACAACCTCCCTTCAACAACAGCATTATTGTTTTCCACTCGTACGATTAAACTATTAATTTAACCTCTCTGGAGCAACAACCTCCCAAAAATAACGTAAGTTCCCATCTCCCAAAAGCAGTTAGAGATGGTTGCTCTGTATCACTTAAAACAAGATTTACTTTGTCCATTTAGGATGTATTCGATGCTCTATGAACATATATCATTTTTAATGTTGTACATTGGGAGCGTAAAATACTAAACAAGGTGAAACTTACAATTCGTTCTCAGCAATGTCATCATACATCATAACAACAATTTGTTCATCAGGAACACCATGTGCGTGTAGAATCTGGTAAGCATGACAAATATCGGCCTAAGGAGAACAGAGAGCTTAAGATATAGTGACAACATGTAAGATATTGTGACAGCATACACATGTCGTGTCTACAATGTTTGTGTTTTCCCTTAAATTGATTGATAGTGATAACTGAGTCTTTGTTCATAATATACCTAATATGTTTGCTTTTTTCATTGTTCAGCTAAAACATAAATGTAGACATAAATATCAGACACCTTCTAATTAAACCAGGCAATCAACAAATAAATCGGACAATCATTAAAAAGAGAATGATTCCAGTCACAGACATGAATAAAATAAAAACCTACTAATCTAACCAACGGTCCATAGTAATCTCAGCTCAGAATGAAAATGTTTGCTATTCAGGTATATAGTCCTGCCATATTCCGCTAGAACTTTGCCGAAAACTGTTGAGTACGGCACAAGAAACAATTAATTGTTTTGTGTTGTTTTCTGTAAACTGTTTCAAACACTGACTCATTACTAGTAATTACCGTAAATCTTACTTACGGTACATTTAAGGTGAAATATTTAATCAAATTATACAAATAAAGCAATGAATATTTGCACTTGATGAATGACAGATTAATGTGTTGTTATCTGATCAGATGTACTAGATAACAATGTCTCTTTATCACTCAGGTTAAAAGAAGTGCAAATATCCATAGTAGAGAGTAGGAATGTGGTTTAGTTCCCCTTATGTTATATACTGATGGAAAAAAGCTTAGGCAAGTTCAGAAAGGATTAACTACAAGGGAAAGGGTAGGTACAAAATCATAAAACCAAATACATTTTCAGATATTTGATTCTTATCACCAATGATTCGCATCAATGTTATTCCATGATTTTGAGGCGTTTAGTCTCCGGCGAACGTTAAATAAACTAGGGGATCAGGCGTAAAAGTTCGGAAACGGCTCAATACCTAGTGTGCTCACCATTCGCAGCCAAGACTGCCAGACAACGACGTCGCATGCTGCAAATCAGTTTTCTGATGACCTGCAATGGGAGACTGACCCATTCAGCTTGCAGGGCACGTTCAAGATCACGGACGTTGTTGACGTCATGGCGCTCTCTCAGCTGACGACCTAAGTGGTCCCATAAGTGCTCAATGGGAAAGAAATCCGATGATCTTGCAGGCCATTGCAACACATTGACGTTATGGATGCGTAAAATGCTCTGGGTATGCCTCGCAGTGTGTGAACGGGCATTATCAAGTTGGAAAATCTTGCCGACATGCCAGCGGTAACCATACCGATGGCTCTATCACGTTGTTCAAACGTTATTCCAGGCCGACGTCCCATCAACCCGCGGCCGTGGTTAGTGCGCTGGACTTGAAACCGGGAGATCCTGGTTCGAATCCCGGCCGCGGCAGGTTATACCCTTCCATGAGACAAAAATGTCGATTTTCCCTCACATGAGGAGAAGTTGCCGGCTCCTTGTGGAAGGGTAAGTTAATATTGGTTGATATATTGTCCAGGAAAACTGGTTAGGTGAACCGGTCGCCGTATATAACTGAAAAATTGTTGAAAAACGGCGTTAAACCCAGTGAAACAAACAAACAAACAAACAAACGTCCCATCATTGATTTTCAAAGATTATTTTCCAGTTTATGTGCTTACGATAAGAAAGCTCTCGAACTGTGTACTTTGTGACCCGCGGAGGATCATCCGATTTGCTGTGCACATACTGCACGTGATTTTCGTGAAAGTGACGTTTCACGATTACATAATGGTCTAGTGTACAAAAACAAGTAAAATCATGTTGTCAATGATTGGGCACAATTGTCCAACACGGAAACTTTTAGTTACATTGATTTATAGACGAAAACCAAAGGCGTAAAAAAACTTGCTAAACTTTTTTCTGTCAGTATATGATGGTTTAATTTATTATTGGTATTGCTCCACTTTTTTCAATGACGATTAAAACTGACACAATAAATAATGATTCAATCAAATATGAAAATTATGACATTAGAAGGGAAATATAACGAAACGATAACATAAAGATGATTAGGAGGGTAAACGGAAACATGTCCAATAAAGATGATTATGAGGGCAAGTGTAAGGTTGAGCCCTTCAAACCAGTTTGAACACCCTGTAGATGTTAGAGGCGTATGTTGGGTAACGTGACTTGAGGAATGTCCGATGTATTTTGCCCAGCAGTAGTTCAATCAGATCATGACTTGTGTCGATGGTTTAGTGGACATTTAAGGGTTCATTATTTAATCCTTTGCCTCATGATCCAGCATTTTCCCACACCTGAGGCAGACGACTATTGCAAACATAGTGACAAAAAATGTCATTACTTGTAATGAGCTATGGCTTCTTTTGCCACAATGTTTTCCACTCTGTCAGAGAGAAATAACCCAAATTTCTTAAATGAATTCAATTTTGTTATATTTGCTTTGAATTTGGAAGAGCCCAAAGTCCGCTTATGAGGCAAAGGGTCACGTAACAATAATGAAGTAGATGCTGATACCATATAATTTGTCATTGACATTGGATTATTATACATTATACGATTTGAACCCGGATCGCCGGGCTACAAGTTCAGTGCACTAACCACTTGACCACGGTTGCGCAAACAATTGATATAAACTTACCTGATGGCGATAATTGTCGTAACCATTCGATCCAGCCGCTAAAAGAGCCCAGTGTTTACCTCCATCTTCCAGCGGCTCTTGTTCCAATTCCCGCACCAAATGTTCAAACTTGTTCGAAATAGCACAAACACTTGTGATGAAAAGACAGAGTAACACTGCAGATCTTTTCATCGTGAAACTCCTCCGGTAACTAAGTTTATGCACAGTTACAGTCGATAAAAGGTTTATATCCCGTTGTACTGTGATAAGTTCATTTGAAATGAAACAATATTATCTAATCGTAAATGTACATAAATCATATCAATATGTGTCCTTTCTAACATCATGTAAGACAGAAATAGGGGATGAACTGTATAAATGATGAGATGGGATTATTCAGTTAGATCACTATGATAAGTAAAATTTAGAAAACCAGTATCACTCTACAATATAGGCCTACACTCCAAAGGAGAACAACCTTATCAAGTTTGCCGAAAATGAAGAGATCCATACGTCCTCTATACAAATACTATTGAAGAAAAAATGTATCAAAGACACCTTACCAAAGGGTTACTTCAAATAAGTTTAAAAGACAAAGTATTTCGTTAAATACGACCTTTTTTTAAATGATTGCGATTTTATAGGTTATTCTATAGTCCAATTCCGGCGGTACAGCAATACCTGGGCAACCCGTAGTATGAGTGGAGCAAGACCCTGCATGGCATATCACCTATGTCCGGATCAGCACAATATCGAAGCCCCCCTTCAGGCGACTTGCAATCACTAGCCCGTCGCCGCTGTAAGCTCGAATTTCACCCGGGACCAAATATCTCATTTTTGCCCTGTCCAGGCATTTTGTGCCACATAAATGTCTAGGTCCAGGCAGTTAAGTGCTAGCCTCAGTTTGTTGTTGTTCATGTTGTTTGTTGTTAGATGTAGACCTCTTGGATGAGAAAACACTAATAAAGTAGTGCCCTAAAACTGTAAGGTTTTATAAAACGTCTGGTGACAGTACGGGGTGGCAAGTAGTATAGTATTGAGCGAGTCTAGGCCACCTGGCGGTGTTCGGATTTTCACTCACTTCGTTCGCTCAAATCCTCCTAGACTCGCTCAATACTATACTACTGATCAAATAGAATATGGAGTGTGTTGAGTGGCATATGTGGGACAGATCACCTATCATAAAAGTGTGTGGAGTGATACAATCAACGATGAAAAAAATATAAAAAAATGAGTATCTTTGGAATTGGAAAAAACAACAAACGGAGTGGGCAATTAGATATGGAAGGAAATGTGATAATTAATTTAGGGGATGCAAGTAGAGCTAATGATGCAGTTTCAAAAAGATTTGTATTTAAGAAAATACAAAGCGTAATTTCAGACTATGATCTTGAAGACGTCAAAGTTATTAAGAAAACACTAGAAACCAAAAGTGAAATTCTCAATCAATTGATTAATGATGTTAAACAAAACGAAAAAATAATAATTGAGTTGCAAGATAAAATTGAAAAAGAAATTAAAACAATATCAGATGCTATGGAAAAACTTGATGTAACGGATGATAATATTAAAAAAGTATTTGAAGAAAAAATATTAAAATCATACATAATCAAATAAGAGAATTGAAACAAAAAATGATACAACATGATGAACTCAAGGAGAAATTAAATGAATCTGAGAAAATGTTACAAAATTTGTATCAATTGAAAATTAGAACAGAAATATCAAAATTAAATCAAGATACAACAAAAAGAAATAATGAATTATTAAATGCTTTTTCAAATAAACATGCAGATTTAAAGTCTGAACTTGAAAAGAACGTAGCTAACTTGGATGATTTAACTAAAAATATTCTACCTAAACAAATAACTGATATTGGTGATGTTGTATTGGATTTAGTAAATGATAATAAAAAATTAAAAAAAAAATATCGAAACTTAATAAAGCGATATATGAAGTACCTGTGTTTGTTCTTTATAACAACAGAGTACAAGAAGTAAAAATTTTATCTAAACTTGTACTAATTCCATCAAAATATAAGTTGGAAACGAAGGAATTGAACCAAACTGTTGAAACGAATAATTTATTCGCTTTGTTTGGTCTTAATTCTTCTCCTATTGTAGAATATATGGATTACATAATACCAAATTACGATTTTGGAGAATTGAATGGGTTTAAAATTAAAAAACAAGGGAGATATAAATTTGAAATAAAACTAATAGCCAAGGGTGATATAAAAAGATTTATTTTCATCATACCAAGTTTTACAAATGAACGCGAACCAATAACAAAAAATATTGAAAAAGATAAAGAGGAGGAGTTTACTTTTGATTTAGATTCTGATAATAGAATTTATATTAGCCCGGATGTCGTTTCCAATAAATCACATTTTACGTTTGAAGCTGGAAGTTATATAAAAGTAACATATTCTTGGAAATATATATAATCTAAAACTCAGTGGTCTGCAATTCTTGTTCATAAAAACTGCCTTTAATTTCTTCGCCTTTTAAATCTTTTATTTTGTAAGTAACAGGATCTGTATTCAAAACTTCATCAATTACAAATATTTCTCTTGTCCAGCGTGTTGTATAGCCTTTTTCAAATTTATCTTTCTTTTTTGATATTCTCACTCTATCTCCAACTTTAAATTTAGGTTCTTTGGTTATATTATTTTCTTCTGGATATAAATTTTCGTACACAGTTGATTTATTTTCTAATTTGCTCGCTTCAACAGGCGTCATTTTGATCGAAGAATGAACTGTATTATTATAATCATTGACTAATTCATCCAATACATCATAATATTTAGTAGTTTCGTGAGCAGTAAAATATCTAAACATATGTTGTTTCATAGTCCCTATCCAACGTTCCACAACACTAGATTTTTCTTCGTTCTCAGTTGAATATAATTTTATGTTATTATCTTTTAACAATTCTTTCACTTGTCGATTATAAAATTCTGATCCTTTATCCGACCAAATATACATTGGCTTTCTTTCTTTAAATAATGTTTCAAATGCTTCGCGTACTGTTGCTCCTGTTTTATTTTTCAAAGGGATCAACCATCCATATTTACTAAAAATATCTATAACAGCCAATAAATATTTATAGTGTTTATTTTGTTTTGAATATTGTTGCATATCTACCAAATCAACTGCCCATGTTTGATCTATCGAATGAACATGAACACGTCTTTTTGGAAAAGATTTCACAACTCTATGATGCAATTCATCAGCTAATTTATTTGTCAGACCACCTATGAATCTATTCTTTTTAGATCCACACTCAGAACATTTGGCTTTTAACATTTGTCTATTATTGGATGTTGTTACTTGTTCTACTGAATCATTTTCGGTATGTTTTTTACAACGTAAACAATATATTTTTGGATTCTCCATTTTATAAGTATTAAAATTGATATCTCTAAAAATGGGCGAAAAAAAAATTTGTACAAAGTGCAACGAATATAAATATTTATACGAATATGATAAAGCAAGTAGTAGAGCGATGGGTGTCAAATCTTCATGTAAACAATGTAACAAACCCATGAAACAAATCCATTATCAAAATAATAAAGAAAAATACAAAAAAGCATATCAAGAATTTATATTAAGAAATCCAAATTATCAACATAAATATTATTTTGAAAAGAATATACATCCACATGATTAATATTTCGGTGGCGGGTCGTTCACTATAGTAATTTTATTGAATAAAATTAAGCATTTCGACCGGCGGGAGATCAACTCCCTATTTTTTTTTTAATTCGGACAAAGCCTGTGCCCTACCCTCTTCAATAAGTTTTTTTCTATCTATCTCACTCAATCCTGTTTGTTTTGAATGTATATTATCTTTTAGATTGTTATATTTTTCCAATTCGTCCAATACAAGTTTAAATTCATTTTCAGATATCGTACCATCTGTCAAAGCTTTTGAAATCAAATCTTTTATACTATTTAATTTACTTTCAGCAATAGTTTCAATCTTATAATGTTTTTGTGTTTTTGTGAATAATTTACGTCTAATAAGTTTAACACAAGCACCCAAACTTCCACATACAACAGCGGCAATTTCTAAAGGCAACATAATTGGAACTGCTAAACCAACACCTGCCAAAATAACAGACATTGATATTAGAATAGTATCAACACCATCAGTAATATTAATTCCGCGTTTATATTTCTTATATAGTGCTTTGCGTGTATCTCTTTCATTAATTAAAGTTTTCTCAATCTCTGATATCTTCTGCAATCTATAATTTTGTCCTCCTTCGTCGGATAATTCTGGATATAAATTCGGAGCCGTCGGTTGCTTCATTTTTAAGGATATTTTTTGAATTCAAACAATAACGCCACAATAGTATTAACTGTATTTCCATTGGCTTTCAGATTAATAAAATTAATAACACTCCCCTCCTCAACTAAAAATGGATATTCAAAATTATTATAGTTTCTTGGTGTTGTTGTATTCAAAATAATCTCACATCCTTTCAAAACCTCACCATTTACCAATACACCAACTCGCACTTCGCCACTTGACCTTTTGCTCGATAGGCTAATGCCAGTAATATAACCACGTCTCATTACAACATAACCAACGTCTTTTTGTCTGCCACCATTTCCAAATGAAAATACCTTATCATTAAATAAAGAACCTTTTGATTCAGCACTTATTGTAATAGTTGATTTTGGAGGCTTTTTAACACCAAATATACTCATTTTTTAAAACAAATTATATAATTTCCAATACACAATTGATTGGTAATCCATTGTTGTTTATTTTCTGATTGTTCTTATCACAAACGCTTATACTTAATTCTGAAATATCACCATGTGTTAATTGTTTGTATTCCGGATTACTAAAACTTGTATAAACAATATCACCAAACGATTTATTCTCAATAGGAATAACACCAAGAATGTTACTTGGAGCACCATCAAAGAAATTATAGGCACTATTTATCTGATCAAGATGAACATATAGTTGTTTATAAGGTGCAAAATCTACAGGTCTTTCACCGGTCAATGGACCTTGTACCAACCCTCTATTTTCAATACCTAATATTTGCGAAAGACCAGAAGGTATTATAAATTTTTGATTATTGCGATTGGAAACAGTTGCTATGCCAGTTTTCATTTCAACCGTTAAAACAATTTTTAATTTTTCAAATCCATCTATCATATCTTGCATACTATAAAATCCACCATTAAAAGTATATTCAATGGTTGAATCGTCCGAAGTTTCCACCACAACAGTTTCACGAGAAACATTATACCAACCTATAGTATAAGTAAAACTCTTCAATCCAATTCTCTTGGTACCACATTTGTTATCTATATATTGTTGTAAGATTATTGTTTTATCAATATCAGAAATCGTATGATACATTTTTTAAAAATAAAAAAATGACACCAAAAGAATTTAAGTATAACGATGAAGCTCTTTATCCCGGTGCCGGAGTATTTAACAAGAAGTCAATCAACATTATAAAACAAAATATTATTATTTCATCGTCTGGAAAAAGTTTCAACGTAGATTTCCCAAATGTATTCGAAAAATATATTTTGCCACATGTAGCATCAAATGAAATAGTACAACGTTGGAATACAAACCTCTTGTCATTTTGGCAAAATCAACTAAATTTCGCAATATGGTGTGCCACTACAGGTTGTGGCATAGATTTGAACAATCATTTGAAACATGGTGGATTGACCGGATCATTATTTTTGTTTCATGTTTATTACCAAACAAGACGAATACTATTTGAATTATCTATTGCATTGCCACAAGATAAAAGTTGGAATGCATTTAGTAGTGGCTATGATCGAGGTGCGTATGAAAGAATATGTAAAGAGTTTGATGTAGATCCTAATTCAGATTGGAGACAAAATGATGGTCTTGGAGTTATTTACACAACAAGTCATTCCGCTTGGAAACGAACAGATTTTAGACATGATCATTCATCCCAACATGTTGTTAGTAGTACGGCAACCGATCTAGATTTATCAAAAATGACATTTGGACCAGAAGTGCCGGGTGGTAGACGTTGTGGTATTTCATCATGTGAATATTTACCACCTAAAAAAGTTCATATTGATTATATTCAACAATCGGATGATGTTAAAGATTTATGGACAACATTTATTCTTGATGCATCAAACGGTTTTACGAGAGCAGGTATTGAACGGATTAATGAATCTATAAGAACTTATTGTTGGGCTATACTAAGTTCCCAATCTCAAACTAGAACAACTATACTTGGAACAGGAACAGCTTTTGATGCTCAAAAACAATTTCTTGCAAATGTCGAGGATGCCATTAATAGTCCTGTGGATTTGCCTAGTCAAATTTCAAGATATCAAAACACATTAAAATATGCACGTAGTAAAGTTGACTATGTTTATGGAATTGGATTGTACATGTCTCCAAGTGATATGGAATTACGAATTGGTACAATTCAAGATTATAACAATCTCATTGTGGTAGCCACCGACAACGAAGTGCTTGGAATAAATAATGGTGTGAATAACCAACCCATTCCACCGAAGCATCATGTAGAACTTATGGGAACTAAAACGAAGAAATCTCTTCCAGAACCTCAAGAGGTCAAACATCAAGAGGTTAAAATGCGTGATGCCCTACGACCTTCGGTCGAGACGAAGACAAATATTAAACATCAAGAGGTTGAAGAAGCAAAACAACATGAAGAAACTAAAACGGCATTGATAGTAGGAAGTATAGCGATAGGTCTTATTTTGATATATATTCTCTAGCGGCTGCATACAACAGTCCAACAACAAGAACAACTAAAGCCCATAAATGTTCTCCAAACCAGTTAACAACCTTTCCGGTTGTTGAAAATAACCAAGACACAATAGAACCAATAATACCAGGTAGTGCTTCCGCAGCTTTTCCTGCGAGCTTGGCTAATAGTTTACCTATATTAGCTAATTGTTTTTTAATCCATTCTTTCACACCACTTGAATTAGGGTTGGGAGGAGTAGGTGGTATAGTTCCACCACCTGTGGTAGGGATAATAGATTCAACAATAACACCAATAATCATACCAAAAGCAGTTAAAAGACTAACAATTGTAATCCCTTGTTCTCTGAATAATGTTTTAATTCGTTCAGCCAATGTTGTATCTTCTTTTAATATTTTACGTATAGTTTCTTTTATTCTATTAATTTGAGTACGCAATCTATCTCTATTAATTTCAATTACTTCAAGTCTTGAACTTCTCTCAAGCTCTAAATCTCTTATTCTGCTACTTATTCTCTCTATTTGAAATTCATCATTGTCCGATTTGGCTTGTTCTAATTTTTCTTTTTCTTTTGCCAAGTCTTTATTTGTTTCTGCTAATTTTGCTAATTCGTTTGCAGTCTCTTCTTTTACGCTAGTCATAGCTTTAAGGATACCATCCATTTCTCTCTTTGTCATATCGGTTTGACTCATTATGTTAACTACTGGTTCTATTTCTTTCACTGCAGTTTCGGCTGCATTGGATAAATCGGTCATTTCCACATTATCAACATTAGGTATGCTATTTTCTGCATTTTGTAAACTTACAACGGCCTGTGCCGATAATGGTTTGGTTGCAGATTTATAATCTGACAAATTCAATATATCTCTAATTGCATTTGTTCCACCTTCGCCAATTCTTTGTGCCAAAGTATTCAAACCTATAAAACCAACACCTCGTTCTTTATTAATTTTAATTTCTTTATCTTCAACCTTCAAAAATAGTGTTTTATGATCTGGTCCAAGTTCAAAGTTTGTAATATCAATACTTGATGGTTCCAATCCATACTTTTCTTTTATCATCTCATAATATCTTTTAACTATAGATTTTTTCTGATCAACTCTCAATTGTGCTCTTGTATCATCGCCAATATCCAAATCCTCAATATGAGCACTTTGGTTTTGTATAGTTCTATTAAATTCATCGTCTGGTTTCAAATAATCTTGAATATCATCCTCGTAATATTCATCATAATCGTCTTCGTCAAATATAGGATTATCAAAATCCATTCTAGCCATTTTTTATCCTTAAAAAATGTCGGCCTACGGAAACAAATTGAATCCATACAGAAAAATAAGAGAACCTCGTGGTGTTAGAGGTATTCGTCAAAGTGTTGTAATTACCAACAATCCTTCAACTATTGACCAAAATCAACAATTGTTAGTGAGATTTCCTAATTTAAGTAACAATGATGTTATTGTTCCAGGTACAGTTAGATTGGCATTTGAAATTGAAATAAACTCTAAAGATGCGAATGCAACCATATTTCAAAATATTGGACGAGCCATAATTAAGAAGACCACAATTAGAATAAGTGGAAATGAAGTTATGTCTATTGATGATAGTGATATTTATCATTGTTATATTGATTTGTGGAGATCTCCAACTGAACGTGTAAATATGGCCTATCAAGGCATCGGCAAAACCAATATGTTGAAACATAGAATTGGAGCCAAAGATGCTTCGGTGGATAAAGAAGATCAAGCTATTGCAAAAGCATACGGAAACAGGTTTTGCATCCCACTAGATTTTGAATTATTGAATACACATATGCCGTTTTATCAAGCCGGTCTTGGTGATAGACTTGAATATGAACTTACATTCAATGATTACAACAAAGTGATCAAATCAACAGATCCCGCTTCAAGTTATTCAATCAAAAATATTTGCTTAGAATTTGATACAGTTTCTGATGACGGATTCGCAAGACAAATAAGTCAACAAGTTGGTGGCAAAATGGTTGTTTTGTACGATCGAATACTTAGACATAGAAAAATAACTAAAAACAAATCTGATACACTATGGAATGTTAATCTAAATGTTCCTGCTAGAAGTATGAAAGGTATTCTAATGTTGTTTGAAGATCCGGAGAGAACATCAACAGAAACTTATTACAATCCAGAAATAACAAAAGTAGAAATGACAATAGAGGGAGTTCCAAATCAACTATACAGTCAAGGAATGAAATCATATCAACAGTGGGATGAAATAAATAAATTTTTTGCTTTGAATTCAAAACAAAATAAAGAAACCAATATGGTTATAAAAGATTTATATTTCACCGATACAACATTAGAAAAATATCTAACAGACAATTATGCATTGTGGTTAGATTTACGTTCAACGGATGATAATTCGCTACATGGTTCAGGCCGTCGAATTGAAAATGCATCAGAAGGTATAACAATACAAATTGCAAAAGAAGCAGGAGATGATGAGATGATAAATGTTTATCTATTTGTTATACAAGATGCACAAATTAATTTTGAAGATGGTAGATTTAAAGAAATTAGTTATTAGCGAGCAAGTCGAGCGTTTTCACTTTATAAATGGAACTACCAAAATATCCACATTGTGCAATTATATGTGGTCAAACTGGTTGCGGAAAAACTGAATTTGTTTTAGATTTGCTAGAACGTGAATATAGAAATGTATTTGTGTATATTGTTATACTTTGTCCAACAATTCAATGGAACAAGGCCTACAAAAATCGTGAGTGGATTGGTGATGTTAAAAACCCAAAAACAAAGAATATTATAATTGTTAATCCAATAATTAAGGGCGAAGAAAAATTACAAGAACTACTAAAAATATTTTTTAAAAAATATGCAGGTCATCCAACTCTATATATTATTGATGATTGTAGCGCTACAAAAGAATTAACAAAGAAAAAAGATATGTTGTCAGAGTTGGCATTTTCTGGTAGACACGCAGAACAATCCGTTTGGGTTATATCACAAAGATACAATTCGGTTTTGAAAGATTTAAGAGAACAAACAAAATGGTTGTGTATGTTCTACACCAAGGACAGGGATAGTTTTGAAAATTGTTTAAGAGAGAATGATGTTATTCCTACGTTGGAAGAACGACAAAGAATAAAAGAAGAATTGAAAAAAAAGAAACATATTAAATTAATTTTGAAAACTGACCAACCTACCAATTATTGGGTAGTTGATTAAGCAATGCTATAGCTTAGCTTAAGCAATGCTTTAGTAATACTATAGCTTCGCTCGCTTGATACTTAAAAATACACCTATAAAAATGGATGCTGAAGAATTGCTTAAGGAATGCGAACAAGGTGAAGCTCCCTCCGATCAAAATACTGAAACAAAACGTGAGAGATTGTCAGCTATTGTTGCAGGTGGGGGGAGTAAACAATATCTTGGCAAAGACTTACAAATGTCGGATATTGATACAATGACACCAGAACAAACGAATAAATTATACCGCAGGTACGAAGCTAGATTGGGGGCTAGTATGACCAAGACATTGGGAAACTCTTTTATTAATTTGTACGTTATGGGCGTATCAAAATATTTCAATATTGTCAATCCACCAAAACTAATACAAGATTTGGAAGAAGATCCATTTATCAATCATGCTTTGACCGGCACATGTTGTGAATTGTATTATAGATATGGAATGTATCTTGCGCCTTTTACAGCCATTCTAACAACAACAAAACATATCGTCTCTGATGAGAAAAGTGAAAATGTTACAATAAAAAAAGATGATTGAAAAAGATCCAAAGAGAGTATTAGCTGGTAGAAAAGGTGCCGAAGCAAAAAAATTAAAAGCTGAATTAAAAAATAAAGAAATTGAATCGATAAAGAAAGAAAATATAAAATTGAAAGGGGGTGAACCCTCCGGGACCCCAATAACAAAAGATGAAGTTAAATATATAAATGTTTATAAAAATTATATGCCTTTGTGTCTAATTGGAGTTGTCGGATTGGGAATATATATATATAAGTCTAAACAAAAACAACCGGGACCGGATAAAAAACTACAACCGGGACCGGATGAAAAGAAAGATATCGATCCATTTGAATTTTAGTTAAATTTATTATATAAAAAATGGCTTCACAAATAGACGGAAAACAAATAGTAAACATGTTGTATCATTCGGCAGTGTTAAGTATATTAACAGTTGGTTATTCAGAACTAAGCAGAAAAATATTTAGAAAGCCACCACCAAAGGTAGATTTCAATATGGCGGATATTGGAATGTTGACCACCGATATAATGCTCGCAATATCAACAAAAGATATGTTGGTTAAACAAGGTATTATTCCAGCTGATATTATGAAATAAGCGAGTGAAGCCGACCGCAGGGAGCTCCTTACGTCGCAGTTTCACTCTAAATATTTAAATAGGTTCATTTTATTCGCCTATAAAAATGGCAAGTGCAGTAGCAATGATGGTTGGTGGGGCTGTTGTGAATGCATTGGCCTTTTCTGGTAGCAATTATTTATTTTCGCATATGGGTAGAAATAGTGATGAAGAGAGAAAACGACATGATAAAGCAATGGAACAATTAGAAGAAGCTCAGATTGAATGGAACGAAAAACGAACACAAAGACTAGATTTTATTAATGAACAACTGAAAAAGGAACATCATGCTATGAATGAATTTGATAACGCCGACGAAGCAATGAAACAATACTATTATATCACAGGCAAACAATTGCCAGATTTGCCACCTAGACCTACATTGAGTGATTTTTATACTCCGTCGGAAGACCAGAAGAATAGAGAGATTGTATTTATTGTTGGTGGCATGGCATTGACTGGATTCGTTACATGGAAGTTAAGCGAGTGAAGCGAGCGCTCCATATGGTGAAGTATCTATTCCGTTGTCATATATATATCTCTTATCATCATATGGTGTTGTACTTTTTTTATTAACTTCATTAATGTACATATTATGTTTGTTGGAGTTCAACGTATACATTGTATTCATTTTAGTTTTATTATCAAATAGACAATCTTTATAATCATCAAAATTTATATTTTTGTTAATTGTCACCTTGCTTATCCCTTTTAATTTCTTTTCTTCTTTTAGAGAGGGACTTCGTTGCCCGGCATATGTGAACGAATACGCCTTGCTCCTCAAGTAGACTATTTCGTTCATAATTTCGCCATTTAGCTCATCTTTAAATTTGCCAATCACTTTTTTATTTTTTTCTGAATACAAAGGATGATCAGTTGGATAATCTGATGTATCTAAATGATCTTGTATTTGTTTCATATCTTCGTAAATATCTTTAGTTTCAATTGATATGAAAACAGAATCAGTATTGTGAACGATCAACGGGAATCCACAATTGAAATTTTTAGTTTCAGTTGATAAATCATAAACGATTTGTTTTTGTTTTCCTAATGATATTATCTTTTTTACATTTGCAATTTGTTCTTTTTTAGTTATGTTTAAGTTGAATACATTAGGTTTATCTGCTCTTGTGTTGATGTTGCTATTATAGCCTAGAGAAGTTACAAGATAATGCAGACACGAAAATGTAATTTTAGATTTTTGTGCAAAGCCAAAGTAACTATCTTTGCCCTTCTTACAGCCGTCTCCTTGATAAAATCCTCTAAAAAAGAACAATCTATAATTATAATCTTTATTTAGGATTTCGTACGGAATATATTTCTCACGTTCGTTTGTATAAAATCTTTCAAAATCTTGTGCCATTGCTTTATGATTTCCATTCGGTACAATTCTATAAATGCTGGATGATCTCATACAATCTATTATTTTGAAATCAGTTATTGAGTATATTTCTTTGCACCATCCTAAGCATTTATCTAAAAGATCTAAATCTTGGTTGCTTAAATTCCAAGAATATTTTGTTCCATAACTTCCACTACTTCCATCTGCCAAAAAGAAGCCTTCGATAAATGCTCTTTTCTGTTCTAAAGTTGTTGGTTCTAATCTTAAGAACTCTCGTTTTAAATATGGATTTAAATTTTCTTTGTAACTATTGTTGAATAGAAGATTGGTATTTAATATTAAATCTTTAGGTCTTATAATTTCATTATTGTCTTTAATCAAAGAGTGATCTTCTGTAACATCAACAAATCCCAATGGCGTAACAACTCTAAATATTTCTTTATTTGTCTCATGCTTAATTACAGTTTTTATCTTTGAAAATCCGTTACTTGTCCAAACTTCAATATTATAATTTGGCTTATGATAAAATTTGCCATTTGAATATTCATATTCATCAGCAATATTTTCTATTTTATCAATATATATTTTATTATTATATCTTAGTATCAATGGAGTATCTCCTAAAACTGAATCACTTGCAACAAGTTTATTTTTGGGGCATAACTTATTTATAACATTATAATAAAAGTCATACATTAGTTGCTTTGAATAATCTAATATGCACATGCCTAAGTATATTGGCTTGTTGAATTTAACAGATGTGATATTGTTAATTATAGCAACTAGATTATCATTAAATATTATGGAGTCTTTGAAATTTGGCTTATTTATATATTTTTGTACTATATCTCTATTTGTTGAAAGTATAATTTCACTTCGTCCTCTTATGTTTTCTAATGTCTTGCCATAGAAGCTATTGTTCATAAGTTTCCATAAGTCTTTCTCAAAAGCAGATTTTGATTTTGTTCTTTGTTCAGTATTAAAGTTAATATATTTGGCCAACCAATTTGATTCATCAAAAGATATCGTTCTGTATACTTTGGTAACTTTCATTCCAAGCTTGATATAGTCTTTTAAAATACTATGGTGAACAATATATTTCTTTTTGTCGTATAATGTCAAGAACAGCTTTTCTTCATTGCTTACGGGCCTATCTCCTAATAGTTCTAATTGATAATCCGACATTTCGTCTTTATTTGCTTTCAACTTTTCTGGTGCCAATGGATATTTGTATGTTTTGAGTCTGCAAGCATTTGGATATTCTAAGTCACATTCTAGTATACATCCTCTGCCTTTTGGAATCTTCAAATAATAATTTGGATCAGACTCCCATTTGAAATCTTTAGTTGGCAATTTTTGGGACATCGCCCAGCCGTACAAGTTATTTGCATCTAAGTATAATAAATATTTTTCTTCAAGAAACTTATTTAGATCTCCACCATTTTTAAGTATATCGAGTGCCTCTTGCTTTTCATTATCGTCCAATATTCTAACTCCATCATCCAAATAGTTGGGAGTATATTTGTTGAATGCTTTGACATGTCTTGGACCAAGGACACCTGAGAACCCTCCACGTATGCCTTTCTCAAACATTAGCAACATATCATAATCTGTTAACAATTCTAGTTCTATATTTGTATATTTTAATCCACATTGCCACGTAAGTCCTGGAGCTGAGTAACAATAGCATGGATCTATTTGATGATTATTTAAAAAGAAGTTCCTAAAATTCTCAAAGGCATCTGCCAGTATGAGAACATCAGTCTTTAAATATAGCTCATGATAATCTCCCAAAGTTTTACATTTGAATGTGTTCCATACATTTTGTGCATGTTCATATTCTTTATCTTTTATGCCCTCTTGTCTTAGTGTTGAATAGAACTTTTCTATTGGTGGCAACTTTGGTTCTTTTAATATTTTGATAGACGTTATATATTCATATGGATAGAAGCCTTTTTGTTTTAATAAATCATATGTTGAATATTCACTTTCTAATATTGGGAAGTGATCCATCGACTTTGCTAAGTCTGAGAGGCCTTTAGACATAAATCTGTAAGAATCCAGAAATCTCAACTTTTTATAATATGACCCATATTCTATTGAGATATATTCTTCTGAATTTTTGGAAAGTAACGTTACTTTATTGTACTTGTCTTCGTACTTCATAAGTTCTTCAATCAAAAAGTGAAAATCATAATTGGAGCCATTGTGAAAGAATACAGGGATTATTTTGGTTGCTTTGCCGTCTTTGGTATTACAAGATTGACATGCTGCACCTCGATATTTGCCAGTATAGTGACAATGTTCTCGTATTTTCGTTTCGGAAAACTCAACTCCACATATATAACAATTGGTTGATTCTTGAAATTCTTTTCTTTCAAATGCATTTAATTTTGGCTTTTTATGTTCGTTGAGATATATATTATAATTTATTTCTTTGAATATCTTCATTATTTTTTCAATATATTTCTCTATCGCATCATTGCCAATATACGAAAAGTATTGTGATTTGTATATTTGTGGACAATCAGATTTGACATATATGCCATAACTATTTATTTCTTGTTTGAATATTGGATTTGTGTACGATTCATTAGGATTTGGTTGAGATGACTTTATTGGGATATTGTTCGATTCAAAATCACAATATATTACAAATGGCAATTTATTTTTAAAATGATAATTTTTGAATTTAAGAATATTTTTATCTGGCATTATCGTTCTACAATATTCGTTATCGTAACATATTTCTTTATGCTTTGTTAAAGTTTCTAATCTTTGGAATCCTTGGAGACAATTTCTACATGTGAACGATTTATGTCTGGAGTCGGTACATCTAAAACTATCCAAATCTTTGATCAAACAATAATGTGTCTCCTCACCATTATCTTCAATATACAACAAGTCTATTATTGGATCTTGTGTCCTTGTACTTATATATACTGGATATAACGAATGTTTGTTTTTTTGATTCTCTAACGCAAATACGTTGATACTTAAGTTATTTTGTTTCTCAACTTTTGGGATACTTTTGATTCTAACGGGGTACTCAATGCCAGTCATATCTATGCAGTATTCATAATCTTTGTATTTGCTCACCCTGTATTTGTGATCATCAGCGGGATATAGTTTTGCTAATATGGACCAAAGAAAACATTTGTTATCATTTGTATTTTTAATATTGATGATGTTGCTTGATTTGAATTTAAGAGGGATATAAGACGAAGCCTTCTGGATACTGTATTTGTATAATTTGAGTTTTGTACTTTTGATATTTCTAAAAACAAATCCAGATCCTCGTTCTTGAAATTTATCTATCCAAGCCTCAAATTTATCTATTAGATCTTCATAAAATTTGGATATATTATTTTGTGATAGGATGACTTGAACAGGATGCGAGTAGTGACTCTCTATTATATCAAATGACATAGGGGTTGAAAATTCGCTCGTTATTGTTATTTTTGTTTTTATTGGGAATCTGTTGATATCTATTTTGTCCTTCAATACATTTATATATTTGGTTATATCATACTCATCAATATCATCAATATCCATTTCAACAATAAGGTCTTTGAATAATTTGGGATTTTGGGATCTCATTTTTGAAGAACAGATTTTCAATTAGGTACATTGTACAATTTTATAATTTGCCAAGTGGCAGACTGTACACGTTTTGCCAAGTGGCAGATTGTACACATATTTTGCCAACTGACAGATTGTTCACCAAAATTGATAAATTTGTAATTGTACAATTTGACACAATGATAGTAGTATAGTATTGAGCGTAGTAGTATAGTATTGAGCGAGTCTAGGAGGATTTGAGCGAACGAAGTGAGTGAAAATCCGAACACCGCCAGGTGGCCTAGACTCGCTCAATACTATACTACTGTGGCACACCTAGAATGTAATGATCCGTAACAAAGTGTAGTGGACCGTAGGAAAAATACAATACGGACAGCTATGGACCACTACATATTACAACGAATGATGCCGGATTACATAATGAATGTGTGACCTGAGCATTACGGGGTAATAAAGACGGATGACAACGGAAGAAATTAGTCCATTAGTCAAATATTTAGAAAACCTTTTTTCCAACGATTAAAGAGAATATTCGTTTGCAACATAAATAAAAAGAATACAAAATGATAACGTAAAGGAATCTTGTTTTTTTTCAGACATTTCTTGAAAGTGTATTATTAACGCATTATACTGCAACGCAGTAATTTAGACACGTATGTATGATTCATACATTCTAATTAGTGTCTGACTGACCACGGCTCCATGTCTACAATCAAATCGGTTGAGGGATGATCAAAATGTCATAATTATAGCATAAAATTTATCAAAACAGATTTAGTTGATCCTTGGGATAATCTACTCTTAAGGATGCATGTATGTTTTGCATTTCTAGTTTATTATAATATGTAATCATCATAGGAACAGCATGACAAATATCTGAGTTGGACTATGATTTATTGTTGCTAGCCAGATATCAGTCCGTGCTTTACAGATAAACATCACAAGAAAGTACTGTAAGTATGCATAACTAGAGGCCCGAAGTCGGGTCAACTTTTGTCAGGAGATGAAGAACAAACTGTTGTAATGTTCTGGACAAGCTGTTTTGGACCAGTTTTTGATATTTGACGTTGAAGTGTGCCCTTGACCTTGGAGCAACACACATCTAAGGCACAACAAACGGTTTCATCATAGTGAACATTTGTGCAAGATATTTCCAAATCCCTTATCTAATGACAGAGTAATAATCTGGACAAGCATAATCTGGACGGACGGACAGACGGACGCACATACACCGAACAAACCGCCATAATGGTGTCTATGTCGAGCTGACCGCAAGCGGGCTCGACAAAATAGCAAAGGCAGCAAACAATATCCAAGATTTGTAAATTTGTTTCAAAATAAACAGTTTAACAGTACATTGTCAAGATTTTGTGTAATTAACTTATTTATGTTGGCTAGCACTGCAAGAATAATTTATCCAAGACAATTTTATTTTATTGTAAAACTCGCCCTCTTAATAAATTACGTTCAAAGCGGCAGACCTGAATTTAAATATAAATCATACTAATTTATTGTCACTAAGCGTTGGAGAAATCGTCAATGTTTAGACTAATTCACACATACTTTTAGTGAAATAGGAAAAACAGCAGAAAAGTTTAACAACAAAATCCAAGAAATCAATTAAATTTAAAGATGACAGGCAACGTTTAGTTAGAAAATTCTCCTACGCTATACATGAAAAATTAAAACTAGAGCTCCGCAGGACGGCGCCAACGCTCTTCTGTGTTACATCATTCTAATTAATAAGCAATTTTGAATTCTAGATTAAGATCGGGCATAACTCCAAAATTATAGCTTTCAGAATAATGTCCATTGTCTTGCAACTGTGCCTTGTCATGATTATTAGGTATTCCAACTGTCACGTTGATATCTTTACATGTGTTTGACTAATGGGCTACATTTTTACTACAGTTTTTACACGACAACGACGACGCGGCGATCATGACTGCTCGGCATTGAAATAGAAGAGCTAAAAATGGGTGGTTTGTGATTATGCCAAAGCAAGCATGAGAGGAGAATTTAACATCTGAAGCTACTATTCTGTATTCTACGAAAGGTAGTGAAATGGGTAAATTATTAAGAACAGAGTAGAAGAGGACTTGATTTAAAATCGCATGTATATGTGATGTGATTCCTATACTGCAATTGTTTGAAATCAGTAAGCTAAGTTGGTAGAATTTTGTAATATACAGGGAGGCAGGAACTGTATTACATGTTTGATTCTTTCAACCTTTCCTATTAATATGTTGACTTAAGTCTTTATTTCTCCGAAGGGAAGTGGGCCGATCTCGAAGGTGCTGCAATACCGGGCCAACCCGTGTCGAGAGCGGAGCAAGCTCCTAACATCTCTCCTGTGTCCATAAATCAGCTTAATATCGAAATCCCTAATGGGGGAAGTATCTGATGTTAAGCTGATAAGAACAGAAACTTTTTTTCATGAAATTTCTTCACATTCACTGTATATAAGATAACAGAACTGTATAGTGGTTCTGAAACCTGCATCTCATATGAAAGTATAACAAGAAATCAAAGAGTAAAGTACGAAATGATGAGTTCCTCTTTTTGTCATTTATACACTGAAACACTAAACACTTGGAGTCTTAAGAGTTTTATACATAAAACATATGGATAATGTTGCTTTACAGGCCTAACAATTATATGTTGATTCTATAATTTAAATTAAATGTTAAGAAGGACTTCCATTATATTGTCTAGGCCTGAAATACGTTCGGTCTGCAAATGAATTGCTGACTGGGATAGACCATTTCTGGTGTGACCCCCATTGTCCCGTAGTACATTGAGAACATCTGCAGTAGAAACGCCTCTACACGACAGCTTTACGGCTCTATCAACGATTTCCTCAGTGTAATGGATAAAGCTTAAAGCTATTTTATTAACAATTGCAGACATAGCAATATATATAAGACCAAATACTTTTTTCAAAAAGTTTATTCATATTATAATATAATAGAACTATATAGTATTTCTGAAACCTGCATCTCATATGAAAGTATAACAAGAAATCAAAGAATGAAGCACGATATGATTTAGCGATTGTTCATGAGTTTCTCTTTTTGTTCATTTATACACTGAAACACTATACATCAAATAAACACTGAACACAGTTCTCCGGAATATTTGCTGGAGCCACTTGGAGTCTTAGGAGTCTTATACATAAAACACATGGATAATGTTGCTTTACTACAGGCCTAACTATTACACGTTGATTCTATAATTTAAATTAGGTGTTAAGAAGGGCTTCCATTATATTGTCTAGGCCTGAAATACCTTCGGTCTTCAGATGAATTGCTGACTGGGATAGATTGGCGAGTGGAATTACTATCATGATCAATTTTTGTTTGTTTGTTTTGTCGTTTGGCTTTATGTCGAGGGAAATGCTCCCGAAAGGAGTCGCCGATCTCCTCTGCTATTTCGACATCAACTTCAGTGTCACTAGCCCCTCACTTCTCTCTTCTGCTTTCTTCCTCCATAACCTCATTTTCTACTGTCTGCTCTTCTTCCACCTCCTCTGTCTCGACCACTTCTTTTTTTCTTGTTGGAATTGCTTCCTTCTCCACACTTGCGTAGCTCTTTGTTCCACATATGCATTCTTTTCCCACGTGGCCAACCTGAGAACACCTCAGGCACATGGGTAGCGGCCAGGTATGGTCACAAGAATCGACATACCGTCCTCGAACTTTATTAGATGAGGTATTTGAGCCTTTGGACTTCGGACACTTCTAGTGTACCTTCTTTTATTAAGTTCAACATTTTGAACCCGTTAATTGAAGTTGTTAAATGGCGTACATCAATTATTGAGCCGTAGTCGGAAATGACAGATTTAAGTGCACTGTCTTTGGTATAAACTGGTAGATAGTTCACGCATACTGTTAGAGTTTGCATCCCTAAAAGTTCAAGATGGAAGGTCTGATTTCCATACGAAATTGATACCACTGACCTGAGTGCATCTACGAATTTTGCCTCCTTTAGAACTACTGTATAACCGTCGTCGGTCTGCTTCCCACCTGTTACTGCTCCAACCATTTCTGGTGTAACCCCTATTGTCCCGTACTGCATTGAGATCATCTGCAGTAGAAGCGCCTCTACCCGACAGCTTTACGGCTCTATCAACGATTTCCTCATTGTAATGGATAAACCTTAAAGTTCTTTTAATAAAAATTGCAGACATAGCAATATATATAAGAACAGATATGTTTTTATAAAATTTATTTATATAACAACATAACAGAGCTACAGAGTGGTTCTGAAACCTGCATCCCATTTGAACGTATAACAAGAAATCAAAGAATAAAGCACGAAATGATGTAACGATTGTTCAAGAGTTCCTCTTTTTGTCATTTATACACTGAAACACTATACACTTGGAGTCTTAAGAGTCTTATACATAAAACACATGGATAATGTTGATTTACAGGCCTAACTATTATACGTTGATTCTATAATTTAAATTAGGTGTTAAGAAGGACTTCCATTATATTGTCTAGGCCTGAAATACCTTCGGTCTTCAAATGAATTGCTGACTGGGATAGACTGGCGAGTGGAATTACTATCATGATCAACCTTTGTTCGTTTGTTTTGTCGTTTGGCTTTCTGTCAAGGGAAATGCTCCCGAAAGGAGTCGCCGATCTCCTCTGCTATTTCGACATCAACTTCAGTGTCACTAGTCCCTCACTTCTCTCTTCTGCTTTCTTCCTCCATAACCTCTTTTTCTACTGTCTCCTCTTCTTCCACCTCCTCTGTCTCGACCACTTCTTTTTTTCTTGATGGAATTGCTTCCTTCTCCACACTTGCGTAGCTCTTTGTTCCACATATGCATTCTTTTCCCACGTGGCCAACCTGAGAACACCTCAGGCACATGGGTAGCGGCCAGGTATGGTCAAAAGAACAGACATACCGTCTTCGAACTTTATAAGATGAGGTATTTTGAGCCTTTGGACATCGGGCACTTCTAGTGTAACTTCTCTTATTAGGTTCAACACCTTGAACCCATTAATTGAAGTTGTTAAATGGCGTACATCAATTATTGAGCCGAAGTGGGCAATGACAGATTTTAGTGCACTGTCTTTGATATAAACTGGTAGCCAATGCACCCTTGCTGTTAGAGTTGGTTTCCCTAAGGATACGAGATGGAGGGTCTTATTTCCATAAGAAATTGATACCACTGATCTGAGTGCATCTACGAATTTGCTTCCTTCAGAACTACTGTATAACCGTAGTCGGTCTGCTTCCCACCTCTTACTGCTTCAACCATTTCTGGTGTGACCCCATTGTCACGTAGTACATTGAGAACATCTGCAGTAGAAGCGCCTCTACACGACAGCTATACGGTTCTATCAACGATTTCCTCATTGTTATGGATAAAGCTTAAAGCTCTTTTATTAACAATTGCAGACATAACAATATACATAAGAACAGATACTTTTTTTTATAAAATTTATTCATATTACAATATAATAGAACTGTATATTATTTCTGAAACCTGCATCTCATTTGAAAGTATAACAAGAAATCAAAGAATGAAGCACGATATGAGTTAGCGATTGTTCATGAGTTCCTCTTTTTGTCATGTAAACACTATACATCAAATAAACACTGAACACAGTTCTCCGGAATATTAGCTCGAAACACTTGGAGTCTAAAGAGTCTTATCAATGAAACACATGGATAATGTTGCCATACAGGTTTTACAATTATACGTTGATTTTATACGTAGTGGGAAGCATGTTTTCATGTAATACAAACACATTGATGCTGTCTTCCATTCAGGCTGATGACCCCGCTCCAAATACATAGTTCTAGGGAAACGGTCATCATCCTGAAATTAGAAAATAACATCAAGCAGAAACAATCGTAAGGATAGTATATATATACTAGGACGAAAAAGAAACGCCGGGTAACCCATTAATAATAGTTTTAAAGGATATAATGTAGTATTACATTATTATATTCATTTTTGTATAAAATTTAATCTGTATGGAACCAGCTGGTGATAACCCCCTTTTAACGATGACCCTGCTTGTTTGGCGCAACACCGCCGGACATGTCAGTATCTTGTGTGTCCTCCATGAGCAGTTGTCGTAGCCCTTAGGGGCAGACCAACATAGGGACGTCGGGCTCTAGGGCTATTAACGCAAATCGTTTTCAAGCCGTATCAGGATGAATATGATGATTATGATTGGCTATGGTGTTATTTGCAGTTTCGCTAACTGTGAGATGGCGATTACGTAAGTGTGAGAGTGTTATAAACCGATCCTGACGAGGCGTCGTGGCGTTGATCCTCCCCGTCACACCCACACTTTGGACAAGACGTTCAATAGTTCGAATATGCACACCAAAATGTGCATCAACCTGCTGTTGGCTACGACCCAGCAAGAGCATTGCTACAGCTTGTTCCAGCTGGACTTCCGTCAAGCGTGGCATGGATGCAAATTGCTAAATGTATATCTCGGTTTTATACCTGTTTTCCACAGTGCATCATATAAAACGAAACATATATATTTAATGACAAAATTTCATTCCCCCAAGGGAAGTGGACCGTTCCCGGAGGTATTGCAATACTGGGCCAACCCGTGGCGAGAGCGGGGCAAGCCCCTGGCATCTCTAATTAACCTTATTATCGCAAGTATTTGCCAAAAATACGCTAGTATGATCAACTTCCACAGTTGATTGTTTTTAAAACAGTTAGTATAGAATTATACACCATTACATTTACTTTAAAAGATGTAAGACATTATTTATTTTTTCTTTCAGTTCCTTCAGACAAACATAAATTATTCATATTACAAACCAATAGTTGTAAAACAAAAGAACAAACACAACAAACGACTGAATGGGAGTGGTCTGATAGGCATTGATTTAATACGTCTCGAGCGGAAAAGGACGGGGAATATACCTCATAATACCTAATAATCTCACTGTAAATTCGATAGCAATTTTCGTAATTATAATCCAAAATGTTTAGTATCTGATTGTTTCATGTCGTCATTTTCTCTGATATAACAATCTTTAGCTTTTTCAGACTTCGATCGTCATTGTTTTTTAATCATCTATCAGAGACACCCCCAATGACAGCAGCAGTCGCTCCACCAGATCTTAAAGAATGCAAACCAAATTTTGATTTATCAAGTCCCAACTCAGAAATACGAGAAAGAAATATTTCTCGGGCCCGAGAGTAAGAGAAAGGTTCCGCTTTTCTAATCTTATAAGAATTAGTTTTCTTTAAAAAGGAAACTTTCCTAAACAAAAATTCATCAGAATTATCTGGAATACCAGCTATAACTAAATATTTTTGCAATGCAAGGACAGGACACGTAATGTTATTAGCTTTACTAATAACTATAGTAATGCCGTTTTTCAATTGACTTTCAGTTTTAGACATGCGAATGTTGATACAAACACCATTCAAATTAAAAACAATATCACGGCGCCTAAGCGAAATAACTTCATTAAAGCGTAAAAATCCTGAAAAACTCAATAAAGTCATTGTGACAAATCCACTGTCTGTAAGAGAATCACTATTTCCATATTTTTTAGTGATCGTTATTAAATCATGAACAGAAACGGGATCTTTGGAATTACTCTTAGAATCCTCTGAACTTAAAATTCCGTCCTCAACAAAAGACACCAAGGAAGATCTACATGGATTTGGCAAACCAGCCAGTCCATGCGCGTGAGATATCCCATATAACATATTGTGAATTTTAGACTGAGAGGGATCATCTTTCGCCAAACTAGAGAAATAGAGCAATACATGATAAGGAGAGGCTGAAAGCGGACTAAAATTGTATTTGTGACACCACTTACAAAAGTCTTTGAAATAGAACTCATAAGCTTTAATAGTATTCTTTGACTTGGCACATAAAGAAATAACTTCTTATGTTTTGATGAGCCTCGTTAAGCACTGGGTGGGCTTGAATAGCATCCAACTCTTTCCTGATTCCAACTTTAAGAACATCTGTGACATTTAAAATAGAGATTCCAATAGAAAATAAATATTAATGCTCAAATCACAAATAAAGTCTGACAGTCTAATCAGACCAACGAAAAATCGACGAAAGGCTGTAAGATTTGTCTCCCTTATACAGGTTGAACTTTTCTCTTCAAGACTCTCTAATACAGACTCGGCATTCCGCCATGTTTAATATTTAGCATTCTGCTAAATTACTGCAATTTAGTATTACAAAACTCGGCATTCAGCCATGAGAAGCTTTCTGCTTACATTTAGCATTCCGCTAGATTACTGTAATTTAGTGTTACAAAACTCGGCATTTTGACAGTCATTCGCAAAATTTTCATTCCGGTAGAAACATAAAAACTTAGGGTTCATATATGGTAAATCTACATCCAATGTTAAATAAAACACGTAAATATTATATCACGATATACCTGAATACTAGGCAACACAATATTAGGCGATCAGACAATTTTATGATCCAAAACTAAACTCGGGGCCTGAATAAATCTATTTGCATCTCATCAATTAATCTGATTACACGAATTACAAAATGATGAAGACTCTATGCGAGCAGCCAATACTTTGCTTTTAAATTGTCTAGAATCGAAAATACAAGTATAACCCAAACACTTTGTAAAAATATTTTGACCTTCTTTAAATTTAAGGATTTCTGCAATGAAATCTCGCTTCATGCAATTTTTCACGAGCAATAATGGCCAAAAAGAGGAGCTTTTCCATTTTGGTACCACAAAAGTAACTCCATTGCAATGCAAAAGATGTAAGATGGCTTTAGAAACCAAATTTATTGGTGGAACTAACCAATTGTTACTGTTACCCCAACATTGAGTGAAAGCATCTACTGCTTCAGTTTCAATATCGAAAAAAATTGAGTTGAAACGTTTTACTTTCCTGTTTTGATAAGAGGCAAACCTGTCAATATCTCGAGGACTCCATTCCGAATCTAAAAACTGGAAAAACTCACCAGTCACTTGCCATTCATCTGAACTTCTAAGTTTACTAATAACATCATTACAAATTTAATTCTCTGGGAACTCGCTGAACTTTCAAATCTATATTGAAATTGGAGCAAATTTCAAAACATTTTAACGACTCTAGATGTAGATCAAGCTTGCTACTTCCGCACTGAGCGATATGTACACAGGACTGCGAATCTGAGAACCATTTCACTGATTTATTCCTAAAAAAAATAGCATAAGAAGTTAGACTTAACTTGATAGCTCTCAATTCCCTAAAAGTAGAACTCATACGCCTTTCAGATTCGGACCACATTGAATGAAAAACACTGTTCTTAAGGTTGACAATGTATGCACTCGCTGCAACATGTGAAGCATCCGAATAAACTATAGTCTGAATTGGTGCATAACTACTGAGAAATTTCTTATTAAAATGTTTTAACTTAACTCTCCAGAAACTAAGCTCCTCAATGCATGGACTTTGAGAGTCTAGTACAAATGCATTATCCCAGGACGTTCTAGATTCAATTTCACGATAAAGGTATCTTGTCATAAGACTAGTCAAATTACCAAGAAATGGCGCAGTAGATATATTTTTTCCCGCGCACTGAGCTAAACGCCTAGCTGTAATCAAAGGTAAGGCCGAAAAAACAGAACAAGCTTCTGAGACAATCTTGAATTCTCCTTTCTGAGATACTTATACAAAAATCTTTACTACTCAAGAAAATGCCTGTCAATTCTAATTCTTCTACAGGCTCCCAAATGGACTTTTCATTGTTCAACAGAAAACCAGCGGAAAGTAGGCTGTGTTTAACTAGAGTAGCGTCATCGGAGGCAGATTGAAAAGTGTTATTAGTGCCAAATCCATCATCTAGAAAAAATGACCAGCTTAATATAGCCGCGGCCGTGGTCCAGTGGTTAGTGCGCTGGACGTGCAGCCCAGAGATCCGGGTTCGAATCCCGGTCGCGGCACGTCATACCCTTCCATGAAAATTTGACAAAAATGTCGATTTTCCTCCATATGTGGAGAAGTTGCCAGTTCCTTGGGGAAGGGTAAGTTAGTACTGGTTAGTATACAGTCCAGGAAAACTGGTTAGGTGAACCGGTTGCCGTATATAACTGAAAAAAAATGTTGAAAAACAACGTTAAACCCAAATACAACCAAAACTAGCTTAATACTAATGCCTCTCCAAAATTTAATCAGTTCGCGCATACACTTGGTATAAATAAACGGGGCCGAGGATAACCCAAAAGGCAAAACGTGTGGAACAATAAAACTTTCCCCGTACAGAAAATCCTAAAAACGTTTGAGAACCATGAAACAGGTCAATGTGATGATATGCTTTACTAATATCAAATTTATAACAGAAAGAATCTTTTTCAAAATACTCCAACGACGTGTTCCAATCTTCGAATGAATTTTTTTTCTTTCCAGATATATTTATTGACCATACGAAGAGCTAAAATTAACCTCTTTTTGCCTTGACTATGAACCGAAACGAACAGAGGATTTACAATATATGGTACAAAAGGTGTTTCCACGATACAGTTGTTCTGAACTAATTCAAAACTAGCTTCCTCTACAAAGTCAATATTGTCTAACGGTGATCTGTTATTTTTTGAAAACGAACGTTCTGGTGGATGAAGAAATGAAATTATGTAGCCATGTTCAATAACCTTAATAATCTCTCAAAGGGCTTCGCTAAAGTCTCTAGATACTAAAAAAGTCAGTATGCAAAACGTCAGATAAATACTTATCATTTATCTTTTCTCTGATCTCCTTTGGTACTAGGCGGCATGTTTCTGTTGTAGTCGTAGTATGACACTGCTCTGGCCGACATTGCCAATCTACATTCGAGACGGAAGTGACCCCACTGTCCACATGCGAAGCAGATATCTCTGGCCGTACTTGTTCTCGTTGGGGAACGAAAACTATATGCTGGTTTTCCCCAGTTGTAAGAGTACAATTTGTGGCTGTTTGAAGTGGATGATTCTCTCGGTATGAAAATAGAAGAAGGCTTTTGTAAGGATTAAAAGGTTTGTTCTTAGAAGTGGCTGCTTTGATTTTTCGCACCGCTCAGCTCTCCGCATGTTTTAGACGTTTCTCGTCTTCACTGTCGGAACAGAGTATTGGTTTCTCATACTCGTTCACAGTAACCCCCCGGGGTGCTATCCGCGACTTGAATAAGCTTATTTCTGTGCTTCGACTCGGATATCAAATTATCAACAATTTCAGCCGATTCGGGTGAAATACTATGTTTATCTTCTGCAACCACTTCTAAGTTACGTATAATATCTGAATTAAATTCGTACTGAATACGGTTAGAATCTTTCTTCAATTTAACTAATGGACACGAGTCCTTAATTTCAAGTCTTTCTTGAAATCATTCAATTGAACATCCAAATAATTACGAAAGAGCGAAAAAGCTTCAAAAGCGGAATCCTCGGGGGACTTACCGGCTCTGTCTTGGCTGGTAAATGCTCTGTCTTCAACTATTCCCTCAGGCAGCGCCTGCTCACGCCCAAGATGGCTGCCTACTGACATGTCCACGTAGCGCCAAACAAGTTGACAACGCCTTATATGGTAAAAACACGTGAAACCCGCATTCATCGGTTATTCACAGAACGCAGGATAAATGAATTTATACTTTATGTTTATGCAGTAAGGACCGTAACTTTATTTTGTGTAATGGGGTTGATGAATAAAATTGTAACACCATTACATCTACCGTGACCGAAACTCCATATAATTCTATGTTCTAATCCTAATAAAGTTTCAATAGATTTTGCTACCCAATATTTGTCAATATGAGTTTCTTGTAAACAAAGAATATCAAAATTATTGTCTTTAATAAACTCTTTAAGGTACAATTGATGATTTTTCGATTTCAATCCGTTAATGTTTAAAGTATAAATATTTAATTCAGCCATGATAAATCAATTTGTATTTAAAAATAGACTTATTTCTGCACGAAGAACAGTATTGTATATCTGTGCATACGATAATTTGGAGATTATGCACCAAGAGAAAAGCCGAAAAAACCCAGTTAGCCCGTTTTTGCGTAATAGTGACAAATACATAGGTTTTATCAAACGCTTTACTGGGCTATTGGGAAAATGAATTATGTATCGACTTCGTAGCTTGCACGGTTTAGATCTATAAGCGTTATTAATATATTCAGTAAATGGTTTTATTGTATTGTAGCGGTTTAATTTTTTAAACCAGGTATTAAACACGGAGTTAATTGTGACTAAAGTGCCGGTAAAGTGTTTGTATGGGTTTAAACTACATGGTAGATAAAATGATGGAAATCGATTGTCAGAGATGTCTCTGACGTTATATAAACAATTTACACAAATTGGATAGAAATCTAACACACAAGGTACTGATAATGCGACATTTATAGAATGACTAAAAAGTTAACCTACATATGAGAAAAAATCATGACATTTGCATACAGATAGTGAAAATAATAAAAATGTTACATATGAATGACTATTTAACACATACATTTTGTTGTATAATATCATATAGTACATACATAAAGAGAACAAATACACTGTGTCAATACCACCAAACAGGTATGTATAAGAACAAATGACAGGTAATAAATATATTACCCTAGAATAACCAGTAGGCAAAATCATAGTCGGTAAGCGGTCCGGGTTGATACCACCCATATTAATAACAGAATGATTCATTAAGCTAAAATCGGAATCCATAGTTATATAAAATACGTGACAGGTAAGTATTACTTTATAAGGTCACCACTGCCGAGTCCTGAGACGAGCCCGACAACAACACATCGAATCTGTTTTGAACGGAAATCGAGTCGAGTCCGTCCTCAGACCCAACAGCGGAGCCCATGGCGGAGCGTCGAGCCTTCTGACGAGGAAAGTGACTCCTAAAGGAGTCTTACACCTCCTCGTCAGAATGCTCACCCTCTCCCTCAACTCCTCTCTTGGTCCCCCTGCCTTCTGCATCCATACACTCCGACTCGTCAATTACTAAGTTCCCCTCATCTCCGTCACTCTCCACTTTCTCTTCTATCACATTCACTGTCTCCTGTTGAATAACAGCACTCGCTTCCTCCACCTCAACAAACCTACTAACCGTCTCACTCGTGTCCACAGGTTTTGCTGCCATTGCGTACGTGCGACCACTATAAGGGCAAGATCGTCTTACATGTCCAACCTGAGAACACCGCAGACATAGAGGCGGTCTTTCTGGTGAGGTGATCAGTACCGACATTCCATCATCAAAGTTAATGAGATGAGGAATATTTTTCCGTTGCAACTCCGTGACCTCCAGAATGACCTCCCGAACCCCCGTGTAAACTTGTTTTCCCCTGAAAGGGGTCGACAAATGTTTAACATTTACTATTTTGCCATATTCAGACAAAACGGCTTTCAAAGCACTGTCTTTCATGTACACGGGTAACCAGTGTACCCGCACCGAAACAGACAGCTTCCCCAGGGAAACAAGATGGAAAGTCTTACCCCTATGATCGATGCGCTCTGATGAACTTATCCGGCCAGCTGTCTCTATGGTGGTGAAAACCACTGAGTGGCAGTCTTCAGTTGGCTTAGCCCCAGCCACAGATTCGACTTCTTCCGGTGTCACGTCGTATTTTAGCAAAACATTGAACACGTCAACCAAAGAAGCCCCACGACATGTGAATTTCACTGTTCTTTCAATAACTTCATTATCATAGTGTTGACTACAGACTTGAGGTTTATAATCGGTGCCATCACTGATTTTATAATCTGATTTTAGCCAAAAGGCCGAGAAGTGAGCAAGCCCATGGCATCTCTGATTAACCCAATTCTCGTAAGTATTTGCAAAAAAATATACATGAATGATCAACTTCTACAGTTGATTGTTTTTACAACAGTTAGTATAGAATTATGCACCTTTACATTTACTTTAAAAGATGTAAGAAATTATTTATACTGTATGTTTATGAAGTAAGGATATTTTGTGTTACAAGTCTCTATTAAAGGTCAGGGAAGCAAGAACACGATAAATTACTCGCTAAAATGCTTTTGATAATATATAATGACTTAGTTTAATTCCCCGAGGGGAAGTGGGCCAATCCCGGAGGTACTGCAATACCGGGCCAACCCGTGGCGAGAGCGGAGCAAGCTCCTGACATCTCACCTGTGTCCAAAAATCAGTTTAATATCGAAGTCCCCCAATGGGGGACGTATCAGATATTAAGCTGATAAGAACAGATACTTTTTTTTTCTTTTTCATAAAATTTATTCACATAACGATATATAAGATAACAGAACTGTATAGTGGTTCTGAAACCTGCATCTCATATGAAATTATAACAAAAAGTAAATAAAAATGAGGCACGATATGATGTAACTATTGTTCATGAGTTCCTCTTTTTGTCATTCATACGCTGAAACACTATATATCAGATATACACTAAACACAGTTCTCCGGAATATTTGCTGGAAACGTTTAGAGTTTAAAGAGTCCTATACATAAAACATGGATTATATTGCCTTACAGGCTTAACAATTATATGTTGATTCTATACGTAGTGAGAAGCAGGTTTACACATAACACGGATGCATGGTTGTTGTTTTCCATTTCAGGCTGACGACCTCGCTCCAAAACACATAATGGAAACGCCGGCCATCATCCTGAAATTAGAAAACAACATCGAGCAGAAACAATTGTTAGGATAATATATATACATTAAATTTTAAATTTTGACACATAGTATTCTGGGTACATTGTAACATTAAAATCACAACCATTTTCAGTAAAAGTACAGATACCATGTTGAGCCCAAGTATCCAAAAACACAATAATGTTTAATCTGTTTCTTTCAGCAAGTATCCTACATCTTAACTGTGATAAAAACCTTTTGATAATATCTAATTTTGAACCTATAATTTTGTGATATTTGGCTAAATTTCTGAAGTGCCATATTATAGATCTTGAAAGCGATAATATAGTTAAACATGGATATTTAACTGTTTTTTCTAAGTGAGGCAGATCAAAAAAACGGAACGTTTTTTCAGAAAACGTAACTTTGTTTTCGCTGATTATTTGCAATAGTTTGAGAACTATTTTATTCAGGGGTAAGATATGTGAACATTCTAAAAAAAGATGTGATACCGTTTCAACGTTATTACAAAAATAACATCTTGAACATTTACTGATTTTCTTAGTATACAAATAATAATTTACGAAAACGACATCATGCGCTAATCTGTAACATATGTTTCTATGACATGGATCAATCGAGTTTGAGAAAATGTTACTAAAGACGTTTGGAAAATTTATCTGTGGAAAAAGTCTGCCACACTTTAACTGGAAATCTTTGTCCAACATAATGTTATAAAATTTGCGAGTTGGGATGTTACCAAATGCAATCTTTGGTGATAATGTTGATATCTCATGAAATACCTTTAAACATGACTTGTAAAATTTAGGAATATATTCAGTGCTATGTGGATAATTATTATTGGCTAAATTAGAATTAAACTTACGTAAGTTTAATCCAATCCAATATTTGGCAAAATAAACCCATGGTGCTTGATTATTAGCAATGATTTTTTGCAGATGGCTTAATAATAAAGAATGCCATTTTAATTCGATGTTAGGAATATTAAGACCACCTTCTTTGAGAGGCAAATATAAGGTTTTGCGAGATACTGGTTCATATGCTGAATTCCAAATGAATTTAAATGCAGCTTTTTGAAACATATTGATATAATGGGTTGGTAAAATATTACCTGTAATATAATATAAAATGTTTGAAAATGCTAGTGAATTTAAAACCGTACTTTTACCTTTAAATGAAATATTTTTCTTTGAATGGAGATTCAAAGTTCGGGAAAATTTTAAAAATAATCTTGACCAAATATTATCAATATTCAAATCATATCCAAAATGATACCCTAATAGTTTACAATTTCTAACCCAGGAAATACCAAAGGGTTGATCTGATCTATTTTTCCATTTCCCTAGATACAGACCATTTGATTTTCTGTAGTTTATTTTTGAGCCAGACATCTTCTGATATAGTTCTACTTCGGAAAAGAAATTTTTAATTGATGAATCATCAGTTAGTATCGAAGTATTATCATCGGCATAGAGTGACATTTTACATTCAAACTGACCCCCGGGGACAAGGATGCCTTTTATAGATAAATTATCTTGTATTTTCTTTGCCAATGGTTCTAAACATAACACATAAAGTAAAGGGGATAGCGAGCATCCTTGGCGGACTGATCGTGACACTGGAAAAGGTTTTGAAATAAAATTGTTTACAATGACTGACGACTTAATGTCTTTATATAATATATTAATCCAACGAATGAAATTTTCACTAAAACCAAAGGCTTTTAGTGTATTGATTAAGTAAGACCAAGATACTCTATCAAATGCTTTTTCTTGATCTAAGTTTATAAAACATGCATTCAGTTGTTTTTGTTCAACATAATCAAAAATATTACGTAGTAAATGAATATTGTCAAAAATAGATCTACCGCGAATAGAACAAGTTTGACTAATACCTATAATCTTAGGCAACACTATTGATAGACGATTTGATAAAACTTTTGATACAATTTTCCGATCAATATTTAGTAAAGAAATAGGTCTGTAATTTTGCATGGAAGAGGAGTCATTTTTATCTTTGCATAATAATGTAATGTACGAAAGTTTTTGAGACTCCGTCATTTCACCGTTTTCAAAGCACAACTGAATTATTTTTTCTAGTACATGTCCGAAGTGATGAAAAAAATGGATATAAAAGGAAGACGACAGACCATCACTACCAGGTGATTTTGTGGAATCCATTTTCTTCAAGACATCTAAAATTTCATTCTTTGAAATACGACCTTCTAATTTAACGTTATCATTTTCTGTAACTTGGGGTAAATTATTAAGAAAATGGTTGTTTATGGAAGAATCAACTTGTTCAGCTTTATATAACTTTTGGTAAAATTCAGTAAAAGAGTGTAAAATATCATTTGATGTTTTATGAATTAATCCATTGTCATTGATAGAGGTAATCGTTTTGTTGTGACATTTCTTGTGTTCGTGATTGCAAAAATATGCGGACGGATTTTCATTGCTATCTAATAGCTTTATCTTACTTCTTATAACAGAACCTTTACTTAAATTATTTTCAATTTCACTAATTTTGAGTTTGATATCTATTCTTTCTTCCAAAGAAGTGCTGTTTTTATAAGCATATTTAAGTTGTTTTAATAATGCGTAAGTTTCTCTATTTTTATGCTTCGAATAGTCTATACAAAATTCTTTTATCTTATGTTTCATTTTATCCCACCACTTCAAGGTGATTTCATCCGTGCGAGATATAATTTGCCAATAATAGTCAAATCCTGAAACAAAATTTTCATCTTCAAGTAGACTATTATTAAATTTCCAATACGATTTACCAAATGTTAAAGTATTGTTTAGATTAATTTTGATAAAAACAAAATCATGATCTGAAATTGAACATGGTATAATATTGCAATCAATTATACTTCGTTTTAGTATGTCAGGAATGTAAAAACGATCTAGTCTGCATCCAATTATTGGATGTCCTAAATTCTTGCACCAAGTTATTTGTTTTCTTTGAGGAAAAAGGAATCTGAATGCATCAGTTAAATTATAATTTGTCAAAATGCGACCAAACACTTTGGAACCTATTGTTCCTCTTTCCAAATTACCTCCTATTTTATCTAATTTTGTATTAAAAACGAAATTAAAATCACCGGTTAATATTAGATGGTTTGAGGTAACAAAATGGGGGACTAATTGTTCGAAAAAAGTATTCCTTTCGCTTTCCACATTTGGGGCGTATAAATTAACGATTCGGAAATTGTTTCCGCAAATTTCGAAATCAGAAAGAATAAGTCTTCCGTCAAGACCAGAATAAAATTTGTTATACATTATTCTATGATTTACGAAAATAATTGCTACGCCTTTACTTCTACCTTGACCATAACACCACAGAATTCTGTTTTCTAAATCTAATAACTTTTCGATGTATTTTGCAACATAATAATTATCTATATGTGTTTCTTGTAAACAAAGAATATCTACATTGTTTTTCAAAATGAAATCTTTCAGAAATAGTTGGCGTTGTTTGGATTTTAATCCATTGATGTTGAGAGTAAAAATATTAAATTCAGTCATTATTTTCAATGTGAGAAGAATTATAATAAAATCCGACACAGTACATATGTACTACAATAAATGTCAAGGTGAAAAAGATGGACGCCTCTCTTATAGACAAATTTCTTCGGTGAAAAAATAATCCAATAATTGAACTATACAACGTAGTAAACTGCAAACAGCGGTTTAACAAATTATCGATATTATTAGCGTCGTTACAACCAGTAAACGGCTCTTTTATAAACATGTAAGGATTTAAACTTATTGTCAGGTAATACCGTGTAAAAACAGAAATGTTAATTATACAACTAGAAATTAAGACACATGTATCTAATGTGTTTAACTTAAACAAACATGTTAGAATATGATGAATTGGAAAATTTGTGTAAGTAGATAAGTGGTTATAATGTGTATTTATGTTGGATTGTTTGGGTAATACGGTTAGTCTTACAAGTGTGAATTGGAATTGAGGCCAACATCCTATTACAATTATGTAGACTCAAAAGAATAAAATGAATTGATATAGATTTGTAGTAAATTATTATATTTTGTTTAAGTATAATGAAATTGAAAGAGGTATCAACGTCAGACAATATGCCATTACAGATAATGAACAATATTGTTTTATAAGGAAATAAGTAGGACATTTGATTTGCATGTATGTAACATTGTACTTGCGTATGTAAAATGGTAAAATTATCATAAGTATTACAACAATGAACATAAAATAGGAATTGATGTGAAAGAAAAGATGTTGGACATTCATATATAGGCATGCAACATTGTTTATGCGCACATAAAATGAGGAGATATGAGTACCGACAGCTGGTAAGTATTATAAAAATGAACGTGTAATATGCAATACAGGATTTGATGCGAAAGAAAATAAACAGGACATTGAAATACATGTATTTAACATTGTTTATATTAAAGTAAAATATGAAAAAATACCGACATCTGGTAAGTATTACTGACATTGGTATGCAAGTCAATAAGTTGGACATTTGATACACATGCATAAAATAAGGAAATACCGACGGTTGGTAAGTATACATTGGTAAACAGGTAATAAGCCATACAAGAATTAATGTATAACGAAATATATAAAACATTTGATATATATGTTGTAACTGGTAAGTATTACGATAATAGACAGGCAATAAAGCAATTACCTTACAATAATCATTGTGCTGTACCATTGTCGATGAACGGTCCGTTTCGATAAAAAATAAATAAGAAGAAATCATGTATTTATAATATGAATTAAGTGTTAAGTAATGATTCCATTATATTATCTAGGCCTGACATACCTTCAGTCAGTACTTCAAATGAATTGCTGACTGGGATAGATTGGCGAGTGGAATTATTATCTTGATTAACTTTTGTTTGTTTGTTTTGACGTTTTATTTTCTGTCTAGGGAAATGCTCTCGAAAGGAATCGCTGGTATCATCTGCAGCTTCGACTTCAACTTCAGTGCCACTAGCCCCTCTCTTCTCTCCTCTGCTTTCCTCCTCCATAACCTCTTTTTCTACTGTCACCTCTTCTTCAATCTCCTCTGTCTCAACCACTTCTTCTTCTTTTCTTGATGGAATCACTTCCTTTACCGCACTTGCATAGCTCTGTTTTCTGTAAATACAATCTTTCCTCACGTGACCAACCTGTGAACACCTCAGGCACAGAGGTGGCCGGCCAGGTATGGTCACAAGGATCGACATACCATCCTCAAACTTTATCAGGTGTGGAATTCTAAGCCTCTGGACTTCGGACACTTCTAGAGTAACTTCTCTTATCCCGTTTAACACCTTGATTCCGTTGAATGAAGTTGTTAAATGTTTTACATCAACAACTGAACCGTAGTCGGCCATGACAGATTTTAGAGCGCTGTCTTTTATATAGACTGGTAACCAGTGCACCCTTGCAGATAAAGTTTGCTTCCCTAAGGAAACGAGATGGAAAGTCTTATTTCCGTAAGTAATAGGTACTACTGACCTGAGTGTTTCGACGAATTTTGCCTCCTTTAAAACAACAGTATATCCATCATCGGTCGGCTTCCCACCCGATACAGCTTCGACCATTTCCGGTGTGACCCCGTTGTTCTGTAGTGCATTGAGTACATCTGCAGTGGAGGCGCCTCTGCACGACAGTTTTACGGCTCTATCGACGACTTCTTCATTATAATGGACAGAGCTCAGAGCTCTTTTACTAACAATCGCAGACATAGCAATCTATAGATGAACAGATACTTTTTTTTTCTTTTTCATAAAATTTATTCACATAACGATATATAAGATAACAGAACTGTATAGTGGTTCTGAAACCTGCATCTCATATGAAATTATAACAAAAAGTAAATAAAAATGAGGCACGATATGATGTAACTATTGTTCATGAGTTCCTCTTTTTGTCATTCATACGCTGAAACACTATATATCAGATATACACTAAACACAGTTCTCCGGAATATTTGCTGGAAACGTTTAGAGTTTAAAGAGTCCTATACATAAAACATGGATTATATTGCCTTACAGGCTTAACAATTATATGTTGATTCTATACGTAGTGAGAAGCAGGTTTACACATAACACGGATGCATGGTTGTTGTTTTCCATTTCAGGCTGACGACCTCGCTCCAAAACACATAATGGAAACGCCGGCCATCATCCTGAAATTAGAAAACAACATCGAGCAGAAACAATTGTTAGGATAATATACATACATTAAATTTTAAATTTTGACACATAGTATTCTGGGTACATTGTAACATTAAAATCACAACCATTTTCAGTAAAAGTACAGATACCATGTTGAGCCCAAGTATCCAAAAACACAATAATGTTTAATCTGTTTCTTTCAGCAAGTATCCTACATCTTAACTGTGATAAAAACCTTTTGATAATATCTAATTTTGAACCTATAATTTTGTGATATTTGGCTAAATTTCTGAAGTGCCATATTATAGATCTTGAAAGCGATAATATAGTTAAACATGGATATTTAACTGTTTTTTCTAAGTGAGGCAGATCAAAAAAACGGAACGTTTTTTCAGAAAACGTAACTTTGTTTTCGCTGATTATTTGCAATAGTTTGAGAACTATTTTATTCAGGGGTAAGATATGTGAACATTCTAAAAAAAGATGTGATACCGTTTCAACGTTATTACAAAAATAACATCTTGAACATTTACTGATTTTCTTAGTATACAAATAATAATTTACGAAAACGACATCATGCGCTAATCTGTAACATATGTTTCTATGACATGGATCAATCGAGTTTGAGAAAATGTTACTAAAGACGTTTGGAAAATTTATCT